>BPLQ01001616.1:0-492337 GCA_021605075.1 Caerostris darwini
TTTTAAAGAAATCTTATACTAGTATATCAATGTATTTCATTAAAAGATTTTTTAAATTTAGTATTTACTAAATAAGTATTTAAATATGCGAAGTTAGTATACATGTGTATCATAAGTAAAAACGCAGAGCAGAAATATTACCAAATCATCATTTATTCAGTTGATTATTACAAAATTAAAATATTTATGTTGAAAAACATTTTTGTATTTAAAATTCCATCACAATTTCATATTTTTTTCTAATTTTGTAGTAATAACAAATTGTGTGTCAAAAACTAATAATGGATGTGTTTTAAGAAGTAAAAGTTTAAGAAGATGTTTATATTTATATATATAAATGTGTTAATTTTACAGTTAATTCTATTTATGTAAATTTAATAAAAGTTTATATTTTTTGTACATTAAAAAGTAATTTATTTTGAAAGTGATGTATTCTTTTATTAAAAAAAAAATATTTTTTAAATATGCATATTTCATTCTACATACTAATAGAATTATGATAAAAATTTAACTTTAATAATTATACCCTAACCAAAGTGAAAACCTCTTTATTCTGCACAAAAAAATTATTAACCTTTTTATTTTTAATGGAAAGATTGAAAAAACAAAACTTAGTTTCTAAATAAGATAATTTTTATTTGAAAATTAAATGTATTAATTATTTTATTAATAGGTTTTTATATTATTCATTATGTATTGCAAGAATTGAATAACTAGCTAGTGCAAAACAAATATATCTGTGTCAAATTACATTTTAAATGTTATTAATTTTTTTATATTTATTATGGATTTAATGTTTCCATATGTTTATTTATATAAACTAGTAATTTTGAATTAGCTTGTAAATTATTTTATTTTACTTGAATACTTAAAACATTAAAAATAGTAATTAATATGCTCATCATAAATTATATTTTGATTTGATTATTAAACCAAAATGATAGAGAGAAAAAAAAAAAAAAAAAAAAAAAAAAAAAAACCCCAGGACTCTGTGCTTTTATAACATATAATATATATAAATTCTATATGCAAGTATAAGTAGATTGATTCTGGTAAAATATAAGAATGAAATATTTTTTTCAGAATTTTTTTAATACATTAATCATAAGATTTATAACAATTCTTAATAAAAATTTGTTCATAAATATGTAACTTAATAGAGAATATACCCAATTTGAGATCACCAGTTATGGTAATTGCCTTTGACACCTTGACGCCATGTTGTCACTCACCAGCATGGCGAGAAATTCCTTTTTGTGGGATGTTTTTCATGGTAATTTTTTATGGGAAAAGGAAAATACCATTAGAAATTCCTGTTATGTTCCCTTTATGGTAAATGGTGGGTTAAGAGAATGTGGAGAGGAAGGTTTTAAGAAACAAAGTACTTTCTAATAACTCCTTAAATCCGTAAAAGAAAAAACTGATTCTTAGAATACATTTAGAATCCAATCTTGTGGATAGGAAACAACACATATCATTTGACATTTGTTTTTTCATATTTATCTATTTTTTTAAAGAATTTATTATGATTTATTATTTTGTCATGATATTACTTCTGAATAGAAGTATATTGATGATACTCAATATGATGAATGTTTATGTTGTAAAATTCACAATAAAAATGTTATTATTCCCCAAATCAAATTAAAACATTTCCTTATGTTTTTTTCCACTCCATTTTCATTCCTTTTCCTTATGCTATTCACTTACTTGTTTATTGGGAAGGAAATAAATATTTTTAATGAATTGCAACACTGCTAATAAACTATGAAAGTAAAAAATTTTGTGATTAACATATATACATGTAAAATATTACTTCTCATGTGATACTCCATAAAGTTTTCATTTTTTAAAGATATTAATTAAATTTAACTTTCTTTAATAAATTTACAGTGGGTAAAAAAAATATTGGTAATTGCCTTAATTTATTCATATTGACAAATAAATAAAATGTTATGCAATTTTAGCTGTTGTAATTAGATACAAGACATCTTAGATATATAAAAATAGTAAAAATTTTATTTTAATTTGCATTTTCTATAATTTTTTCTTTCAAAAACGAAAATTTGCATGTCAAAAAAGTATTGGCAAAGTTTTAACTGCTATACAAATTTTGTTACATTGAAGTCACATGTTTCGACTGATAAGAAAGTCTTCCAGTATAAAGTCTGCAAAATTACCCCAAAAGTGTCTAAGCATTATTTTACGATTACTGCAGTAAAATGACTTCGAAATCGAAGGAGTTGGACGTTAGTGTTAAAAACACGATTATTAGGCTCAGAAATGAAGGTTTAACATATCGTGCTATAGGAGTGCAGTTCTATATAAGTTTATTTACTGTCAGAAGTGTTGTAAAAAAGTTGAAGGAAACAGCATCAATGGAAAATAAGACTAGAAGTGGACGGCCTCGAATATTTTCTACAAGAGAAGAAAGTGTCATTATTAACAAGGTTAAGAAAAACCCTAAAATAAGTTCACCCCAGATAGCTAGAGATGTTGCTTTCACTTCACAAAAGACTTTCAGCGTACAGACTGTACAGAATGTTTTACACGAGAGAAGTTATTATAGAAGGGCATCTAGAAAGAAACCATTCATCTTGGAAATAAATAGGAGAAAGAGTTAGATTTCGCAAAATCCCACGTTGATTTATCTGAAGAGTTTTGGAACACAGTTATTTTTTCCGACGAATCAAAGTTTAACATTTTTGGCAGTGATGGACGACAATATGTGTGGAGGAGGCCAAATACTGAATTGGAAAAGCAACATTTAACTGCTAATGTAAAACATAGCGGAGGCAGCATCTTAGTTTTGGGTTGTATGGCAGCTAATGGAATTGGCAACCTGCATTTTATTGATGCTATTATGACAGCACGTACTTACATTGACATTTTGTGGCATAACTTAAAAATCAGTGCCCAAAATCTTGGCTTGGGAACATCATTCGTTTTCAGCAAGACAATGACCCCAAGCATACAGAGAATCTCACCCGTGAATGGCTACTTTACAATGCTCCTCGCCAATTAAAAACCCCACCTCAATCGCCTGACATCAATCCAATTGAAAATTTGTGGCACCTGCTGGATCTAGAAATCGAGAAACATAAAATTTCAAGTAAAGACGACCTCAAATGTTTACTCTTGCAAGGGTGGCACAAAATTCCCAACAGTACAACAAAGATCTTAGTTTCCTCTATGAGAAATAGATTACAAGCTGTTATAGATGCAGAAGGTATGCATACAAAGTACTAAACATATACTGATTTTGTTTTCGCTCATAATTTTGTCAATTTCATAATTTTGCCAATACTTTTTTTTATCATGTAAATTTTGGATTTTCTCGTAGATTTTGACTAAAAAAATATTTAAATGAAAATTATTTAAAATTTATTATTATTAGATTTTGACTAAAAAAATATTTAAATGAAAATTATTTAAAATTTATTATTATTAGATTTTGACTAAAAAAATATTTAAATGAAAATTTCGTTATATTTGTTTTTCCTTTCTCCTTCTGTAATCGCTATGTTAAAATAAAATTTGTAAACATACTTTGTTAGCAAATATGATCATTTATAGGCAATTGCCAATATTTTTTTTATCCACTGTATATTGTTTGTGTGGAATTATAATTTATTGGCACTCTTCTGGTCAGTAAAAAAACATCAAAGTTAGTTTCATGTATTAGAAAGTCATCACTCTAAATATCTAAGATTTTTCTCTCAATTTAAAAATATTTAGTAGTTTTTTAAAAATTTATTTTAAAATCCCACTTTAATTTTATTATTAAATATGCAATACATTTTTTAAATATATTTTATTAACAGTTATGTTCTCACAAATCATTCATCTCAAAGATATTTTTTAATTATTTCATTATCATTATTAACATGATGTTATTATTCAGAAACTTGCTAAAAAATATACTACTTCATGTATAAAATTAATCAAATTAAAAATTTATCAAAATTTTGAAATAACTTATAATTACTAGAAGAATTTAAAAATATGCTTGGCATTTGTAACATTTTTAATGATTACAATTTGCTTACATTGTGAATTATTAACATTTATTTTAACAATTGCAATTATTGTTTACATTGGGCTCTGCCAAGAATGGTTGACCGATAGGAGGAAGAAATGATGTTCTTTAGAAAAATTTGCATGAGAGGAAATCTCAGCAAAACAACATGCAAATTTTCTTAAAGTAAAGTAAAGGCTGGTGTTTTGTTGGAATGCCTAGGGCCCTTTACCTCCATATCATATCAAATTTTCTTAAACATGAAAATGTTAATTTCTTACTAATGGGAATTGGTTGCCACTGAACACAAAAATGATAGTAAAAATTAGTAATAAGCTCTTGTTTAGGAGATGTGGAGGTAGTCGTTTTCTTCTATTTTCTTGAAGTATACGTGATAAGTGAAATATGTTAATATACAAATTTATATAGTTTAACTTACAAATTATAATAATTTGTAAATTATATAGCAATGTTTATAAAAAGAGATGTATTAAAACGTGTGTCTCATATATTGAATAGATATGAAATGTGTAAATATTAATATGACATATATTATATGAAATATTTTCAAAAAGGTAAGATTTAGAAACATGATTTCCATGACATCAATTTTTAAAAAGTTATATTGCTACTATCGAGTAAAACTTTTAGCATTAATTATTTTGCAAGATGCATTTTTGCATTCAAGATGTTTCTTACCTTAGCTCTAAAAAAAAAAAAAAAAAAAAAAAATTTATGAAGGCTTTTCAAGACTGCCTTTGGCTCTAAAATCATTTGATTTATTTATAATCGATCTAATGTCAAATATTATTTGAACAGTGTGAAAGGAGATTTTATATTTTTCATTTTCATTACTCAAAAGTTTTTATTTGAAAGTTTTCAAATGCTAAATGATATTGAAAGGCATTAAACATTGTAGTAATATCCATTACTTCTGATTTACATAAGTTTAAAAATTCGTCTTAATAATTCGAAGTGCTTAATATTATAATGCACTGTGTATTATAGAATTTCAATCAAATCTTTTAATACAAAGAGTATTGTATTAAAACATTGGTATCCAAATTGGACGATGTTGCCATTAGGGGGCGGCGATTGTAGCCACGGGGGCATGCAATCAAAATAAAGGGGTGGTACGAACATAAATAAGGAAGAGAAGATAAGATGATTTCGAATAACTATTAGTGTATTTTTCGCCTATGATGTAATGTTTCCGAAGTAAACACGTAAAATGCAAGTTATAACTATAGAGTAGTGATAAGATAGAGCTCTTTCCTCCATTCTGAAGGGATAGAAAATTATGGTTATCATCTCTTGCTCTTTTCGTACTAGAGATGGCGCTGCATGGCTCTTTTCCCTGTGTTCAATTATTTAGAAAACGTAAACATGTTATGAAGCCATTTTTAAAATTCCGCGAAACGCCTGAAGTTTTTTTTCTTAAATCATCCATTTATTCAACTATGTGTTTACTAAAGCTAAATAGATATAAGAAATGTTATTTTCTTTAAAATTCTGATAATTTTGTATGAAATATAATAAAACATTACAAAAAGATCATATAAATGAATTTTTTTATTTTTTCTCATTTTTTGGAGAAAAAAAATATGCAAGAAAAGAAATTCTAAAAAATTCCTTTTTTTTTAATTAATGTTTTATTTATAATTATGATTGGTATCCAAATTATTTTATATTATTATATTATACTATTGTTTTCATATGCAACACAAAAAAAAAATCACAAAAATAATGAATTGAATATTTATATTTCAAAATTTTCTTCAAAGAGTTTATGTCTGATTTTTTATTTTTGAAATATTTTTTACAACAAATTATAATATCAAATTATTTCAATCGAAATCATGCTTTATAATGAACATAGTAATAGAATTTCGTGAACAAACATAAGTTTTCGTTTGTAATATTTCATTATCGTATTATCAATTACAATAATTTCTTTTTATTTTAAATGAGACGATAAGATTATAAAAATTAAATCAACTTAACCAAAAAGAAAAGAAACACATAACAATTAGACACAGACACACTTTATTGCAATTATAGATAATGACAATCACAATAAAATCTCATAATATATTAATGGATATTAAATAAATCAATGGTCTTTAAATAAAGTTAAGTTAAATCCAAGGTTCTGAATTAATTATTATTTATTTATTTTTTGTAGTTCTTCATTATGAACTTTATCCGAATGACAGTCTAATTTTAAAATATTCAAACAATATCGATTTTATTAAAAGAACTTGATGGTTTTTTTTATATCATAATACAATGTATGTTCATTAAACAGAAAATATATTTGAATCAATCCATCTCATAAAAAAATAATGATAAGCTAATGATAATATTGGCCTTCATTTTTCCTTCAGACTGAAGAATATAGAAAGTTTGTTCACTTTGCCTACATAGAGTCATTGTATTCTTCCCAAGTATAATTAAACCTCCCCTATGTTTCTTTTCTAGTAAAATCGAACAGATGTTAATCAAATTTAATGCAAGAGTACATTCATTGCACTAGCAAGGTTTTTTTTTTTTTTTTTTTTTTTTTTTTAAATCATTATATCCAGCGATGTAGGCCACAATATCTTCAAGATATCTATTTAATTTTTGAAATGACCTTGAAATTATTGGATTTTCTGTAAAATGAGCGTTATTTATTACGAAGAGGAAATTTCTGTTTAGAACTTTTTTAAGATGAATTATTTGATAAAGATGTATTTAATATATCCATGGGTTGAGTAGAAGGATGCAGTTATTTGGTTATGGCAAAGTGACCTTGTATAAGCAGCTGAGAATTGCTTAGAAGATGGATTATTACTACTACAAATTATACTAAATGGGGCCGCCTGATGGCCGAGTGACTAGCGCTCGGGGCCACAAGTTTTGGGTTCGAGTCCCGTGATGCCATGGATGTTTGTTGTGGTTCGGGATCCACTTTAAACAGTTGTTCCCGGTCGAATATGACGGTAGAGCTCACAGCTGATAATCCTACATCGTAAAAAGAAAATATCTGTTTCGAAATCTGCTTATAGGCAGACGGCCTTGGTCCACCATGGGGCTGTTGAGCCACTGAGGAAGTAAGGAAATTATACTAAATACCATCTCAAAATGATCCTGCGATAATTTATAAGTCATTAATAACTTAAATTTTCCATTTTAATTAAAGATATGAATAAGCATTTAATGCTATTAAGACATACCAAAACCCATATTTTACAAGTGACAAACCATCGCGTGACTATTGGCAATGTATAATGATGGTTGTAAAAGTCACATGATTTCTATGATCACATGATGACTATGTGGATCCTAAACTGACAACCCCTATGCGCGCTCTGTTTTATTCCTGTTCAATGGTTCGGCAATTAATCAGCAGCCTGATGGCCAATTGGCTAGAGCTCTGGCATTTGGTACCACAGGTTCGAATCCTGGCGGGACATGGAGATTTGTTAGTGGTTCGGAATCCACGTTAAACTGTAGATCCCGGTCTAATTACCCCAAAGTGTGCACAAAATGACCGTAGAGCGACAAACCAAACCGGCAGTTAATCCGCAGATAGGTCTTAACAAGCAAGTTGTGATAGAGCGTATTGTGATAGGTGTAACATGCAAACAATGATATCCAATGCATATAGCTTTTGTTTACAAATAATGCGCAAATGTATCATATAGCTATCAATAGCCATTCATTAAATAAATTATCATTAAAAAAATAACCTAAAACTAATCATAATTAATCTCAACTAATAAACACAACCAACCTCCACGCCGATTGGCCGGCGCCATAAACCCATTTTTTTTTCTTCTGGTGGCGAAATGAATGGAATATTCATTTGTCGTTTTAATCTGATGTTGATCTCGTTTATTTAATGGTAAGCGTTGAGATTATGTGAGAGGCGCCATGCATCAAATTTAATTTAAATAGTGCGACATGCTGTTGAAAATTATGCAAGTGCAATAATATTCAATTCAAAAATTTTAATGCACACACGATGATTTCTATATTTACGGATTATGGATGACGTACAAAGAAACTTATATTATGTTTTTTCAATAAAACAACAATTTACATGTGAGTATTTTTATTCATTTTCTAGCATATCTACTATCCATTGCATGCCTCTATGTCTTCTAGTTCACTATTCAAATTAAATATTGTAACGTTAAATTATTTTTATGGCTTCTTTAGTAAGAAAATTGGAGGAATGAAATCGTAAAAAAAAAAAAAAAAAAAAAAAAAAAACGCCACCTGTCAGCCATCAATATTTGTATCTTTTTAATTATGGATGTTAATTGGTAAATAAGGCGTGTGTGGTAAGTAATTTTATAAATAACAGAAAATTTAAAAAATATTAACCAAATCTTAATTGCCTATTGATGTACATTTTTTAATCATTTATTTATTGATAAATATATTTAATGTGGAACAAAAAAAAAATAACCTGGTTTATTAGTTTCATTAGTATTTTAATTTGTCTTTTGCAGACTTACACAAAATCTTTTGTATACTTTAACATTTTATTTCCCCTTTCCACCCTGAAAAACGGACGGAATACGCATATTTCTTCATAGTTTTTATTTATTAATGAGATAACAACAACAACAAAATAATAATAATAAATAAAAATAAAAATAAATGAACATCAGAAAATAAATAATTCATAGAGTCTTATATTTTTCGTAAAAACAAATTTGCTTAAATATATTCGAAAAGCATTTCAAATAAAAGTGAAATTCTTCGCACATATCCAAATGTTTACTTAGGTAATCGAGATTTCTTTATGATGACCTTCAACAGTGTTTTATTAGTTCGTCCATAGATTATTCATAAGAGAAAATATCCTTTCTACAGGGACATTAGTAGAAAGCATCTTTCGAAGACATAAAATATATGTAATAATTACTTGCAAATTCATATGATTCTCATTATTGGTGTGTAAGTGTTTGAACAAATTCGCCCAGAGTCTTTCGACTGAAACGATCTGAGTTTCAGCTTTAAGTTTAAAGTAAAATTTTTTTCAATCACTTTTGCTGTATAATGTAGTTAGAAATAAATGAAATATTAATGCAGTTCAAAAAGGAACGTATGATCACATTTTATATACATGATGTTGTAAGCACTATTATCAAACAACCACAGCTTTCTTTTTCAAGTATTCTAGCTTTCCTTCTTTGGCAGCTTTCTTCCAATCCTTTTTCCATGCTTTCAATGTAACTTGCTTAGCATGCTTTTTGCTTTTAATGTGTGTTGAAGCATTTTCTGGCCCAGTAAAAGCAACATGGCATAAATCGCAAACCAAAATATCTTCTTCCCACGGAGAACCTTCTGTGACAGTTACCTTCTCATCATCGCTCAACTGATTCATCAACTCTTTCTGCTTTAGTTTCTTCTCATGAGATTTGATGATACCAAGGATTAACTCCAGAGAATATTTTTTTGCATTCTTGAGACTCAAATTCCTGGTTATCCGCAATCATATCTTCGTTGTATGAATCATCCGAAGAATAGTGAAATGAAGAACCAGATGCTCCTTCGGCAAGATGATCACTTCTCTTTAGATATTCACTAGTTTTTTCTCCAATGGAAACGCCTACAAAAACTGAAGCGGCTTTTCTTGTTTTCTTATGCTTTTCTTTTAATGTTTGGAGTCCATCTTCTTTTCTGAGATTCTTTGACAACTTAGCTGCAGCTATTTTTTTCGCATGTCTGGCGCTTTTGAGATGTTGGTGGAAAGATTCTGGACTCATGAATTCCTTCTTGCAGGTTTTGCAGATAGCAAATGGGGGTTGGAGTAAAATATCTCCATCATAGTCTTCTTGTATACTTCTAATTTGTTGGCTACTTCTTTTTCTTTTAGCTTTTGCCTGATTTTCCTGAGGTGCTTTGAGCCTTTTTCGTGCTGTCTTAAAGGTTTTATGCCCGAAAAGGGTTTTTTTGCAAGGCTCGCAGCGGAATTCAAAATCGAAATCTGAATCTGAACTGCTTCCATCTGATAAGGATTTCTCGTTTTCGGGATCGTCACAGCTGTCATCCGAGGCTGTTGCTGCATGTTTAGAGTTGCAATTTCCCATGATAGCTATCTGTAAAAATATTCAAAATTTAATTTAAATATTATAAGAAATTATAAAAATAAAATAAAATATTATTAAAATTATTTGCAAACAGAATATTTATAGATCTTTCTCTATGAGCTGAAGTACGGAATACATATTTTAAAAGTTCGGAATACATATTTTTAAAATAGTATGTATAGTCTATATGAATGTATATATGTATAGCCTACAGTAGTACTTTATGTGTGTATGTATGTAAAGCCTACAGTAGCCTGGTGAATAACACGTTGAATTTCTATACTGCGAAATTTAATTCCAAACATCATGAATGATCTAAGACAAAAGTTTTGATTATTAAATTTATAATTATTTTTCCAACTTATTAAACTCTACTTCTCTCTCTCTCTTTAGACTTTAAACTTAAAAAAAAATATTTTTCAATTTGTTGCAATGTGGATATTTACAGTTTTATGTTTTCATTGATTAGAATTTGGAGATATTCTAGTTTCGACTATATAGGAAGAATATAAAACTCAAAACTTTATGGAGAATGTTGATAGCATTCTTGATCCTTTAAAAATTCCTTTGCTAATATAAAAAGTACTATAGAAGACTCTTTTTATCTGCAAGTCCTGAATCACTATTCCACAAGAATTTATATCGAAAAGTTTGCTTTTACTTTCACTCTTTTTTACAACTAATAGGAAGTAGATGAAATACAGTAAAAAATTAAATTGCAGTAACTAAGCAAACATGCAAACATGCTTAAACATCCTAAGCAAACATGCTTAATTTAAATAAAAAAAAAAATTCTCAGAGGAAGGAAGTTCAAACCATAAATTAGAAAAATATTTGTGGCTAAAACAATTAAATTTTACAAACAAAATAAAAGTTGATACTAGTATATTTCAGTGTAATTTATCCTCTGTATAATAAAAAAAATAGTGTATAGTTATTTTTTTATATGAATTTTAATATAAAGAACAGCTACTGAAATAAATCACATCTACCTTCAAAATTAAAATAAAGGAAATATTTTGAAAATTTTAGTGAAAATTTACCATATCAGTGAAAATTTACATTTATAAATATTTAAATATGGCTATTGTCTTCGTAGTAAAATAAAATTTAAATTCCATTAAAAAAAATTTGGAAATTTGAAAAGTATGGTGTGAATTTCAATTCAATTATTTCGAAATTCTTTCAACAGATTATTGCAAAAGAGGCTGTAACATGAAGTACAATAGACATATATTATAGAACTCTACTTTATTAGACTTCTGAAGAGTATAGTACGCATGCCTACAAAATTTAGTGACGTAATGCTCATTTGATTTTGAAATTTTTTTTACATATATTGAAGATCAAAAGTTGAATTTTTAAAAATGCATTGAAAGATTAAATTTACATATTTTCCCCATCAAATATTTAAATGATGTAAAATTTCATTCTTTTGCTAGTAATTTCTTCATTTGCCTCAGTTTCAATACATTTTTTTGGTAATTTGGAAGCTCGTAATATTTCATGATTCGTAATTTTAATAAAACAAATTGTTAAACACAACTATAATTATTTCCATTTGTGCTTCTGATTACTATTCACCAACAATTTCTTTCCGATTTCAATTTTATATAAGTAAGAGATATTAATAAAAGAAGTATTTAAACAGGAAGCCTTTTTAGGAATCATTGCCTACCACAAAAATGCATTCAAGTTTGAATGCTTTTCAAATAATAGTCTATAATTGAAGCAACTTCATTTAATGCTTATTTTCTAGGTAATTTAAGATGTGGAGGTATAGTGGTTCTTAAAACCACCTAGGAACTCCGTAACAGGTACGACCGTTGCCCCTTCAAATAATATTTGTTCTGGTAATTAAACACGAATAAAACATACGTTTTCTTAGTGAAAAATTAAGTTAATAATTATGATTTTATTAATAGGCTTTAAATATTTTGTGTATAGTCGAAATAAACATTTTGAGATTCCAATGAAAGGACCGTGCATTGTATCCAATAAATGAAAGACGGATATTAATTATTAGAAAAATTTGTTGATTTTAAATGCCAGATACTTTAACAGTGGCCATTCGCCATTGGAACGGTTGATATGCTGCAGATTCAGCGTTGTCCAGGGTGCACCACGAGAAGTCTACTATTATTACTCTAAACCATTATAATGCCACTGCAATTTGAAATGTATGCTCTCAGGTAGAACATCTAAGGACGTTACTCTACGATACTCTCTTCGAATTCAAAGACATAATTTCCGACCTATAAATTTTTCGTAGATTTTCCGATCTATAAATTTTTCATTTTTGTTGTTAGGTTTACATATTGTGTATACAATTGAAATAAACATTTTCACGTTTCAATAATGGTCCGTGCATTGCATCCAATAAGAGAAAGTCGGATATTCATTATTAAAAAAAACTTGTTGATTTTAAATGACAGATACTTTATCAGTGGCCATTCGCCATTGGAACGGTTCATTTGTAATAGATTCAGCGTTGTCCAGGGTGCACCACGAAGAGTCTATTACTCTAAACCAATATAATGCCACTGCAATTTGAAATGTATACTCTCTGGCACAACATCTAAGGATGTGGCTCTTTGAATTCAAAGGCAGAATTTCCGACATATAAATTTTTCGTGCAGTGTATCTGTATAGATATTGAAAATATGCCTGCTATATATATAAATATAGAAAATATTGTTAGTACTATTTTCCAATAAAGAGTTGAATTATCAAAGAATTAAACAAGGATTAAAGAATTAGATACCTAATGTTTATACCTAATATTTTCTAATTTATTAAAATTAGCGGCTTTCAATTGATAACATATTTTATTGTGGCAGGGTTTTTTGCAGAAAATTTACCTTACAAAATTATAATTCAGAAGAATCTATGAGAAAAGTATTCAATCGTATAAATATATATAACTTCAAAAATATATAATTCATAATATTTTCAAATATTATATATTTTTATTAATAATAATATTTTCAAAAGTATATAATTCTCACCACAATGGATTGTTTTAGATTTTCAAACAATTAGAACAATTTGTATAAAAATCAATTAAATATATATAGTTCCATTGCGCAGGCTCACATAAAATAAAATAAATAAATAAAAAGACATTATATGAGAAGAATGTAAAAAAAGGATGAAATCTGATATTAAATAAATTAATCTAATATTAAATTGATACATTAAATAAATTGTAAAAATACAAATTTAAAGAATATAATAAAATAGATAAAAAATGAACGAATGAATAAATATTAGCTATATATAATCTGCCCTCAGCTAACGTTATATTTCAATATTTCATTGCGTAATTATTGAAATTAGTCGTAGAAAATGATAAGTGAAAATTGAACCCTTTAAATTTATAAATATGAGTAAAATAAAGTACTCACCTAAATTCATAGCTACAACTGTTGTACACTTCAATACGATGTGTGAAATTCAATTTAGCAGAACAGGTATTTTATAACTAAGATGATTTCTTATCGCAAACCATTGTTAAAAACTGATAACAAAATGTTTTCTGTTTCGATTTCGGATCAATATCTCGTTAAATATGACAATGTGAGTAAACAATCCAAATATCATTATTATTTTTAACATAATTGTTTTTGCGAACCCAAACTTCACTATTCGATTTTAGAAATATTTAAAAATAATGCTTATTATAAATTAAGTAACTTGAAACACAATCTCCTTAAATAACATTACAGTTTTTTTTGAAGCATTATATTCATGTCATTTGAAATTTATTTGCTTGAGCGATATATGAATTAATATAGTTATTGTTATTATTATCATTTATACATCCTGTTTAATGTTGTTTTCAAATATCAGAATTACAAGGTTATATACGCTATCTTCAATATTTTTCGAAAGTCTTTGTAGTTCACACTTAAGACATCTTTCCAGGCTTGTCAAATTAGAAAAAAAATGTTCCAATTAACTTATATCACTTCAAAAGCATCCCATTGATAACAAAATTTTAGAAGTTTTTTTTAATTTTTACTTTTGTGTATCAACACAAGTGCAGGAAAAAAAAAACAAGTTTATTATTTGAGAAAATTATTCTTTCAAATGTTGCCGTAATTGTATTTGATAAATTGATACATTTTGCATTAAAGAGGTTGGTTTGTTTTGCTGCTCTATGTCATTTTTTTGCACATTTTAGGCTAATTAGACCGGAACCTACAATTTAACATGGATTCCGAACCACTAACAAATATCCATGCCACCGCCAGGATTCGAATCTGCTTTAAAGAGGAGACAAACATTTTCACATGCGTCTCAGCTTTTCTACAACGTCCCAAAACATAGCTGGCAAACATTACTTGATCTGTCGGATTATAACAATTTCCCACACAAAAAATTGTGCTCAAAGTTCCTTCCATCTACCATAGCTAGGGCCGGATTTAGATGAAAAGAGGCCCTAGGCTATTTTGATTGGTATCCAAATTATTTTGTACTATTTTTTTCATATGCAACATAAAAAAATTCACAAAAATAATGAATTGAATATTTATACTTCAAAATTTTTTTCAAAGAGTTTATGTCTGAATCTTTTTTTTTTTTTTTAAATATTTTTTTCACCAAGTTATTTCATTCGAAATCAAGCTTTAGAATGAACATAGTAATGGAATTTCGTGAACAAATATAAGTTTTCGTTTGTAATATTTCATTATAGTATTATCAATTACAATAATTTCTTTTTATTTTAAATGAGAAGAAACACATAACAATTAGACACAGACACACTTTAGTGCAATTATAGATAATGACAATCACAATAAAAACTCATAATGGATATTAAATAAATTAATGGTCTTTAAATAAAGTTAAGTTAAATCCTAGGTTCTGAATTAATTATTATTTATTTATTTTTTGTAGTTCTTCAGTATGAACTTTATCCAAATGACAGTCTAATTTTAAAATATTCAAACAATATCGATTTTATTGAAAGAACTTGATGGTTTTTTTTATATCATAATACAATGTATGATCATTAAACAGAAAATATATTTGAATCAATCCGTCTCATAAAAAAATAATGATAATCTTGGCCTTCATTTTTCCTTCAGACTGAAGAATACAGAAAGTTTGTTCACTTTGTCTACATAAATTTATTGCATTCTTCCCAAATATAATTAAACCTCCCCTATGTTTCTTTTCGACTAAAGTCGAACAGATGTTATTCAAATTTAATGCAAGAGTACATTCATTGCACCAGCAAAGTTTTTTTAAATTTTTTTTATCATTATATCCAGCGATGTAGGCCACAATATCTTCAAGATATTTATTTAATTTTTGAAATGACCGTGAAATTATTGGATTTTCTATAAAATGAGCGTTATTTATTTCAAAGGGGAAATCTCTGTTTAAAACTTTTTAAGATGAATTATTTGATAAAGATGAACCAGATAACCGAGGATGAATTAATTATTTGAAAGATAACCAGATTACTGCATCCTTCTACTCAACACACGGATATTTTATTTAATACATCCATGGGTTGAGTAGAAGGATGTAGTTATCTGGTTATAGTAAAGTGACAGTGTAAAAGCAGCCTGAGAATTGCTATTGACTTGCCTTAGAATTATTGCTACAAATTATACTTAAATGTTATCTCAAAATGATCCTGCGATAATTTATAAGTCATTAATAACTTAAATTTACCTTTTTAATTAAAGATATGAATAAGCATTTAATGCTATTAAGGCATGCCAAAACCCCTATTTTACAAGTGACAAACCATCGCGTGACTATTGGCAATGGATAATGATGGTTGTAAAAGTCACATGATTCACATGACAACCCCTATTCGCGCTCTGTTTTATTCCTGTTCGATGGTTCGGCAGTTAATCAGCAGCCTGATGGCCAATTGGCTAGAGCTCTGGCCTTTGGTACCATAAGTTCGCATGGATAAGTTCGCATAAGGCATGGAGGTTTGTTAGTGGTTCGGAATCCCCGTTAAGCCGTAGATACCGGTCTTATTAACCCAAAGTATGCACAAAATGACCGTAGAGCGACAAACCAAACCAAATCGGCAGTTAATCCTCAGATAGGTCTTAACAAGCAAATTGGAATAGGAGAGCGTATTGTTACAACTTGTTGAGAATACGATACTATAAATAGGTGTAACATGCAAGCAATGATATCCAATGCATATATCTTTTGTTTACAAATAATGCGCAAATGTATAATATAGCTATCAATAGCCTTTCATTAAATAAATTATCATTAAAAAATTTTACCTAAAACTAATCATAATTAATCTCAACTAATAAACACAACCAACCTCCACGCCGAATGGCCGGCGCCATAATCCATTTTTTTTTCTGGTGGCGAAATAAATGGAATATTCGATGGAATTTGGCGATTTAATCTGATGTTGATCTTGTTTATTTAATGGTAAGCGTTGAGATTATGGGAGCGGCGCCATGCATCAAATCTAATTTAAATAGTGCGACATGTTGTTGACAATTGTGCAAGTGTAATAATATTCAATTCAAAAATTTTAATGCACACACGATGACTTCTATATTTACGGATTATGGATGACGTACAAAGAAACCTATATTATATTTTTTTTCGATAAAACAACAATTTACATGTGAGTATTTTCTACATTTTATTTTCTAGTATATCTACTACTTATTGCATGTCTTTAAGTCTCCTAGTTCACTATGCAAATTAAATATTATGTTAGGTGAAAATATTTTTATTGCTTCTTTAGTAAGGAAATTGGAAGACCAAAATCGTAAAAAAAAAAAATTGCTAACCATTAAAATTTTTATCTTTTGAATTATCTATGTTAATTGGTAAATAAGGCGTGTGCTAAGCAAATAATTATAAGAATAAGGGAAAATTCAAAAATTATTAACCAAATCTTATTGATGTGTATTTTACTAATTATTTATTGATAAATATATCTAATGCTGAATAAAACAACAACAATAATAATAATAAAAAAACCGGTTTATTAGTTTCATTAGTATTTTAATTTGTCTTTTGCAGACTTACCCAAAAACTAATGTATACTTGTAATGTAACGTAACCATGTATGTAATGTATAATGTAACGTAACCATTTATTTCCCCCTCCTCCCCTTTAAAACGGGATGGAAAACTCATATTTCTTCATAGTTTTTTGTTTTTATTTTTTTATTTATTGATGGTGGAAAAAAAGGGGGGAGTGAACACGAGAAAACAAATAATTTATACAGTCTTATATTTTTCTTAAAAACAAATTTGCTTAAGTATGTTCGGAACTGATTTCAAATAAAAGTGAAATTCTTGGTGGCATATTAAAAACTTTGATAATCGAGATTTCTTTATGATGATCTTTAACCGTACTATTTTAGTTCGGCCATAGCTTATTCATAAGAGAAAAGATCCTTTGTACAGGGATATTACTATATCTGGCAGACATAATAATATATTCAATAAATAATATCAATAATTACATATGATTTACAATATTGGTGTGTAAGTGTTAGAACAATTTCACCTAAGACTTTCGGCTGAAACAATCTCAGTGTCCTTTTCAATCACTTTTGAGTTACAATGTAGTTAGAAATAAATGAAATATTAATGCAGTACTTCTGTATCTTGGGTAACCTGATGGCCAATTGGCTAGCGCTCTAACCCTTGGTACCACAGGCATCAGATTCGAATTCTGGCTATGGCATGGTTGCTTGTTAGTGATTCGGAATCCACGTTAAACTGTAGGTTCTTGTCTACGTAATTAGCCTAACGTGTGCACAAAATGACCGTAAAGAGACAAATCAAACTTCTGTATCTTGGTTACCAATAATAAACCCTTTTTTCAAACAGTATATCCATAATCAAAGTGATACTGTTTAAAAAAGGGGTTTATTAAGAGAAAAGTTATGTTCTGGGAAAGTTCTTTCCACCTAGGTATTTTGGTTAAATTTGCCTATTCAAATACTTTTATTTCTTTAACTACTCCAGATATTCTTTGCTTTTATTATGTAACTTAAAGCTGAAATTTTCATACAATGTTAATATCATTGCAGCACCTTTATTGCAATTTTAAGAGTGCATGCAGTCTTTCGACGGACTTGCATATGTGTGAGATGTATTGTGTATAACCGCTGGCTGTCATCACTGAGGTATTATGCGCTATAGTCAGTTTTTCCCCCCTTACTTTTAGCGCCTTTCTTTAAAAAAAATTGTTACAATGGATTGCTTTTCTTCTGAAAATGTAACATTGTGATGTTCCGAGGCCGTATGTGGAGACACAGGGACAAGCTGCCTAAAAACGGGCAGTCCCGTTCAAAACGAAAAGTATGGTCACATTATATATGTACACACACCTGAAGTCTTAACACTATTGTAACAAATATCACAAATAATTTTGGATTCAATTAGAGAAATATTAATTTTATAATTTTTTCTACAGATAATATGGACGTATCTAAGGAAACAAAAATGTAGAACAATATAATATTGGATAATTGAATCACATGGCTTTATGCGGTCTCCTGCATACAGTTAACACCCCCGTATGTCAATAGATTACACAAATTAAAGCATTCAACAAAATCAGAATCAATTGATTGAACGACAGAAAGTTTAGACAATGAAAATGATGAAAAATTCAATTTTCTGCTTCATACAGAAGTTGGTTACCTATGAAAAGATGGCCTGTTTCACTTGGTTCTATAAACTCTGTCTTCGAATTTTTCGAAAACAAAGATGATAATCTATGAGCTAATTTGAATGATTTCAAGAAGGGCGTAGCTTATTTGATAAACTCGTTTAACAAATGTAATGAAATCTGTCATTTCAAAGCGATGAGCTGAATTTTTCAAGATAAAAGCTGTTATTTCTGTGGTTGTGACAAAAAATTTTCTGTACGGACGAAGGGGATTCAACCAATCTTATCAACAGAAGAAAATATGATGAAGACTTAGCTGCGCTGCCGATAGACAATACTTGGTTATTCTCCATTCAGAGTTCAATAAACAATTTGAAGATATTTTTTTTTAAAAGAAGAACATACCTGATTGTGTTTTGAATCCATTTTCATATACAAATGCAGAAGAATCTTAAAATTACAAGAGCTGATGGGTGCAACAACAAATGAAGAATTGAAATTTAAATTCACAGATGGCTATCAACAATTCAGGCTACAAAAGCAGATACCTACAGTAAAACATGGAAAAGTTTTTAATTGGTAAATGGTGGGTTTTTAAATTTAGTTGTACATGGGTTTAGTAGCGGCCTAATGGCCAAGTAGCTAGTGCTCTGGCCTTTGTTACAACAGGCTTCAGGTTCGAATCCTGGAGGTGGCATTAATGTTTGTGGTAAATTGTAGGTTCCGATCTAATTAGCCCAAAGTGTGCAAAAAATAACCGTAGAGCGACAAAGTAAAGCCTCACACGTGGGTTTAGTACGGTCACAAATTTGTTGACAAAGAGAAAAGAAATCGGCTGTAAATAAAGAATCGCAATATTTAAGATAAAAAAAAAAAAAAAAACCGAAGAAGAAAATTAAGAATTTATTTATAATCAATAAAAATGGGTAAATATTATCCTCTTAGGAATATATGCCTTTATTTTATAAGGTATTTCACACATTGAAACAAAACTCCAACCAACCAAAATTATATCTGTGTGAACTATACCAATCATTTCTACCAATTGAGTCTCATTGGGGAAGTGTTTACAGCTGCATTCACAGCGCCATAGTTAAATAATTAACAAGAGCTAAGGATTAATTCATTGATAGTAGATCATGTTCCTCCTTCTCGTTAGAATAATTTTTAATGTTTTTCATAATTATTCATATCTTTCATTGATTTAATTTTCTGGGTGTAATGCGAATGCTGCTATGGTTAATTTAAAAAATTATATAAACTTAAACTTCAACATGTCTTGTTTACAACATCTTTCTTATGTTTCAATACGTATGTATAGATACATTCAAGAACACAGTTCTTTTTTTAATATATCTTTCTATTTGTTCACTTAGGAGGTAAGTTTACGGCGGACGCTGAGTAAATATTTTTCTCAAAACCAGAGGTAGAATAAAAGTTTGGAATATAATGTCATACAGTCTTATTTTCTATTTCTTGTAAATAAATTTCTTTTAATTACATCTAAACCTCTTTCTTCTTACATGATATATACATTATCTAAAATTATACACAGAAAGAGACACTGATTTCATATATTCCATCTACTGATAACATAGGTATCAATTTTTTTTATGTTTATATGCAATCCGTTTTGCAATTTTGGCACTTCAAATTTTCTTAGTTGAAATGACGATGCAATTTCACAAATTGTTTAGAATTTTCTTGGATTATTGATTATTTTCAGACAAACAGGATTAATCATGTAAAAGTGAATAAAAATCTAACAAAATATTCGTATAGAAGAAGTAATTAATTTGGCTAATATTTGATATTTTGTAATTTCAACATAGTTATAAAAATGATACGGATTAAGTATATAAGGGCTAAATTATTGATTCATAACGTAGTGATAAAAATAGTTCTAGATCAATTTAATTTTTGCTTTAACAGTTTGATTTATTTAGTAATTCTATTTATTTTTGTGAATTTATTATTTATATTATATTATTGTTTGCTTTTTCAATAATATGGGATTAATAAATAATTTTGGTGGTTGAATGAGAATTGTTTAAACATTAAATGTACAAAATTTTGTGAGAATTTTTAACAGTAAAAATTACTTTTTTAATTGGAAAAACCAATCTTGTGAAAGTTAGAGCAAATATTAATTTTATTTTCTCTTAAATTAAACATTTTTAAATTAGAGGAAAACTGATGATAATCTAATTTTAGATTACAAATTGTTAATTTCTGAATAATTAGTATAAACGACTAAAAAAAAATTTAGAAAATTTAAAGAATTTACATGGAAATATAAATAACAAAAAAATAATAATAAAGTGACTAGTCATTTTTAATCAATTTATTTGATAGAAAGTAAAAGACAAGACATTTA
Organism: Caerostris darwini; assembly: GCA_021605075.1. Lineage (NCBI taxonomy): Eukaryota > Metazoa > Arthropoda > Arachnida > Araneae > Araneidae > Caerostris > Caerostris darwini. The sequence continues at coordinate 21,119 of BPLQ01001616.1, forward strand.
GAGTTCGAAATAAAAACATTCATAATTTATAATCTGTTTGAATAAAAGAAATAAATTTACATCATATTTACATTATTTTAATTTAAAAGATTCGAATTTCTTAAAATGAACAAGTATTTGTACTAAAAATTTAATTTATCATATTTAAAAATTATTCGTTTATGTACATAAAAATCATCTAGTATAGGATTCTATATTATTTAATAGTTTGTGATAAGTTATATAACTTCATAATTGATTTTTTAACTTTTTTTGTCTTTTTTATTCTCTGAAATATACATTATCTTTCTGAAAAGTCTAATTTAACACAGATTTTAGATAGTTGAAAATCTTTGACTTCGTAGTCATTTCACATCCAGCACTTTCTTTCTGCTACTTATTTTTGGCAATTGAAAATCTTGTTGGATGTCAGCCATTTCAAGTTCAATATCATTTTAGATTATCGAAAATTTCTTTCTATTGAATTTTCTTAGCGCTTGGCTTTGATTATTAGTTAATCTTCTTGCGTGCTTTCTCATTTTGGTTCTCATCTGTGATAGCTTGCAGTTCTTCATTCTGACTTGTTTTCTTCAGCCAATTTCTGGAGTTTTTCTGTTCTTAGTTGGAGTCCTCCAAAAGAGTTTTCGACAGTTTCTGTTGAAGAAATTTCATATGTTTTGAATTCAACTCCTTCTACACCAATTTCAGATTCTTGATTTGGTTGTTGTGAACTTGATTCAGTTTTATGTTTAGTTCCTAGCTTGTTTGCGTCTAATGAATGATCTCCAACCACATCTTTCTTTTTCAAGTATTCTAACTTTCCTTCTTTGGCAGCTTTCTTCCAATCCTTTTTCCATGCTTTCAAAGTAACTTGCTTAGCATGCTTTTTGCTTTTAATGTGTGTTGAAGCATTTTCTGGCCCACTAAAAGCAACATGGCATAAATCGCAAACCAAAACATCTTCTTCCAACGGCGAACCTTCTGTGACAGTTACCTTCGCATCATCGCGCAGCTGATTCATCAACTCTTTCTGCTTTAGCTTCTTCTCATGAGATTTGCTGATAAGATGCTGATACCAAGGATTAACTCCAGAGAATACTTTTTCGCATTCTTGACACTCAAATTCCTGGGTATCCGCAATCATATCTTCGTTGGATGAATCATCCGAAGAATAGTGAAATGAAGAACCAGATGCTCCTTCGGCAAAATGTTCACTTCCCTTAAGACATTTGGTTTTTCTTGTTTTCTTATACTTTTCTTTTAATTTTTGGAGTCCATCTTCATTTTTGAGACTCTCTAACAACTTAGCTGCAGCTATTTTTTTCGCATGTTTGACGCTTTTGAGATGTTGGTGGAAAGATTCTGGACTCATGAATTCCTTCTTACAGGTTTTGCAGATAGCAAATGGGGGTTGGAGTAAAATGTCTTCATCATAGTCTTCTTGTATACTTTCTTCTAATTTGTTGGCTACTTCTTTTTCTTTTAGCTTTTGCCTGATTTTCCTGAGGTGCTTTGAGCCCTTTTCGTGCTGTCTTAAGGGTTTTATGCCCGAAAAGGTTTTACTGCAAGGGTCGCAGCGGAATTCAAAATCGAAATCAGAATCTGAACTGCTTTCATCTGATAAGGAATTTTCGTTTTCGTGATCTTCACAGTCGTCATCTGCGGCTGTTGCTGCATGTTTATAGTTGAAATCTGCCATGATAGTTTTCTGTAAAAATATTGAAATTAAACTTTGAATTATTTGCAAGCAGAATATTTATAAATTTTCATCTATGAACTAAAGTATTTTTCAGAAGTTTGGAATACTTTATTTTAATATAGTATGAGTCTCTCTCTCTCTCTCTCAAAGTAGAGATTAATAAAAATTACTTTATATGTATATATATATATATAAAGTAATTTTTTGCAATAATCAATCTTACACCTCCTTCTGTTTCTAAAGCGATAGGAACGAGACTAAAATTGTTCAGTCGTAGTAATATTAAATAGAGCTTTAAAACAAATTGACATTTTTTTTAAAACTTTAATGTGAATATTTACAGTTTTATGTTTTCATTGATTACAATGTGGAGATATTCTAGCTTCGACTGTAAAGGAATAATAAAAAAATTTAAACTTTAGGGAGAAAGTTGAAAGCATTCTTGATCATTTAGTAATTCCTTTGCTAATATAAAAATTACTATAGAAGATTTTTTTTGTCTGCCAGTGTTGAATCAATATTCCACAAGAATTTCTATCGAAAAGTTTGCTTAGATTTTCACAACTAATACGAAGTAGATAGATTACAATAAAAATTAAATTGTAGTAAAAACATTTCCTTAGCAAACATGTTTAATTTAAATAAAAAAAACTCTGATAGGAGTGATGTTCAAACTATTAATTAGAAAAAGATTTGTGACTAAAACAACTAAATTTTACAAATAAAATAAAAAATGACCTTAATGTAATTTATCCTGTGTGTAATAAACAAAAATAGTGTAGAGCTATTTTTGTATATGAATTTTAATGTAAAGAATAGCTACTGAAATAAATCCCATCTACCTTCAAAATTAAATAAAAGAAACCATTTGAAAATTTTAATGAAAATTGTTCTATTAAGAAAAAGAAAATATCATATCAGTGAACATTTACATTTATAAATATCTAAAATAAAAAATTTGGAAATTTGAAAAGTATCGTACGAACTTCAATTATTTCTAAATTCTTTCGAAATATTATTGCAAAAATGGCTGTAACATGCAAAAGTGGTTGTACGATAGAGAGATTATAGAGCTCTACTTCATTATACTTCTGAAGAGTGTAGTACGCACGCGTACATAATTCTGTGACGTAATGCTCATTTGATTTTGAAATATCTTTTTTTACATATACGGAAGTTCAAAAGTTGAATTTTTAAAAATGCATTGAAAGATTATAGTTGCATATTTTCCCTATAACTAATATTTGAATGGTTTAGAATTCCATTCTTTTGTAAACAATTTCTTCATTTGCCTCAGTTTTAATACATTTTTTGGCAATTTGTAAGTTAATAATATTTCATGATTTGTAATTTTAATGAAACAATTTGTTAAAAATAACTATAATTATTTCTATTTGTGCTTCTGATTACTAATCGCCAACAATTTCTTTCGATTTTATATATAAGAGATAGTAATAAAAGAAATATTTAGAGAAGAATAATTTTTAATAATAATTGTTTACCACGAAAGTGTATTCAAGATTGAATGCTTTTCAAATAATATTGTGATAATTAAACATGAATAAAACTTACATTTTTTAACGAAACATTGAGTTAATAATTATCTTTTTTATTATTAGGCTTTACATATTTTGTATACAATACCAGACTCTTATTTGAAGTTGTTAGCATCAGTTGTTACATCTGCGAATCGTTGTTTTCTAAATTGAAATTGACCAAAGACAAAACACGCTCAAGTATAATGGACGTTAACCTGTAACACCCATCAAGATGTGCAAATACCCAAATTGAAATTGATTTACAAAAGCTAAGTGAAAGAGTGGAGAAACAAATATCCCACTAGTAAAATAAATATTTTTTAATCATTTAATTTAATTTAATTTCGTTTATATTAATAGATTTTTCATATTTCATTTTCAGAGTTTATGTATTTCTTTACAATGCGCGTTTTGTATCATTATTATAATAGCATATATGTTTACATGTAAGAATAATAGTAAAATAACTAATTATGCTTAAATCTTTCACTCCAAAAAAAATTATCTATAGTGGGGTCTAAATCTAATATGGGATGTATAATTTTATACGCGGACTGCGGAGATATGATGCATTTCCAGAGTGGCCTACAAGATCATTTGGGTTGGCTACCCCTTTTATTGACATTCAAAATAAGCCTGCAATTTTTTTTTTCTTTTTATAAATCAGTTGCCTCAGCTATCCACCAGATAATTCCAGACGTTTAATAAAAAATATTGTTCTTATTATTTTCCAATAAAGAGTCGAATTAGAAAAGAATTAAACAAGGATTAAAGAATTAGACAATTGTATACATAATATTTTCTAATTTAAGTATTAAAATTAGCGGCTTTCAGTTGAAAACATATTTTATTATGGCAGGTTTTTTTGAAGAAAAATTACCTTACAAAATTACAATTCAGAAGAATCTATGAGAAAAGTATTCAATCGTATAAATATACCGGGTGATCAAAAAGTCAGGACGAATTTTAAAAATGAATAAAGTATATTCATTTATAACTTAAAAAGTAATAATATATATAACTTCAAAAGTATATAATTCATAATATTTTCAAATATTATATATTTTTATTAATAATAATATTTTCAAAAGTATGTAATTCTCACCACATTGTTTTAGATTTTCAAACAATTAGAATAATTTGTATAAAAATCAGTTAATTATATATAGTTCCATTACACAAAAGCACATAAAATAAAATAACTAAAAAGGCATTATATCAGAAGAATGTAAAAAAATGATGAAATCTGATATTAAATAAATTAATATATGAAGTCTAATATTAAACTGATATATTAAATTCAACATTAAATAAATTATAAAAACACAAATATGAAGAATATAATAAAATAGATAAAAATGAATGAATAAATAAATATTAGCTATATATAAGTAGTACTTAGCTAACGTTATATTTCAATATTTCATTGCGTTATTGCTAAAATTATTACCAAAATACCATAAGCGAAAATTAAATCCTATAAGTTTATAAATCTGAGTAAAACAAAGTACTCACCTAATTAGTATTACTAATTATTCACCAATAGCTAAAAATCTTGTGCACTTCAATACGATGTATGAAATACAATTTAGAAGAACAGGTATTTTATAACAAGATGATTTCTTATCGCAAACCAATGCCAAAAACTGATAACAAAATATTTTCTGTTCCGATTTCAGATCAATATCTCGTTAAATATGACAATGAGAGTAAACATTCCAAATGTCATTATTATTTTTAACGTAAATGTTTTTGCGAACCCAAACTTCACTGTTCGATTTTAGAAATATTTAAAAATAATGCTTATTACAAATTAAGTAACTAGAAACACAATCTCCTTAAATAACATTACAGTATTTTTAAGCATTATATTCATGCCATTTGAAATAGATTTGCTTTAGCCAGATATGAATTAATATAGTTATTGTTATTATTATCATTTATACATCCTGTTTAATGTTGTTTTTAAATATCAGAATTGCAGGGTTACATAAGCTATCTTCAATATTTTTTCGAAAGCCTTTGTAGTTCACACTTATGTGATTGTGTAGATATCTTTTCAGTCTTGTCAAATCGGAAAAAAAAGTTTCAGTTCCCTTATATCACTTCAAAATCATCCCATTGATAATAAAATTTTAGAGATTTTTTTTATTTTTACTTTTGTGTACTTTACAATACAATTGCAGAAAAAAAAAAATACCAAGTTTATTATTTGAGATAATTGTTGTTTCAAATGTTGCCGTAATTGTATTTGGTAAATTGATGTTTGTTGTTTTGTTGTTATTTCTTATCCCACTTGGCTGACCACGCCCACGAGCCCATACGTGTTCATGATTGAAGGGGAAGGAAGCAGCTTCTGTTGTGATGGAGCACCCCGTAGGTAGAAGTCTGACTTTGGCTCCGTGACGCTCTTACAGTCATAGGAGACCGGGACCTACGGCTTAAAGTGGATTCCGAACCACTATAAAGATCCATGGCACCGCCGGGATTCGAACCCGAAACCTGTGGCACCGAGCGCCAGAGCGCTAGACACTCGGCCATTCAGGTCTCAAATTTGTGTATGCCAACGGCACGCGGTGTTCCCAGGTGGTCACCCACCCAAGTACTGACGGCGCCCAATGATGCTTGACTTTGGTGATCTGACGAGAACCGGTATATTCAGCATGGTATGGCCGTTGGCTTTGTAAATTGATACATTATGCATTAAAGAAGTTTAGTCTGTTTGTCGTTGTAGGGTCATTTTTTGCACACTTTAAGCTAATTTCATCGGCATATGCAGTTTAACGTGGATTCCGAACAACGTTAAATTGTAGGTTCCTTCCATCCCACCGCCAGGATTCGACCCCTTATTACAGAGGATACAAACAGTTGCACATGCGTCTCAACTTTTCTGTAGTTATAGTTATTAAATTCAACAATACCTTTTCTAAAAAATGGGATAAGTAATCCCGTCTAGGCACTGAGGTCAAGGACTAATTAAAATAATACTAAACCATACATTCATGATGCAGCGCTTCCACTGGCACTTGTAATCCTTGGGTTGCAGTGTGTGCACATGTTATACAGGTTCAGTGCACCATCCCACGTCGCTTCTTCAGTAAATAGAATCCTTGATGGACACAAAGTTCTATGTAAAAAAAAAAAAAAAAAAAAAATGTCCTGATTAATCAACATTCCAGTGATCCTTTTTGTATCATGTATATATTGCAACATTTACAAATAAAATATATTATAATTTTGACTTTGAATCAGTAGTCCAAGTTAAAACTTGGATATCTTTTTTCTTCGTTTAACTAGTGAAAGGTTCTACTTTAAGGTTCTCATCAATTTATTCGAATTAAATTTAGCAAATTGATTTTTTTATTTTTCATTGTTTTTTTTATCGAAATTTTTAGTGTTATTTGTTTTTTCGGACTTTCTTTTTAATATCTAGTATGAAAGCAATTACAATTTTTATTTTATTTTATTATTATTATTATTATTTTTTTTTTTTGCAATGGAGTCTAATTCGCTGTAACTTTCCTTTGCGAGCGGATATCTTTCTTTGTATAGAAATTACATGTAACTTCATTGGGTTACATCTAGTTACAAGGGTCTGTTTCAAAAAGTATGCATTTATGTTTTTAAAGTAATTTTTTTTTTCATAATCTCGCATTTTCTTCTTAAATGTTTTTTACGTCATATGAAGAACCTCTGAATTTAATACTGGTAATTCTTTTACATGAACACAGTGGGAATTCTATATATATTTTCTTATAAGTAGAAAATGGTTTTCTTCCAGAAATAGTTGTTAAGTGCAGTTCAAATCCTGTATTATTAAAACTGATCTATTCTTATAAGGTGTAATTAATAATTTTCTAGTTTGACTGCGATAAAGGTAAAATATGTAGTACTGTTTTCTCATAAGTTTTCATATTGTGAAAAGATATTTTTTTTACATTGAGTGTTTACAATGCACTTTATTAAAATAAACTCAATGTTTTAAAGTAAAAAGTTCAGAAGGATGCTAAAAAACACATTGAATTATAATTTAGATTATAGACAGTTAACCCAAACAATGAAATCCTTTACTTTTTCATAATAAACATTTGCTGAGACAATAATTTGTATAAGTAAAGAAAATTCAATGAAAAAATATTTCTTTTTTTTTATGTTAAAATGACGCGTATACTCTGTTTATCATTCTTTTCCCCTCAATTAAATCTTATTCGTTCTAACTTTCTTTTGTGAGCTGATACATTTCTTTGCATACAAATCACATGTAACTTCATTTAATATTAATTACATGCAACTAAATTTCCAACTTCTGGAAATTGTCTAAAGTAGCAAATTATACATAAAGTCTTACAGTAACTGGTCGAATTGTTTAAAATTCATTCACTTAGAGGTTTTTCGGTGAATGTTCTGATAACATTAGTCGACAGTAATTTTTTTAAATGGATAACTGTAGCTATAACCACCTGTCAAAAGGGCTCATTTTTTTTGTAATTTTGCATTATATATATACTTTAATATACATACTTTAATTATAATCACCCTATATATACTTTCAAAATGCTGTAAAAAAAGAACTACTCATCACAATGAATTCAAATTTGAACTGAGGATACTTGAAGAAGGGGGAAACGCTATAGCACCGAAAAAAGTTCCACCAATTTTTCCCATCCAATTTGGTATGACCCAGCCGTGGTGGAAGGGCTTTCCACTAACAGTGTCATAACTGTTGAATGACTTGGAAGCCATTTTTCCGTCAAAAAACCGAAACAAACAAGCACATTGAACACTACAATTGGTTTAATGTGCAGCTCATGTCAAATACTTTGTAATTTCGATTCAAAATATCACTGGCAGCCGAATTCCCTTTCTTTATGCCGCTTACCGCGCCATCTATTGATACACTTTGTAAATTTTTCCGATGCCATATCGTTTCCCACTTCAAGCATCTTCAGTTCAAATTTGAGCTCATTGTGACGAATGTTTCTTTTTTTTACAGCATTTTGAAAGTGAGACTTTAATTATAATCACCCTGTATATTTCACAACATAGTGCCTTGTTTGATGCAACTCTATTTGCTTGTGATTTTATTAAAAAAAAAAAAGGTGGTCGCAACAATGTATGGTAATATATATTCCAATAAAAATATCAAATACACTCTAGACTTGCCGAAACAATCGAGTGAACTTCATATCTCGGCGCATTTCTTAAATGAGCATCTTCCGTCTAATTTAAACCTACGTGGTGAGTTAAAAAAAGATGTTTAATAGCTAATTTATAGTGAACTACTCGTCTTCAAGCGTCTATTTTTGTACAACAGATTCCATAAAATGCCTCGAAAGTGTGAGAACATCCAAATAGTTTCTATTACGTGCGTGGTGAACTAACTAACTTACATGTCCAAAAGAAGGAATTATCACTTCCTTGATAAAAACAAGCACATGGGCTTTATTTCGGATGTTAAATCGGTGATCAGAACTAATTTTGGGTTTCTCGTATTTGCTGTTCGTCTTGTGATTCATTAGAAATTAAAGTATATTTTTTCTGGAATTTTTCATTTTGAAATGTTTACTAAATCTATCAGAAATTTTTGAAATGGATCCTTGTACTTTTTTAAAACTGAATTAAATCTCTTTCTTATTGCTGTCATCCTTTACAAATGCTACGCGCTTTAACTCAATGTTGCTCAGCGAGACCCAGAATAATGCTGGATCCACGGACTACACTACATTCACAATTGTGGAATCTCATTTGCAATCTATGGTTGAGCGGCTAGCTCTCTGGCGCTCGGTGTCACAGGTTTCGGGTTAGAGGCCCTGCGGGAACATGAATGCTTGGAGTTGTTCAGAATCCACTTTAAACTATAGGTCCCTTTTTTTCTCTAATGCAGCTGGCAATACAGTGACAATAATCTTTATTCCATAAACAAGGGCTGCACCGCTGTTACTCATTTAGCACTACCCAGCGCACACATGTAGCCTGAGGTAACACTACCCAACAGTAACACTACCCCCACAACGCTCTACGATCATATTATACCTACTGTTTAAAGTGAATTCCGAACCACTACAAACATCCATGACACGGCCGGGACTCGAACCCAAAACCTGTGGTACCGATTGCCAGCCATTTGATCATGAGCCCCCCTTCCCTCCCCAAAAAACATTCTTAGGTTCCGGTCTTATATGACTGTAGAGCGTTGGTCATGGGGCTGACAACCCTACCCCGTATAAAGAAAACATCTCCCGTCTCGATATCTGCCAGTAGGCAGGCGGCCTTGACCCACCATGGGGCTGTTGCGTCACTGATGATGATGAAGAAGAACATCTATAAATTTGCACTTTCTTCGAACGTAATGGAACGAATTTCCGACTTGTATATTTATAGCGCTTATTTTCGGCATATATACATGCAGAAATTTTCGATTCACTTTGCTTGTTGGGTTTCAAACCAAGCTCTCATCGTTCGAAGCCTAATACACTATACCGTATTCTGTTCTTTTTGGACTTTTATTTATTTATTTATTATTTTTTGCGTACATCTATGCAAGTTTAATAATCATGTAATGGTAGGAAATTTTCAATCACTCTGTAATCAGATCAGATCAGAAAAAGACATAAAAATTGTAATAATCTTTTTAAATAGTTAGTACAGTAAAAAGTAATCATTCTACAAAAACTATCTAAAAGAATTTATCTAAAATAGTTTATAATCAAGGCTGGTTATTTTGTTACGAAACGAAAATTAACATAGATTTTGTGTGAAGTAAAAATGAAATGAGCTAAACTGTGCAGGCCGAAAAATTGTAGTCGACCTTGATGGAAAGTAACATTTCGAAAACAGGCCTCCGGCGAAAGAATCCTTTATGTAATCGGCATAACACGTTAATTTTTCCCTCCATGTAGTACAGAAATATTGTCTCCGTTCCGAAAGGCTTAAGGATTGATCAACAAAACGCGTTGATTTAGCAAAACGGATGCTTTCACGAGTCATAAATCTGAAAATGAACTAAAGATTGGATAGATTGGATTGGATTCTGAAAAAATAACTCATGATATGTAAGTAATGAATCTCATAATTTTTTACAAATTTTTTTAAAATAAAAAATGATTTAATAAGCAAACTGCAGAATATTTTCTCTTATAATCCCTTGCAGTTATTTTTATCTGATGACCAGAATATGTTATTTATTGTAAACATTTGTCTTTTCTTTATGTTCTTTTAGCAATTTACTAAGTTAAAAAAAAAAAAAAAAAAAAACTCAATATTAAAAAATAGCTAATAACTAATAAGTGAGCTAACTAATAGTTAATAACTAATGTCATATTAGCTAATAGCTAATAAGTGAAATTAATTTTTAAGCTATTCGTAAGCTGTTTTTAAGCCATTCGTAAGCTATCCTTATGATTAGATAGTATTCTTAAATATTTATTAGTTAATTAACCTAATTTTTGCAATTCAGACACTATCTAAACAAAATCTTTTAGCCTAAAGAGCTCTTTTTAGCAACTTGTGACACTCAATATAAGTTTCGTATGATATTTTTTGTCAACATTTAATAAATGCATGCGCTAGCAAATGCCCAATAAAAGGTATTGCTAAGTATATAAATATAGATTAAGCAATTTGTGTAATAAAAATTATTCCATTTGCAATTATTTGTCTTTTATTTCAATGACAATGACAATGACATGTATTTTAATCCCACAAACACAAATCTTTTTGGAAATTGAACCATTTCCAGCATTTTCTACCTAAAACCATGTTTAATTTTGACATGGTTTTACTTGTAAATCACTTATTTCATTTGAAATTGTTGGAAAATGCTGAAAATTGTTAAATTAATATGTTGAGATAAGAAAATATCTCATATTTTATATTTATAATATCTCATAATTTTTTTTTTTTTGTAAACTTCAAAATTAATTCCAAACTTATTATCTTGCAATTAAATAAATCTTCTCCGTTGACTAGTCTGAATGCTTTCCTGGTTTTTCTCACTTTTAACACAATATAGGTTTTTTTTTCTCTTATATTTTTAGGAGAATCTTCTAAAATGCATGTTTTACATAGTAATAATTCTACACAGTGAAAGTAAATGAACCGATTTCTGGAAACTATATCGTCATATGAAAATAAAAAAGTTTAAAAAAACCTTAATATTAAATAATAGCTAATAACTAATATGTGAAATTAGCTTTTAAGCAAAATTTGTAAGCTATTATAAGTTTAGATAACATTCTTAATTATTTATTATTTAATTAAACTAATGTTTGCAATTCAGACATCACCTAAACAAAATCTTTTAGCCTAAAGTAAATTTTTTTGGGGGCTACTTATATCATACGACACTTATATTGAGTGTCACATTTTTGTGTCAACATTTAGTAAACGCATGCACTGAAAAATATCCTATAAAGGTATTGTTAAGTACATAAATAAAGATTACGCAATTTGTGTAACAAAAATTATTTCATTTGCTATCTTTTTTCTTTATTTCAATGATAAGTATTTTAATCTCATTGTTTTAAAATCAATATCTATCATTTTATCTGATTTTAAAACTTGTATTGCACATATCAATATATTTTTTTACACTCTGAAAAGAGTTATTTTTGATTATTTATTACCCAGTTTTGTTTATTGGTACTTATAATTAAAAAAACATAGTCAGATGTGACGGATTTTTACAGACCATATTTATAGAAATTTTATTATCCTAAGAATTTAAATAAAAATATTTAAATTTGTATCTTATAAATAAAAACTATTTATTAAATTATTATGCTAGAATTTTTTTAAATTATAGTTATTAAAGTTTTCTACATTTTGCTTAAATTTTCAATTTAAATAACTTAGCACAAAATATATATATATATATATATTATTTAAAATAATAATAGATTCAAATATTTTTATATTAAAACAGGGATAATTCATGTAAATAAAGAACACACCGAACTTAAACATATATACAGTATTATAATATATATATATATATATATTACGATAACTTAAATATGCTTTACAAAAATTTGTGGCACACTTTTTTGCATTCCTGTAGATGATCTATGGATGATGAAATAAAAAAACAATTATAATTGAAAAAATTTTATGGATATTTAGCAATGTATCGTCAATAAAAAAATTCAATAGACAGGTTTCAGAGTTTTAAGATACAAATTTTTTTTTATTCAAGTAAAAACGTTATTTTTTTGCAAATTGAGCCATTTGCAGCATTTTCAAACAATTTCAATTGAGATACTGTTCAATTTGCAAAAAAATTATGTCTAATTTTGCCATGCCTTTACATATAAATCAAATGTTATCTCAAATGCGCTAACATTTGAATTAACATTGTTGGAAAATGCTAACCTTTGATTTACAAGTAAAACCATGTCTAATTTGTACATGATTTTACATATAAATCAAACATTATCTCATTTAAAATTGTTGGAAAATGCCGAAAATGGTTCAATTAATAAGTTCAGACATGAAAATATTTCCTATTTTATTGTAAATTTTAATAAATTAATTCAAAATTTATTCTTCTGTTATTAAATAACTATTCTCCGTTGATTAGTCTAAATGCTTTCCTGATTTTTCTCACTTTTAACACAAATATAGGTTTTTTTCTCTTACATTTCTAGGAGAAACTTCTAAAACGTATGTTTTACATAGAAATAATGCTACACAGTGAAAATAAATGAACTGATTAGCATAAAGCATAAACTGATTAGCATAAACTGAACGATTTAGCATAAAGTTTTAAAATTGGACATATGCACAATTATACTTATGGACATGATTATAAATAATACATGCTTACAAAATATGAAAATTTAATAATTGTTAAATATATCTTTTTAATCCTTTAATATGTTAAATTTTAAAAATACAGTAAAATTTATTAAATAAATGGCATTCATAAATATTAAGAGAAAAACAAAGTTTAATTTTATCTTAAATATTTTTTTCTTTGAATTAATGTGGAAGTATAAGACATGATTTTTTTTCCAGGTTAATCTCATGCGTTGAAAAAATCTAAGAGAGGGAATGCCTTATGAAACGGTAACAATTTCAATAATTTTATTTCTCTTAATTTCATAATCAATTATTCAACTAAGAAGAAAATTAAATTATTTGATACAAATCTTTTTTTATAACTTATATATCTCCATTTATTTTTTTTATTTTTTAAACATTTTTCAATTTTAGGAAATAAAAGATTGTAAGGGAGGATTTTTCAAATTTAAAAAAGAATACATTTTTAGTTTTAGTTTTTACTTAAAAAAAATACTAAGAATTGCAGTTAGTCACGTGCATATACACAGTAAATCTCACCCTATTGGAATCAAGTTTAGTTTGTCACTCTACGGTCATTTTATGCACACTTTGGGCAAATTAGACAGGAACCTACAGTTTAACGTGGATTCATAATCACTAACAAACGTCCATGCCACTACCAGGATTCGAACCTGAAGCCTACGGCCAGAACTCTAAAGAATTGGTCATCAGGCAGCATTGTATTCACGAAGGAGGAAGATGATTTGAATTATCTGGGGAACTTCACTCCATGTTGAGTGTGGCACCAGAACCAGAACCGGTGAAGTCATTCTCAAACTGTTAATAAGCTTTGTAGCTTTATGGACTATCACTTGTAAATATTTCTCACATAAGGGAAAAAAATACTATTACCTCAATGGAAATTTTTTTTTTTCTGAAACCACTATTTTTATTTCATTACATGGAGGGATCTCATACCGTGCAATATGATTGCAAATTTTATTTTAATTGAATAAGCCTATAATCTGTGAAATTTTTTTTTTATTTCCAATGGCAAGTTTACTGGACAACAGATACCATAAAAAATAAATATAAAGAACAAGATAGAAACAAATGACATCAATTAATTCATCAATCAAGTCTGACAATCCAGTAACACTTCCATAAAGAAACAGGAGGCAGTGCAGAACAGGAAGCAAGGGAAGATATATCCATTTCTTCCTGGTTATGACATATGAAACAGTGAGGGTCAGGAGTCAGTTTAATTCTGCGAAGGTGTTTGCGGAGACAATTGTGACCACAGGAAAACCGTACCAATGCCACCGATGATAATGGGACAAACCACCTGCTTACAATCTGTGAAATAAACACATAAAAATTATGAATAGAAATGTTTTAAACTACTGGTATTCGTAAACTTTTGAGGAAAAGTACCCTAGATATACCAGGAGTTGCATATTTTACTATGTGATTCTCACCAGCTTTAAGGAATGCCAAGTTTATTTTCTTTTGTTCTCTTTAAAGAAAGTATTCGAATTTTTTGAGACATACTACTGTGTCCAAAAAGTAAGACCAATTTTCAATTTAAAATTCCCGGGGCTTAAGAAATTAAATTTTTTTCCCTTTTTTAGGTTGCTGGCACTGTCCTTGACATCTGTGTGAAATTTGACGTCAAAATATTCATTAGTGTTTAAGTTCCGCTTGGCTTTCGGAGACGCTAAAACTGATTCCGGCGATTTTTGAAATGTCTGAATTAATTAAGCAAAGGACTTGCATTAAATTTTGTTTGCGGAAACATATGGAATGCTGCAGAAGGAATTCGATGAGCATTCCTATATCAGAAAGAAATGTTTACAAGTGGTATAAATAGTTCAAAGAAGGAAGACAACGCGTTGAAGTCGAAGAGCCCTCTGATCGATCATCAACCGCAACCGACGAAGCTCACGCCCCAAAAATTGAGGATTTGGTGCTTGTAAACCGTCGATTTACAATTAGACACCTTGCTGATGATGTTGGAATTTCAAAAGGATCGGTCAATTCCATTTTGGGCCTCAAACGCGGCAAATCTCGATTGGTACCAAAAACACTGAATGCATCAGATCACACTGCATTGATTCTTCATGACTTTTTCGCCAAAAATGAAACCCATATCGTTCCACAACCACCGTATTCACACCGTGCGACGTTTGGCTATTCCGTAAACTCAAAAGACCACTCCGGGGACACCTTTTTGAGTCGATTGAAGAATGAATCGCCGCTCGCATGCATTGAGGATTGGAAAAAAAGTTGACTTAAGTGCAGTGTGTCCGGACGGGATTATTTTGAAGGCGATGAAATAAATTTGGAAGAATAAATAAAGAGTTTTTGAAAAAAAAAAAAAAAAAAAAATTGATCTTACTTTTGGGGCACAGTGTATCCTTAGTACTTAAGCAACACGTACTTCGTTGCTGCCAAGCTTCGGGCTTCAAAATATTTCCCAAAGAATCTAGGACTGTAGGCCTTTGCTTAAGACACTGGTACACAGAATTACTTTCCAATGGATTCCAGCCCACTTTGGAATTATGGGCAACGAAAAAGCTTATATACTGGCTAAGAAAGGAACTTTGATAGAGTAACGCATTAATCGACCGCTTTCATTTCTTACGACTCAATTGTTTGCTAATTTGACTCTTAAGAAAATTCTTAAACAAGATATTAAACACTCTATAGGAAAGAGATGGAGAATTCTGAGGAAGAGAGAACTATTCCCAGTTTTCCAAGAATGACAGCCTTGGCTCTATTTAGACATTTGACTGGTCATGACTACTTATGTGACCACCTCTATAGAATTGGAGTGGTGGATTCCCCAAACTGTGTTTTGTGTGGGCCTAGTCGGTCTATGACATTTGAACATTTAAATAATTGTAATGCTCTTTCTCGGTATGAGGTCATAGTCAAAAAATACTGGAGAACCAATAAATTAATGGCTTCGGTGCCAATGTTCGGCATTTGTAAAATAAATAATATTTCAAACTTCCGCTATTGTCAGACAGACTGCCTAGATATTAGAAGGGTTGTAATAACATATAACACAAATGTAGCATTTTGCCTTTGCTATACTTTTCAGTATAATTTGAAGTGTAAAAGTTTTTATGATAGTGCATAATTATCACATACGATGTTTTAATTAAATTTCAAGGTCAAAAATACCTAAAATTAAAAAAATTCGGGTATTTTTTTTAACGAAGCTATTGACGTTTATTACGTTACATTATTAACGTTTATTGCATTGTTTTGTGGAATTTCCTTTTTTCTTTCCGAAACTGACTTCAAAAGAGTTCATGCCGTTCATGCCACCGCCAGGATTCCAACCTGAAGCCTGTGATAACAAAGGGCAGAGCTCTAGTCAATTGGCCAACACGTCGTAGTTCATTATACGGTCGAAATTACATTCTTTCCTTATCAAATTCATTTTTTGCCTGGCATAACTTTCTTCGGCGTATTTTATTTTTTGGGGTTTATAATATTTAATAGCTAGACGCAATTTAAAAATTAATTTTTTAAGCAATAATTTATTTCAGAGGTTGAAATAATAATAATAAAAAAATTATTTCTCTTTTTTAAAAATTCGATTGTGTAAAGGTTTCTCTTTAATAAGTATTTTCTTTTTTTTTGTGTGTGAAATATGCATAGATCAGTTTCTAGATTCATTAAAGTATACTATGTAAATTAATTTAGAGAAAAATGCTTCTAATTCCGACTATCCCACAAACTGTAAGTAGCTAGAAGGAGCACATTTTCCCCTTCAAAGTCGGTTATATAACAAACGTCCTTGCGGCCGGTAATTGTCTTCCTTCAAGGTTGAAATTGCCCACGGGCTGTTTCTTTATTTCTTTTTATTCCGGTTGAAATCGCAATGGCAAGATAAAATAAAAATAAACGAGAATATCTTTAAAATGTTTAAATGTAATTATCACCTATAAGGAATGCAAAATTATCATAATTTCATGGCAATAAACTACGTATTATACGCCCAAAAAAATCGTTAAAATTTCGGGGGCCTTTTAAAGAGCCTCTGGCTACATACAATTTGTGGGAAGTTTTTAAAAAAGAATTCTATAAAATTATAACCTAGTAATTTTTTTTTTGCACACAAAAATTGACAAAATTTTGACAGAGATGAAAACTAAACTTTCTTCTAAACATAAAGAAATAGACATTGCAGGCATTAAAGTTGCAACGCACTACAAAGTTATCGAAAAGTTATCATTATTTTACTATAATTCAAACCATAAGCTTATTTTTTTACCAAAAAAAATAAACAAATAAACAGATCTAATAAGAAATTTTTACCATAATAAAAAAGAAGGTTCAACTTGCGACTTGCAATGACTGGAGTACAAAAGGCTAAATATTCCACTAGCAATCACTGCAATCTATAAGTAATCATTGCTTTTGAAACCTTAAAAATTAAAACAACGGATGCTGAACATTCAGCATTTACAATCCGACTACTTTTTCGTGTTTTCTTCTCGCTACTTGCAAATGCGAAGTAGTCCTACATTAAACTATAGGTCCCGGTCTAATTAGCCCAAACTGTGCAAAAAAAAAAAAAGACCGTAGTGCGACAAACCAAAGAAACCTAACCAGTAGTCCTCCCGGAAGGCAATAAACTTCCATTTCCACCTTTCGAAGACTTTTCATGGTATATTACTTCGTGGAAACTCGCATAATACATTGCATATGTAAAAAAGCAATTTAAATTATACGATTATTGAAAGTATAGCAAAATTTTTGTAGTAATATTAGTTTTTACTTCACTTTAAAAATAGTTTACAGATTAAAAGAAAATTCTTGGTGTGTTAAAAACCTCTTCAGCATCAAATTCTTTTTCCAGCCTTGCGTTTAAATACTCCTATGCGGTACGTGTGGGACACTACAGAAAAATGACTGCCAGAGCCAGGGCTGAAACCAACTTAGATGCAGAACGTGAAGCTCTTCTTGGGACTCATGACACTATAGAATCTCAAAAACGGTAAGCGAAACAATGATGAAAATAATGATTTGAAACAAAATAAATTTTCTATTTATTTTTGAATCATTTCTTTCGTATTGCTTAGAATTTCTTTTAGATACGTCAAAAATTATAACACTTTGATTTTATTGGCATACTGAAGCGATAATACTGACTGATTACAAATGACCAGTTAGAAAATCCGAACCCAATTTATCCCATTTTGTTGGAGTGATTATTGAAACATTATTATTCACAAGATGTTTCAATCTCTTGATGACATGTGGTAATCAAAAGTCTTAGTTAAGGGAAAGATTCTGTAACAGGCAATCCATCTGTAATTAACAATTTGCAATGAAATGAATTATCTGTAGGTGTCTCAAAAAATTATTTGGAAAGTTCAAGATAGAAAAGAAAAATCAGAAAAAAAGTTTTCTTTCTAGGAAGAGAATTATGGTAATAACAGGTTTTAATAAAAAAAGAATAGTTAATAAGTTTAAGTATAATATCTTTTAAGAGAATATAACTTATGAATAACCTTTAATAATTTTTGACCGAAAAACATATAAAGCAAAAATTAACTCGTTAATTTTCGTATTTAATCACAATTTCATTGATTAGATTATAATAATTAACTTCACTATAGTACGCGAGAGTTTAGTTAATATGTAATTAGTTAACCGAATTTAATTAAAATATTTGCCCGCCTCGTGGCTTTGTGGCAACGTGCGCTGCTGCTAAGCATTAGGGCGGAGGTTCAGTCCACTGGCGGCTTTGTTGTAGACGCTATTTCAAAAAGGGAGAAGACTCGATGGCGTTTGTGATGTTCAACATCTTGAATCTTAATGGGAGTTTTTCCTGTTTTTGTCCCATACGATACCAAATGTGTGATAGTTCCCCCTAAAAGTCCACCGGCATGCATTGCCCTCCTTCTTAGCGATACGGAGCCAAAGTCAGACTTCTATCTACGGGTGCTCCATTACAACAGAAGTTGCCATCTTCCTTCCATTCTTCTATTCATGGACTTGATCTAGATGTTGCTGCTTACCAAGTGGGATAAGAAAAAAAAATTAAAACATTTACAGTATTTGATTACGATTAGAATTTATTAAAATTTATTATTTTTTTTTATTTCTGGAATTTATCCTTTATTTCTGAAGTATTTGTTATATCATTTTTTAATGCCTCTTTATAACTACGTATCGAATTGGGATAGCTGTCAGGGTTCCAATTTTAATTTTGTCAGAGTCGCAGCTGTCACTGTAATATCCATTAATTTTCATTTTTGTAATTCCTTATTTTGATCCATTAGTTTCAAATAAAATAATTTCGACTTTCCGAATCAAATTAATTTTCATCTCTAATTTTTTTTTATAAACCAATAGGCTAAATCTAAAACGAACGCTGTCGTATTTATGCTGTGACGAAGTGAAATATTTTGTCAGTGAAACTGCTTTAATATTTCAGCCAAAAAGTAATACTATCTATAAAAAAAATCAGCTATCCGAAAATCTATTAAAATATTAAGCATAAAAAAAAACTTTGCATGGCTCCAAAAACAAATAATTATAAAAATTGATTCATGCTTCAATAAATGGTGTTGCTTATATAAAATTATAAAAATTAACTTTACGCCTGAATTGGTCCTTTTAGAAAACTTAAAAAAATTGAATGCTGGTTTTCTTAAAGTGTTTTGGAAAAGATAATATAAATATAATGCATAAGTATAATACAATTATAATGCACATAATGTTATTAAATTTTTTTTAAATATTTTTGCAGTCGATGGATAAATGGTGGTCCGGACTGTCTGGTGTCATGGCTAGTGGCATTCGCCAACTTCATCATCAATTTCTTGGTGGTGGGTTTAGGCCGCATGTCCGGCATCCTGTACATAGTATTCATGCACATGTTCCACGCCGACCGCCAGACGGCCTCGGTGCCCTTCAGCGTGCAACAGGCCGCCAGGAATCTGTTTGGTGAGTTTATGCTGAAGATGAAATGCCACGCTTTTGGTTAAAAATAATGGTTCGGACTATCAATGTTTGTGAAGATTTCCTCGTTTTTCAGATTCAAAGAAAGCTTGTTAAAAATAAAAATAAGTAACAACGTCATAACAGTTCAAATTTAATAATACAGAAATTTCTTACCAAAAATTGTAGCGCCGTATAACCAGCAGGAGTAATTTTTGGACCGAAATCGTGTATTCCAAGGCTGTTTCGAGTCTGATCTTTGATGTACCGTATTGCTCAAGTGCATCAAGTTCTATTTTTATATCCATGAAACTAGCAAAACCATTTTTGATAGTTTTAAAAACCATTTTTGCTAAATAATGTAAAAAATTAAGTTATAAATTTAAAATAGCGAAAACTGAAATGAAGTTTAATGAAAACTACAGAGACGACATTTTTTCGACGATTCGCAATAGTATTTGTCAGACGATTTGTAATCATATTCTATAAAATCGCCATCTAAAAATGTTTTTCACCAATAAAAACTCTTATGTTAGATAAAAAATAATCTTCTAAATGTAAAGTAAGAAATATAACAGCTGTAAATGATCAAAAAGAAGCGAACTTTTACAAAATTAGACAAGCTGCAATATACAAACAATTAGACAAACTTCATCAATATCACTGTTAACTGTTAATTTAGATTTCTGTAAAGCTTAAATCTTTTTCAATTTTTATCTACAACTTCGTTCTAGGCATTTTTCATCCACTATAACATATCAATGTGTGATGAGTGTCACAGTTTGTCTAATTTTGTAAAAGTTCGGCTCTCTTCGATCATTTACAACCGCTATATTTCTTACTTTATGTTTAGAAGAGTCAGTTTATCAGTTTCTATTGGAGAAAATCCTTTTTAGATGACGATTTTATAAAAATTTCGGAAAAAATATGTCCCACATTGCACGCAGCGATTTATGATCCGCATCTCAAAATTTAAAGTTTTTTAACACATAATTTGAAAATTATTGTGAAAATGACAGTGTTTTTTTTTTGTTAACAACTTTCAACCGAAAAAACATATAAACATGAAATTTACTGCTTTAGTTTTATTATTTAATTATCTTTCAAATGCACACTTATTTATAATTTTATAGGACTTTTTAGATTTTAGTCATCCAAACTAACGTAATATTTTGAAAAAAAAAAAAAAAAAAAAATCCTTATATTTCAGACCTTTATATCAAACGAAAACATTTCAAATTTCAGCAAGGCAATAAAATAGAGGAGAAAATGTCATCGATCATAAAGTTCATTTTTACGTTTTTCATTTAGGTCCTCTGGCAGGGATTCTTGGTCAGAAATATGGCGTACGTAGCGTCACTGTTGTCGGAGGAGTCATCGGAGCACTCAGCGTCGGAGGATGCTATTTCGTCAAAGACATCAACTCCATCACCTTGCTCTGGGGATTAGCTTTTGGTGAGTATGCGTCTTTCACGAGGATTTCTTATCGCATTTATTATATCGGATTGATGTTGAAGATTATTATAGCTCACTGACCCCGTCAGGGGCCTCATCTCCGGTGGTGACAAACATAAAAGAACGAAAATATCGGCAATGCCCAGAGATTAAAGGAAATCGTGAGAATTGAAAAAGTCTAACACTTTAAAATTGAATTCAGGTAGGTTAGAGCAGAATATTCCTAGGTCTTTTAAAATTAGAGTGTGGTTCATATTGTTCGATCTCTTGAATGGCCAGATGTTGGTAGTTGTCAATATTATTGAAGAATATTTCTGCAAGTTTTTTCCAGTACTTTTTGAGAGGTAGCAGGGAGATAGCTCTTTGAATATCAGCGTTTCTCATGAACCAGTTGGTATTCGTCATTTGTCTAATAGTCATATTTTGTTGAGCTTCCAAGATTATAGTATTATAATTAGCAGCATAGGCTCATACCGCGCAAGCAAAGGTGAGGAGAGGACGAAGCATAGAGATGAAAATCATAAGTTTATTATGTCTGATACTGAGCACAGTTCCAGCGAACATTGAATAGTTAAGCCGATTAAATCAACAATTGAATTTTTAGTCATTAAAATTATTCTATAAATAAAGTGCTTATAAAAATCTATAAAGTTACATTCCCAAAAAAATTATTTATCTTTTTATGAGTTTTCTTTTAATATTTAAAATATTTGTGAAACAATAATACACTACAAAAGTTATAAATCTACGTTATGACTTGTCATATCTCTTTATAGTATATATTTACACATACATTTATATTGTCACATGCTGTAGTTACTGAATTGATTTTATGTTGATCGACAAAGAATACAAATTTCCTAAAGAATATATTTTATGAGAATTATCTGTGTATATTTTAACGCAGGCCATATTGCTTATATAAAATGAAAAATGAAATTCATTCCATAGTGTTCTCATCGATATAAATTGTCGAATTTGAAAAAACAGCCTATGGATAAATTTTGTAAACCTTATTAAATGAAATAACAAATAGGTTATATATATATATATATATATATATAGTTTATTAAATGATATATAAATCAAATTTGCAAATCATATATGACAAAAAAATTAGTCATATATCATTCCATATATAGATAGTAATTGTATGCATAAAAATCTTTATATATATAATTCTTCTGTATATGTGTTCGTCACTGAACTCCTCCTATACGGCTTGACCGATTTTGATGAAATTTTTTGTGCGTGTTTGACAAAACATGGAGAATTTTTTTCTGCTATCCCCTTTGTTGTAAGTCGCCGCCAGATGGTGCTGCAGTATACCAACTTCTATACCGTTCAACCAATCGCTATGAAAATTGGTCATAATATGTATTTTAGTTAATTATAATATGTTAATAAAATATGTTATTTGCGCATAATATCCGAATAATGTTAAGAAAATATGTTTGCGCTATCCACTTTATTGTTACTTGCCACCAGATGGTGCTACAGCATTCCATCTTACGAAAATTAGTATTCTATTTGTAATCTATTAGTAATTAATATGCTATTAGTAATTAGTATTGGAACATGGAGAATATATTTGGCATATGTAATTTTCTACAATGAATTTTTTTTTTTTTTGGCAGAACAACATGTGTCGGGTTCTGCGAGTATCATATAAAAATTTCGTATATCCAATCAATACGATGAACCCATGGACCTGGTGGATCTATATTTTCCTGTAATTTTTTATTTTGTATATTGACCCCATGCTTACAATTTTTCTTATAGGTTTATGCACTGCTCTCACAACCACCCTCAATCAAGTGCCCATTGATGAATATTTCGAGCGTCATCGCACGACTGCTGGAGGTTTAGCCTTTTCGGGAGGATGCGTGGGGGCGTTCCTGTTCCCGGTGGTTCTAGAAGCACTCATAAGTCACTATGGCATGGATGGTGCCTTCATGGGGATGGGAATCATCCTATTAATTGTGATACCTGCCGCACTCACTCTCAGACACCCGCCTTGGAAAAAAGAAAAATCATCAGCGAAGAGAAAGCCGGACAAAGAAAAGCCTTCGACATACAACACTTTCCCTGTCTCTGGGGATCTTAATAAAAGCCTTGATTCTGTTTTGTCGAATTCAAACCGTTTCGGCGTCGAATCTCCTATTACTTTTAAAGGATCTCCAAAAGACGTTTCTACTAAGAGTTCCAATTTACTTGATGGATCTTCTGGAGATATAACCTATAAAGGTCTAAATCTATCCGATAGATCCCATCCTAAACATCTTAATTTCACAATCCTTAGACAAAATAGTGAGATGGTATATCAACTTTTCAGCCTAACCATGCCACCTGAAGCTATGCTGCAAGACTCAATTTTAGACACGTCTCCAATAGTCAACGAATTGGAAGAGCTGCATAAGTTCTTGGTTAAGACCAGGAAACCCAAGAGAAGACCTATGGACATAGGTGTCATCATGGACGAGCTCACCAGAAGTGTTCACATAGTGCAAGTCACGAATCAGACTACACCTAACGACGAAGATGATGGTGAACCTGCGAGTTATGAGGATAATCCGAGGTGGTTTTTTATGGCAACCAAATTGAAGGAACTTTGCGAAACCTATAACGAGGAAGATATTGTCCACTACTTTCCATCTCAATTGCATGACACATTATTGAAAATTTTGGACATTCTGAAAGAGATGAATAGGCTTATAAGAGCAACATCTTTAGAACAGGCAGTGGAATCCATCAATAAGAATAACACATCTAATGTAATAGGTAAGGTTTATGAAATTTAAAAAAGGGCTTTTTAAAAAATAAAATTTAGTATTTTTAAAGTTTTTGAATTAAAAAATTAAAGATAAAATAGCAATTTTGATTACTTTTTCAAAAGGGATAATTGAAGATTCGAAAAAAATTAAAAAAAAAAAAAAAAAAATATTTTTTTCATCATTCTGCAATAAAGAATTACCTTTTATTTTAAATTCAGTGCAGAAAATTTTTGCAAAGAAAAAGTTATTACGATCATAAAAATACAAACTTTATATTTTTATGCTATATTCATAATATGTTAATTTCACACAATTTTTTTAAATTTTATTTTAATTTAAAACTTATTTCGGTGTAAGAATGATTTTACCCAATAAAAAAGTATTAAAAGAAGAGCAATGATTTTCTACATTGAATAAAATTTTTGTCTCTATTTTTGTAAATATTAGTAATAATGTTAATACATTCATAAATTATATAAACTATTATTTGTGTATTCTTATATATATATATATGAGTTATATTAATTAGATTAATTTTTAACATGTAAAAGACGCGTAAAAAATTCAATGATATTTTGATAGCACTCAATATTTAATAGTTCATTTCGTGCAACAGTTCCGTATTTTATCTGGTATAAGCGAAATTTATAACTCATAATCATAGAATATAGAATAGTAAATGATAAAAAAGATGGCAAAATAACAATTGCCGATAAACTCAAAATTCGTAGTCATGTAATATGAACATTTATAATACTGAACCAAGTACCCTGATACATTTTGAAATTCTGGAATATTATTTGTCGTATAGATGTTGAATGTCTCATATGGTTTTAAACTTTCTCAAGCTAGACTCCAGCTGTTGCTGATCTAGAAGATGAAAAGAGTTTTGTTTGATAATAACTATAATAACAGTCGCATAAAATACCACATGTGCTCAGTGAAAAAAAAATATTAGTTAAGAAATGAAAATATTAGGCAGAGTAAGCAAATAGTAATATTCTGAAGTGCTTATACATTGCCCGTATAGTGTAGACATAACAAATATTATTCCTATACAACAGAAAGTATCGTTATGGATATCGACTTTGCAAATGGTTGATCAGCAAGACTGAATGCTGTTGTTGTCTATTAACTGTCAATGATGCAAACAATTACTGTCTAACTTACCTAATACAGTTGTGTATGAGAGGGATGATTGATTGATTACCACATCAAGATTGAGGTAATAGAACTTCTATTGTTATTGTTGGTAAATGCAAAAAGAATAACGATGATTTTCTCTTCGTCTACGACCATCCATGGGTAACTTGAAGCTCTCAAGCAGACTTCGCTTTCATCGCCTCATTGCGTTTTCAAGTGCAGATGATAGCGATATTGTAATAGTTCCCAATGGTAGATTTAGATAGAATTACAGAGACGTATATATAGTCCGAAGATGGTTGTGGATTATTCTAGGGTTATTTCAAGTAAAATGACTATTCAAATCAGCAATTCACGGGATATTATGCTTGAAAACTTTGCTTTTCTTATGCGTCGATAGGAGGATGATTTGGTATATCATTGTGATGTAAAAGAACATTAAACAAGATTTTAAACTATCTTTTATTACCTGTTATTTTTTTAAATTTCTAAAAGTGATGAGTTTTTTTTTTAAATAATACATTAGTTACATTTTCAAAGTGCACAGAAAAATATTGCGTTGATACTTTTTTCAATGGATGATTTGGCGTAATAAACAAACAGGAGACATTTTCTAAATCTTAATAGAACTCTACAAACGGTACACCATTTTCCAGTTTGCCCAGATGTTTCGTTTTCTCTTTGAGTTTGAGCGAAAGCTTTATCCGTTTCTTTTATTGCAATAAAAATAACACTCAAACATTTTCGTTAAGCGCTACAATGACATTGTTATATTTTATTGAATCCTAAACACACTGAAAATTAAGCTTCACGTTGAATAAACCATAAAATAGAAGCAAGCATGAAATCAACAATAGGAACATATTTAAAATTATTGTTTTAAAAGAATTTAGAAATTTTACTTATACTTACATAGATATTGCCACATTCATACTGAACTTTAAATCACATCTTAATCATCTTAAAAAAGTGTTAAGAAAATTAGAGGAGCTAGATTTTACGGTGAATTCATTAATTGCAATTTTGCTAAACCTCATATTAAATACTTAGGACATATCACTGGATGCGGAAAATATCAGCCAAATCCATAAAAGATCAAACTATTCAAGAATTAAAAGTGTCTGAAACCAAAACTCAACTGAAAAACTTACTTAGAGAAATTACTATTGAGATTACATTTTTGATTATGAGGAAATAGTATTATACTTAATATCCTTAGTGACCAAGAAAAAAAAAATCTCCTGATATACTTTCCCATGTTGAAATACACCAAGTTGTCTTTTTTCAATTGAAAGAAATGTTACTGCGAACAGAACCTTCCTCGTGTATTGTAATGCTTGTCAAATTGAAACTGGAGCATGCTTATCATAAGAAAACGATTGGAAAATACACCCAATAAGCTTTTGAGTGGCAGAAACAGAAAAACTGGACTACACAAAAAGTTACACAAAAGCACAACCAAACGGGTCTATCATCAAATGGTAAACTTATGCAATTGTGTGTATGCTAAAAGAGTTCGAACTATTGATATTTGGTTCTATTACTAAGGGGATAACAGATCTTAAACCAATTATCCTTTGTGATAACCTTTTTAATAATCGCCAAGAAAAGTATGAAAATCAGAAAATCATGTTGAAGGATTAAAAGACACATTAAATGGTCGCTTTTCACGTTTTCCCCCCTTTTTGTAACTTTAAGGATTTTTGTCTGATTTAAATACAGATTTTAAAAAAATGTTTTTAATATTCTAAATTATTTTTAAGTAACATTTTTGAAAAATCGGTGTTTGGGAGAGGATAAATTACAATGTCTCCTAAACTATAGAACTTTGAAATACATGCCTAAAATAATTCTAAATAGATTAAAATTACTTCTGATTAATAGATGAGCATTATAAACAAAATAAAAATTATCTGTCTAAAATATTACTGTATGATACAGGATTCGATATAAACTAGATATAAGCTGTATATACTCACACAAAACTATTTTTAAAACATTCTATGTTCATTCAATATGAGAAATAAATAAATTTCTATGTGTCTTTTAAAAATATACGGATTCGTTTCACAAATTTCTTGCCACAGCCATATGCAGAGCAATATTTGACCATTTTTCCAGTGTAACGCAAGTAAACTAAGTGGCTAGTCCTACACAGACTGAAGTCTGTCCAAACCGTTTCCTGAAGTATGCACCTGTCACGTGACGAGCATGTTCACTTCAAACTGGCAACCCCTACTGGCGTTCTGTTTTATTACTACTCTTTGATAGCAATAGATATTAACTGGATCAAAGCAAAGGATTAATCTCAAATGAATTTCTTTGTCTAAGCAGATGATTTTACTAAGACGAGTCAGACTAACTTTGTAGAAATAAAGTTGAGATTCAATAATAACAATTATTATTTTCACTTATTATTTGCTAGGTTTATCGAATAAATAAAAAAGCAAATATGTAAATAAAATAAATTCTAAAATTGTATATGGTTAACTGAAGTCAATTTACCAATTTTATATAGATATATAAAACTCTTTGTTTAATAACATTTGCATTATAACTTTTCTCTTATTATTTATCGTGTAGATATACCCACCAGACATCAAAGACCCAGCATCAGTAGTAATGGAAGGAAAAAGAAAAAGGAACATTCCAACTCATTTCTTGAACACATCATAACAGCAATTCGATTACACAAGAATCCTGCCTTTCTATTGATCTCCATGTGCCGCGGCGTGTTCATGCTGACTTTCATTCCCATGGTGACTATCGTTGTGGATTTTGCCATTGACAAGGGTCTCACCAAAGACACCGGGAAATATGTCATCGCCACTCTGTCTCTGGGTGATCTCGTAGGCCGGTTATGCCTAGGCTGGATAACCGATAGCGGCTGCTTGGGACTGCCCGCTTACATGGTGCTGGCCATGTTGTTGTTGGGTTGCAGTACAGCTACTTTGCCCTTTGCTCATTCGGAGGTGAGCCTCTTTCCAGCTGTGCTGATCTTTGGCATGTTGCAGGGATCTCTGTTCATCCGCCATCAAGTTCTGATCTCCAGGTACATGGGCAGCCACGAGCAAACCATAGGGATGGGGTTCATCAATCTGCTATCCGGAGTTTTGGGCTTTGTTATCCCTTATTATCTGGGTGAGTAATACTGTCTTATGTAACCAAAAAGTGATCATTTTAATATCATTGTTTTTAAGACTTCTAAAATGAATATTGGAAAAAAGAACAAATTACAAGAAACATATGTTTGTTTTGTTTTTTAACATCGATGAACCTCATGTTCCACTTATGTATGCCACAAGTAACTGTCGTCCAATATATGATGAATTGAGGAGAATTCCCGAGAGATCTTTCAGAGATCGTATAAGGATATATAAGGTATAAGGATGTATAATAATATATAATAATAATATATAAGGTATAAGGTATGTATAAGGATGCATCATATATGTTCCCGGTGATCTTTCACAGATATGACTTCACAGATACTTATTCTTTCTCCCTCTCCAGGTAACCTGATTGCCGAAGCGAGAATTTTACACGACCTGGAGCAATCTGCCATATAATTTCCTCGTTTCTGAAAGCAGAGACTATAATTCATTTCACTAGTGATTCGAGCTTGAATCCTCCTGAATACTAGCTGAGGCTTTTATTATTAAAAAAAAATATTAACTAATCAGCTTCATTAAAAGTACTAATTAAGTAGCGAAATTATAAAAAGTATTTGAATCTTTGAGAGCATTAGCTATTCTCTTTTAAAATTGAGTAACATTATTTTATTTATGTTACTCAATTTCAGAAACTTTCGAATAATTTTTTAGTTGCGTAATCGAGAAATTAATACTCAAAATCAATCTTGGTTTTTCTGAAAATAGACTAAACGATGCATAAAGTTATTGAAAACTAATGCAATGTATTTTCAAGAAAAAACTATTATTTTCCATATAGTCAAAGCATTTTCGTATACAAAAAATTTAAATTATATAAAAAATATAAAAACATTTTTTCTTCTAAATTTAGATAAACACTTAAAAAAGTGTTCCACTGATGCATGCCATAGGTGATGTATGCTACAACATTGGTAAATAGTAATTATAATAATAATAAATCGTGAGTTAATTTTTATATTGAGTGCGAAGCGAAAAAGGCTAAGGATAATTGGCTTCACCAATGGCTATTTTTTATTAATCATGCAAATTTAATACTTTTTTTTATTATTGAGTATTTTTCTTTATTCCAGATAAAAAAAAAATTTGATTAAAAATATTAAAGCTTTTTACTGTATTGTAACAACTCTATTAGTTTGACTGGCCATCAATTGAAATATTTTTTCCGGGGAAAGGAGGGGGAAAAAAAGTTAAATTTTATAGTGTATCGATAATGGTAGGTTAAACATCGATAGTGTTAGTTTCATTTTTCATGAGTTAAGTGACCTGAATTCAAGATGAACTTTGTTTAATTGCATTCAGACAAATGCTTACAAGAATATCCCTGCAGCAATTATTTTATATTGTTTATTTGCATTTAGACAAATGCTTACAAGAATATCCCTGCAACAATTATTTTATATTGTTTATTTACATTTAGACAAATGCTTACAAGAGTATCCCTGCAACAATTATTTTATATTGTTTATTTGCATTTAGACAAATGCTTACAAGAATATCACTGCAACATTATTCCATATTGTCTATTTGCATTCAGCCAAATGCTTACAAGAATATCACTGCAACAGTTATTTTATATAGTTTATTTGCATTCAGACAAATGCTTATAAGAATATCCTTGCAACAGTTCTTTTATATTTTTATTTGTATTCAGACAAATGCTTACAAGACTATCACTGCAACATTATTCTATATTGTCTATTTGCATTCAGCCAAATGCTTACTAGAATATCATTACAACAGTTATTTTATATTGTTTATTTGCATTCAGACAAATGCTTACAAGAATATCACTGCAATAGTTATTTTATATGTCTACTAGTATAAGAAATTAAGTTTCGTTAGAAGATACAAGGAAAATAAAACATATAACTAATATATATTCGATAGGTGCAAGATATTTCGTTATGAATAACATTTTTAGTGAACGTGAAATCTTTTATTGTTCCACTGATTTAAATAGCTTTTATTTTTTGCAGGTTATTTTCGAGACAATCTTGGTTCATACGATCGGATGTTTTACCTGAATGGCGGCATATGCGCATTTGTCGGCCTTCTTTGGTTATTTGAACCTTACTTCAAAAGATACACATCTGCAGATCAGCAACAAAAATAACCTGAGCAGCTTTATTTGCAGAATAATGGTAGGTCAACTTCAATTGATCTGAGAATTTAGCTCCAAATTTATTTATTATTATCATAAAATATATTTCTAAGAATTGGAATATTGTTCTATATACAGTGGGTAAAAAAAGTATTGGCAATTGCCTTAATTTATTCATATTGACAAATAAATAAAATGTTATGCAATTTTAGCTGTCGTAATTAAATACAAGACATCTTAGATATATAAAAATAGTAAAAATTTTATTTTAATTTGCATTTTCTACGATTTTTTCTTTCAAAAACGAAAATTTGCATGTCAAAAAAGTATTGGCAAAGTTTTAACTGCTATGCAAATTTTGTCACGTTGAAGTCACGTGTTTCGACTGATAAGAAACTCTACCGGTATAAAGTCTGCAAAACTACGCCAAAAGTGTCTATGCATTATTTTGCGATTACTGCAGTAAAATGACTTCGAAATCGATAAGAGTTGGACGTTAGTGTTAAAAACACGATTATTAGACTCGGAAATGAAGGTTTAACTTATCGTGCTATAGGAGTGCAGTTCAATATAAGTTCATTTACTGTCAGAAGTGTTGTAAAAAAGTTCAAGGAAACAGGATCAACGGAAAATAAGACTAGAAGTGGACGACGTTGAATATTTTCTACAAGAGAAGAACGTGTCATTATTAACATGGTTAAAAAAAACCCTAAAATAAGTGCACCCCAGATAGCTAGAGATGTTGTTTCACTTCGCAAAAGACTTTCAGCTTACAGACTGTACGGAATGTTTTACACGAGAGAAGTTATTATGGAAGGGCAGCTAGAAAGAAACCATTCACCTCGGAAATAAATAGGAGAAAGAGGTTAGATTTCGCAAAATCCCACGTTGATTTATCTGAAGAGTTTTGGAACACAGTTATTTTTTCCGACGAATCAAAGTTTAACATTTTCGGCAGTGATGGACGATGATATGTGTGGAGAAGGCCAAATACTGAATTGGAAAAGCAACATTTAACTGCTACTGTAAAACATGGTGGAGGTAGCGTCTTAGTTTGGGGCTGTATGGCAGCTAATGGAATTGGCAACCTGCATTTTATTGATGGTATTATGAAAGCACGTACATACATTGACATTTTGCGCCATAACTTAAAAATCAGTGCCCAAAATCTTGGCTTGGGAACATCATTCGTTTTTCAACAAGACAATGACCCCAAGCATACAGCGAATCTCACCCGTGAATGACTACTCTACAATGTTCCTCGCCAATTAAAAACCCCACCTCAATCGTCTGACATCAATCCAATTGAAAATTTATGGCACCTGCTGGATCTAGAAATCAAGAAACATAAAATTTCAAGTAAAGGACGACCTCAAACGTTTACTCTTGCAAGAGTGGTACAACATTCCCAACAGTACAACAAAGACCTTAGTTTCCTCTATGAGAAATAGATTACAAGCTGTTATAGATGCAGAAGGTATGCATACAAAGTACTAAACATGTACTGATTTTGTTTTCGCTCATAATTTTGTCAATTTCATAATTTTGCCAATATTTTTTTTATCATGAAAATTTTGGATTTTCTCGTAGATTTTGACTAAAAAATATTTAAATGAAAATTTCGTTATATTTTTTTGTCTTTTCTCCTTCTGTAATGGCTATGTTAAAATAAAATTTGTAAACATACTTTGTTAGCAAATATGATCATTTATAGGCAATTGCCAATACTTTTTTTATCCACTGTAAATTCGAAAAAAAGGAATTGAAAATTATTAATAAGCTTTAATAAGGAAACACGAATAGATAAAACTAATAACAAGACTAATTGATATAGAAGGATCATAAAAAATATCCCAATATTAAATTCATTAAAATTTTAAATCTCCACAGAATATTTTTATTCTTCTTGACAATACGTTTATTAGAATAGTTTACAAATTATTTAGATCTACCAATTGTGGAGAATAATTGTTAGAAAATAATTATTCCATGTAATACGTTATTGAAATTATAGTCAACACTACATTCATTTCATAAGAAAAATAATATGTATTTTATTATTTTTTATGTTCACAAATTTTTATTTGTTGTATTTACTGTGAGTAATATTGTTTTGATTTATGTTATGTTGTGCTATTGAAATATGCACATTCAGTGTGAATATAATACAAACAAAAATTGTATCATTTAAGAGCAATACTTATCTTTCTATCTATATAGGCATTTTAGTATATATATTTTAGTATATATATTTAGTATATATACTAAAATGCCTATATAGATAGAAAGATAAGTATTGCTCTTAAATGATACAATTTTTGTTTGTATTATATTCACACTGAATGTGCATATTTCAATAGCACAACATAACAAAGTAGTTCTCAGTAATCAAAATCAGTATAAAAAATATCAGTATATAAAAATCAGTAGTTCTTTTTGCACATAATTTAAGGAATATATATATATATATATTCCTTAAATTATGTGCAAAAAGAACTACTGATTTTTCTGTCAATTTCTGACAAAGCTTACACGAGACTACAAAACTTCTTAATTGAAACGCAAAGGCAACAAACAACAAATTTCAGATTTTTTCTTTACTTAAAACAGGTTTGATTGGTACTTTGTTGTTCTACTACAAAAACTAACAGAATTAAATTTCCTCTCTCCTAAATCATCAAATCACTAATCATACGTTGAAATAATAAAACGCTGTATCCGCAAAAATTCTGAATAAAATATCTGCCTTTTAAGCTGCAATAACACCACTATGTCATCACATTTTCGTTTTATCAGGATCGAAATACTCTGGAAGGTTGTGAATTGGAGAATCTACACTTACATGAAATAATAATGCTATTTATATTTAAAATAATAATGCAGTTTAATTTGATTCTTAGAGCATGGTACATAGAGCAAATTGACTTAGTTGCAAACATGCATCTTCAAATAATATTATCATAAAAATTAATAGATGCAAAAGATAATTTTGATTATATATTATTGCAACAAAAATAAAAATAAACTGGTCATTCAATTTTTGAACCATTTCATATCATTACAAAGAATTAGATAGACATGCAGGTGGGATTTTATTATTCAGACGCATAAACTTTCCCAGTGAAAAGCTGAGACAGCTGGCTTAGAGGGACTTTCATTAAATTAATTAAAGTTCTAATCACATGCTCTAAAGAATTCATCGTAACATCGGGCTACTCGACAAGGGGTTTCTTAATGTCAGCTGTTCTCAAAGGGTGCTTCAGGGCGCATTGGGGTGCTCCGGCAGATTTCTGGTACATCTTGTTGTATACCGGAGAAATATGTATCCAGATGTAAAAATAAATATAGCTATTGCTATTCTTGTTTCCCTTAAGCTTTCATTGTAAACAGTTAACTTTTCTGTTTTCTTCGCAATAAAAAAATATCGGCAAACAGCGATAATGCGCCAAAGAAGGTTTAAGGAAATTAGAAGTGATAACTTCCATGTTTGTTTAGAACCGTCTATGTGATTTTCAATGTTAAAAAAAAATGCTTTCAATGTCATCAATGCTAAACCTGATGACCATGACCCAATATATATTTGAGAAGAATAAAAGAGACCTAAAAAGTTAAAACAAAAAAAAAAATAGGTTTAGCAAAAAATAAACCCAGTTCTACATGTGTAAGGCCCGGCATATCAGCTAGTAAATTTCTAAAGAAGGTTCCGAAAATTCTTAAGCCAAAACGTTCATAAATAAGAGTCTAACACATTAATCCTTTAATTCCCTCATCGATTAAAGCTGTTTTTTGCTGAACATCATGAAGCAGTTTTTATTTTTTGCTCTAGAATTCCTCTAGTTCCTTGGCTCTTTATTTCCTTTCAGATTCAATTTTTTCTTGTTCTAGAGCAGTGATGGGCAAACTACTGTCCGCTGGAAGGTTCCATCCGGCCCGCGGATAGAATTTTATTTGCCGGTGCGAGGCAAATTAAAAGAAATATATAAATATATATTATATATCCATCTCCTTTGATAAAATATTATTTTTTTTTCTTCCTTTTTTTTCCAAAGGACTGATGTTGTTTGCTGGGCAGCTAGCTCAGAACGACTTGTCGGTTAATATCAATACTCTCACTAAATGAAGAGAAGCTTAAGAATTATGAAGATGGCTTGAAAAAACTGCATTTTGAGTTCGAACGCAGATTTCAATGCCATTGAAACAGAATTGGGTATTTTTACCATGTCTTTCAACATAAATTGTGAAGCAGTGAGGTCAGATTTGCAGGTTGAATTAATTGAGCTGCAATCTAATAATCATCTCAAGCAGTTGTTTCTAAATATTCCAAAGCTAGAATTTTACAAATCATTATCGAAAGTAAGTTTCCCAAATTTAATAACTCACGCCCAGGAAATCAGTGCTATGTTTGCTTCATCTTATATATGTGAACAAGTGTTTTCAACTATGAACCTTAGAAAAAATTATTTCAGAAGTAGACTGACAGATGAGAATTTAGCCTCATTCCTTAGAATCAGTACATCTCACTTCGAACCTCAATATAAGAAACTTTTAAAAATGAAATCGCAATTTCATTCATCTCATTAACATATTTAAATTGTAATACTTGTATATTGTTTTTAAAATTATAGAAAAATTTATCTTGGCCCGCGACCGAGAAAGTTTGCCCATCCCTGTTCTAGAGCTTTAGATTTTTTTCTAACCAATGATTCAACCTTGGAGTAAAAAGATTTCACATAGCTCAACATTGTTTTTGTTATTTTGGTGCTTTAAATGCCTTCAGCTGCTTGTACTACCTCGAAAATTTGTCTCAACCCAATAACATTTTCTTCAGACTGATTCTGCACCCTGCATTCAAGAATTAAAAAAAATCCCCTTTCCACAAAGGCATTTCCATTAGAATGTTAAAATCAATTGAACAAATTGCTGTAAATCAAGGGCTTCCAAATTACTAATTATGTTTGACCAATAGTCATCTAATCTGCTTTCACTACATTTATATGAAGATATACCGGTTTGTACTAAAGAAAGGAATAGCACAAACTTCTATATAATTTTCACATATTCTATCCTCTTTAATGCCATCGAATTGTTAATTCCATAATTTATTTAATTGTTTGATATTAAAATTTGAATAGACCAGGATAATTATTTGAAAGCTACTTTATGTTACATACAACTGCTGGGTCAAAGCATGAGCCATCGAACAGCGCAAATATTTTGTGGCATCTTTCGTAGCCTGTGTAGTGCGTCAAGTCGGCTCTTTGTTCTAAAACAACTTGAATAAATAATATAAGCTTCAAAAAAAAAATTCTATTATTTTCCACCCCTTTCCTTGATTCCAACCTTAAAGGCACATTGAATTGTACATAGTCCACAGGTTCCAATGTCTAAATACTTAAAAAAACAGAATTGTCATCAGATGTCTCTAACTATTTTTTGAGATCAATAGATAGGAATGTCAAAGCATTCTTGAAATTTTCCGCAAATCTTTAATACAAGAATGTCGTAAAAATATAGATTTCAAGTATCTTGTAACGACTTGATTTTTGTCATTACAGAATGTAATTGTTATATCCATCTATCTATTGCTTTTGTGAAATTTTCAGATTCAAAAAATCTTATTACTACATGCTGGCAATTTTTATATTTTTCCCGAAGCTGGTTAGAAAAATATGGAGCTATTTCCTAATTTTGATTTTTAAAAGCGATAACTCTTGAACTTATCTAAATGATGAATGTTCTGCTACACAGTGCAAAGTCAATAGAATTTTTGCCTCACTGACCTTTTCAAATTTTAAAAGGATTAATTTTATTTACCTTTTGAAGTAGATGAGCTATTATTCAATAAAGCATTTTGCTCAGGTAATTTAAAAAATTGATTTTATACTGATTGATTCATTTTTGCTTATACGAGGGTCACTCTGAAATTTTTGAGATACGGCTAAATGGTACAAGTTTAACTTACCAAATTTTAAGTGTTCAAAGTAGTCCCCTTCAACATCAATGCACTTCTGCAGACGATTTTTCCAAAGATTAAATGCTTCACGGCATCCATTTCTTGGAATTGACGAAAAATATGCTTTTATAGACTCATCAATCATCTTCGGAATGAAAACGGCGACCACGTAATTTTTCTCGAGATTAAAAAAAAGCCAAAAGTCACACATAGCAAGATCAGGATAATACGATGGATGTTCTATCATTTTGATGTATTTTTGTTTAAGAAATTCGACTGTCGATCTTGCCGTATGAGAAAAATGCATCACCATAGTGAAGCATGTTCACTTCTTGAAGAATTTCTGGAAGACACTTAGTGGTGTACCTGTTAGCTGTGACTTTCTTCTGTCCCTCCAGCTTGATGGCTTTGACCAATGCCATACTTCTGAAGAAAACGGCATACATTACTTTTTTCATTGCTCATTGTCTTTTCACCATTGTTGGTTTGCGGTCATCTTAAAGACCCATACTTTACTTTCTTGTCGTGTTGGAACGTCAAAAAATGTATGCAAGTTTCATCACCAGGTATGTGTCCACCATCGTTAAGTAATTTTATGGTTTCTTTACAGATTCTGACATCTCTGCATTTTGGCGTTCTGTTAAATTATGGGGACCTAACGGCAAACTAATTTTTTCATATGCAGTTCTTCAAGAATAATTATATGTATAGCTGCGGATCCAATATTAAGTTTCTTATGCATCATTTGGTAAGTGCAGCGATTAACATTTTTCGTATGGCCGACACTTTTGCTGAACACATGAACATAAGGGTCTTCCTGTGTGTTCTTGATCCAGCAGAGAATGATCTCTACGAAATTCTGCGTCAATTCCGAGATGGAGCTTCATCTCCATATGCTAGTTTAGACGTTGAAGGCATTCTTATATTTAACTATTTAAAATCATAGAAAACAGATAATTCCAATTCCATTTTCCTTTTTTTCCAAAATCTATTCTCTTGCAATTGTTGCCACAAATTATCGTCCGTGGCCATAAAAGAGTTCAAATTTACAAATATTTTTTTTTCCTGTGTTTGTCGTCTGCCACTGTCTCAAAAATTTCAGTTACCCTCGTAATAGTTATTTTATTTTATTGCAAGGAATAAATATGAAATTTCAATTACGTAGCTGTGATTACTGCTATATAATACTTTGAAATGCACAAGCCTATTTCGATCAATATATATTTTCAGGTACAAATATTGAAAAAAAAACATGATAAATCAAAAGTATTTGACTAATCATTATTGAACCTGATTACATCAAACTAATTTTTTATTGAATTGTTTATATGTATATTTATTTATGATACATAACTTTCAAATTCTTTCTTGGTGACTGTATCCTTCGAAGTCTGTGCACCCTTGAATTAGGACAGTCACAAAAACAAAAAGTCCCATTGTACAAACACAATTAATAAATTATAGCAAAAAATTATAAAAACTCCATGTTGGATTATTGGATGAGCCTAATTTAAATTACACACAACATGGTTTTCACTGACAAATTTAGTTTCTAGTAGGTTATAGAGCAAGGTTATGATAAATTCTTATAAATAATTCATGATTATAATGAATATTAAAAAAAATTGTTTGTTTTAATGATTATTTGAGTGTAGTTATGTACGATTTAACATTAAGATGTTTTATGTGTGTAATATTCTAATTAGATGAACAATAAGATATATATATTCAATGAGCAAGATATTTAAAGCATTGAATTACTAAGCTTTTGTTATGATTTTTGTTTTCCGAAGAACTATTCAATGAAATTTAAAGTACAAATCTCCATAAAATACAACACTTAATTTTTTTTCTTTGTTATAGAATTTTACAATTATTACTCTTAAAACCAGAGCTATAATGGCGTGAAAATATTTTACATCTAGAATACTGATAAAAACAATAGACTGAAATCTGCTTTAATAATTTCGTCAATATAGCTTGATACAGGTAGAAAATGTTTATTGGTCAATAAAACAAAAATCAATTTAATACAAAACAATACCTTGTAAAAATTTATTTTATTTTTTGAAAAAAATACAAGATCCTGAAACAGATTATATAATAAATAATGTACCAGTACAAACAGCACAATTTTATTTAAAAAGAATATCCTTAAAATAATTTTCATATATTTTCAGATTTTCAAAACCAATTGGCTGAAAAGAGAAGAATTTTAAAAGTTCACCAGAAATTTTATTTGTTTGTTCAGATTTATTGGCTGTGTGAAGATGTCCTAAGAGAAGAACCAACAAGAGCAGTAAAATGAAATTTTAGGCTGTTTATAGAAAATAATGCGGAAATATACAACAAAAGTTGTTAACTTGCTGTTCTCGAATAGAAAGATTTTTTATTAAAAAATAAATTAGATCAATTGGAAATCACAAAATACGAAGCATATTTTTTAATTCAACCATTAGTAGCCAATCTGTTTTCTGTAAATCATCTCTAAAATGTTCTTTACATAAGTCGATCGACTGTCTGGATATCTAAAATAAAAAGCATTGAAAAATCAACATAAATATTTTAAAATGTATGGCTTAAATAACACCTGCTGAGATTGAACTTTTAAATTAATACTCATTCAACACAAATGAAGAGAATTTTTTTTTCAATAAATAATATTAAAATCTTGCAATGTAATTATAGGGATAAAAAAAATCTAACGGAAGAATTATTTAAATGAAGCTTATCTTCTGAAATAAAATTTGCTTTAAAAGAGTATTAATTGATGTATTTTTGTTTTATTTTATTTCTAAGCAGTAACTAAAATAATACTGAATAAGAAGAATAATTCTTTAACATAAATCCTGAAAAATTAAATATATTATATTCATAATGATAACTATTTAAACTTTATCATATTAGTGCAAGAAGAAAATTTAAAACCCTTACCTTACTGACCAATAGGTCACTATGGTCAAAATGTCGTCCATACATTTTAGGAGCTTCTCCGCCACTAGGTTCAATCTTGATGCAGACTTCTTGCCCTTTGCGTGCCATCTCAATGGGTTTGTGGTTAACTTCAATTGTTGTCACAACTCCTATTTCCAGAAACTGGAATACATAACAATAAGTGTGAGGACACAACATTTGACACAGAAATTAATAAATCACTAAGCTTATATTGATGACCAGTATAACATCTATGTAATTTTTTTTTTTTTTTTTTTTTAGAAATTTGATTTATTACTAACAAATAAACAATGAAAGTAATTACCAGCATCAGTATTTAATACTTTTATCACAACATACCAATTTTTAATATATGATTCTCACTATTAATGATTAATCAAACAATTGATTTAATTATATTTACATTACTACAATTATACACATTATCAAAAGAGGTAAAAACACTGATTCATAATATTTTGAGTACTTCACCAATTTTTCTCTTTTTATCTAGCTACATAATTAATGTAAAATACTTTTAAATAAATTAATAGCTTTTTTAAAAAAATTCCTTTGTCCATTTATTTTCTTAAATCATATTACAGGATAAAAAAAATAATTAAAAAATTGCACAATATAATAAATCGATTGAGTATTTATTACAATTTTTTAAAAATCTATACTCATTTCTTTAATTTTAAACTTATTTTCCTTTAAAGTTCTGTAAATATATCGATTAACCATTTCACTGACTAAAACACACACACACACACAAAAAAAAAATCTATATTACATAAAGAAAGAGGAAATTTATAAATATTTAAAAAGATAATACCCTAAAAATTATTACATACTTCTTTAGAAGGCACACATAGAGGAGTTCCATCCTTGAGAACTCCAGCTTCCACTGACACACCCACCACAATAGGATCCCTGGAATTAAACACAAACTGTGGGAGAATCTTGAGCTTGCAAGGGAATACTGCAGCAGTTTTGTGCATCTCACGATTCTTCTCTTTTATTTCTTGCCGGTAATTGACAAATGCATCAAACAAGTGATAGATGATATTTGCATGGAAAATCTTGATACTTAGTGAGTCGGCAAGTTCTTGAGCTTCACGTTCAATGCGGACGTCAAAGGCAAGGATTACAGCATATCTGCACAGACAATGAATAGTTTATAAGCTTACTATTATCTTACATTACTATTATTACCCATTTAAGACAAGAAATATAAAAATAATAATAAGTACATTATTAATTTATGATAGTATGGGAAATGCTATCCGAATCCAATTTTAAGTACACCTAATACCTTATGCATTTTGCAAATCGTTTTGTAAAATTATGCAAAAAGACAATGAAGCAATTACTGTAGACAAATCTATAAATACTATTGGGCTATTTCCATATGAAATGAACTTTTGAATATATAATTTTTAAACTGTCACAAACACAAATTGTTTGAACATATTTAATCAAAACAAGCTCATTTATATCAGTGTACTGCCATTGATTGCAAAGTCATTTTATACAAATATATATACATATGTTCAGATCAATCACTTTTTGCCTGTATATTATATTTTGTTAGTAAAAACACATTTATAAAAGATCAAAAATATACTAACAAATCTTTATAAAATTAAGTATATATTTTAATAAATTAGCAGAATAATAATGCGATAATTCATATTACAATAAATAAACATGAAATTATTTTGCCAAACAAATTTCAACTTTTGCTTTGAAAATTAAAAAAAATATATATACATATATCTAATTTCTTAATATTTGAAGTCTATCCCATAAAAAGAATTAAAAGATTTTAGAAAACTCTTCTAAAATTTAAATAGTTCCATGTTATTTATTAAAAATCTATTAATATTCTATGTTATTCATCTTTGTAGCTAATTATATAAGTATCAAACAATTTTTTCCACATAGCATCAATTGTATTGTAAGAATAAATTACTCACGTTGGATCGTGTTCTAGCATAGCCGAGGCTTTCATGACATCTTTTTTAGTGACTGGACCAATACGGACGCCAGATACCTGGAAAACGCAAATTCAAATTTAACATATACTTAATTCTGAATGTACATAATCAAATAAAAAAAAAAATGTCAATTGATTGTCTTTTATTTTATACTGTATAGATTAATAAATAAAAATTATACACACCATGTTTCATTTCAGAAATTATGTAGATATACATACACATCCAAACCTTACATTAAATGAAATATTTATAGTCTCAAGATTGTGATCTCTTCCTTTTATGTCGCTATTTTGAGCACACTGACTACTGACCCCCTCCCCCTTGTCTACACGGCTAACAACTCCTTCATAATTCGATAATTACCAAATCTTCTGCATTAGAAACATCTACCACTTTTACTTTAACATTAAGGGATGGTATTTGCTCGGAATTACAGCTT
This sequence comes from Caerostris darwini, assembly GCA_021605075.1. Classification (NCBI taxonomy): domain Eukaryota; kingdom Metazoa; phylum Arthropoda; class Arachnida; order Araneae; family Araneidae; genus Caerostris; species Caerostris darwini. Next base: position 63,056 of record BPLQ01001616.1, read on the forward strand.
TAAAAGATGGTATGGTTGATAATTTTTAGGTTTAATTAGCATTATATGCCTATATAAATATATATATATATATATATATAGGAGAGACAGGTTCTTGCTGCTTATCAACCTATTTTAATGCATTTATGCTTGACTTAAAATCTTTACCAAAGTTTTTAATTAACCTTATTATAGCACACATTCCTTAATTAAGTTATTAACTAGCTTGCTTAAAATTAAAATCAATTCACATTTGATTTTTTTCTAACTTAGATTAAAATAACAACACTTACAGGAATTTTGGACTCTTTAAGAAATTCCATAAGAGCTTCAAGGGAACCCAGAGTAGATGTTTGGACATACACACCAGTTCCTGTAACCTTAATCGCATTCATTGTTTCTCGGAAGGTGGCTGCTACTTCATCCTACATAAATAAAATAAAAGTTTTATTTAGTTTACAATTTTATAGAAATATATATATTCATAGATTTGTTATAAAGAATTATTTGGTTCTTATAAAATACTAAATAAATTTAAAATATGATAAATCTTTAATCATTTTCCATTTCCTTTACTCAGTGTGTCTCAAAACATCAGTAAGATGCAGGTTCTTATGCAGATCAATATTTACATATGTAATGTATAATAGTGAAAATGCATTACCTGCAATTTGATAAAAATACACAGAGAACCCATATTTAAATAAGTTATTATAATTCAAAGAATTTAATGAATTAATAGTGATCAGGAGAAAGTAGTACCAACTTTATGGGTCTATATAAGCATACTTTTTTATTTAACTGATTCAACTGGATAAAATTTTGATTATGAATGAACATATCCTTTTTTTCCTCTTCTGTTAGAAGATGGGAAACAGTAATTTTAAGATGGTTAATTGTGTCCTACATATGAATGACTGGAGAGGATCTGGAGACAGTGATGGCAAAGGAGACATCTTACATGGTGTTTATAAGTGTGATGACATATTACCTGAATAACACCTTACAGAAAAATAGTATTTTCCAACATCAGAAGGTTGGATACTGCAGTTAACTGCAGCTCCTCATCAATATATCATAATTGTACCACCTACATGAACTAGGTGATATGCTCAAAGAGATTATGCCACATTAAAAAGTAATGTGTTCAACAATTACAACAAGATTGTATTAGTAAGACAGAAATGGGAGTCCTTACTAAGCAATATTTTGTATCATTACACCAATAGACTTGTCTTAACACCATTGCAATGTTTCACATAAACAAGCTGATATAAAGGGCAGTTTTTTTCAAAAATTGGTTCGATTGCAAGTCATTTTAAACTCATCTTTAGGAAACAGCTCTTGTTGAAATTTGGAACATTTAAAATTGTCAGCACACCTAATAAAACTTAAACAGTGATTAATTATAACATTCATTAAGATTTGCCAATCTTAAATGTTTTGAGATCTGTTTTAATGCATTTATATCCTTGTGTTTTATATTCATTTCTACAATTAAACATTTCCAAATCTTGTGATAATGGATAAATCTCAGTATAACTGAAATATGATAATAAAATTAAACTGCAATATGTTAGACCAAAAAAATTAAGTTAGTTATGAAATTATCAGTTTAGAAAAACGATGTTTTTGGCAGTAATTTTAATATCTATTATTGTTATTTTGGAAGGAAAATATTTTTAGAAGAAAATGATAAATGTTCCTTTGATAGCCCTTCCTATTTTGTATTTAAATCCTAATCACATAATCCACTCGGTTTGAAACAATATGCACACTACAGAATGCTAAGGGAAAAATCTGGCATTTCTAGTACAGGAAAGATTACCCTATATCAGTGTTTGCATTGATTAACTAAAGTAACTGAAAAAAAATTATAATTGGAGCAAAAAATACTTACCATTAGAATTTTAGTTTCATCTGGCCGCTTAGGAACAAGTAATGGAAGTCCTGCAATAGCTTTGTCAAAATCTTTACCACAGATTTTAACTCCTTGTGCACCTTCAATTTCTCTATGTTCTACAAATTGGGTCTATCAAACAAAATAAACATTAACTACTTAAAATATATATAAATATTTAATTAAATATGATTTCTAATTGATTTAATAAATGCCATTACATTTATTAGCTTAAAAATATAGAAAAGGGGACCTTTGACTGATCAATAAGATAAATGTATTTTTTTCATTAATATTAAATATTGGGTTATTTTAAAAGAATATTATTTGCTCACCTTAAAGGTTACTAAATTTATTTGAAACCTAGAAAATAAACATTTTCCTCTTTTATCTTTATTTTAGAATTAATTTTAAATACATAAATTAAACCATTTAAAATTTTGTTTTCATGTAGCTGAATTAAATTAAAAGATATTGATTGACTGTACATATAGTACAGTAAACCAAAAAGATACCCTTAGTAACTTTTGCAATTATTACTAGATCCTCACAAAAGTGATATCGTCGAAAATGACTTAAAAAGGATTTAACTATGGTATAATGTAGTTAATAAACAATATTGATGTTAGTTGTTGTAATATGTTAATTATAACAGCTAATTTGAAATTTTTCCATTACAGAACCTAACAGTTTTATTATAATTATTTTGTTAAGATAAAAAAAAAAAAAGGTTATTGGTATATGGTAGACAGTGGAAAGAATTTCTAATCTTTCAATTTTGTTATATTGATAATAATAATAAGATTATACTAGGCATATTTTTTACAATCAATCACTGAAACATGTTAATTTGACTATATCATGAAATCAGTTGTGTTATTATGTATTATTTAAGTAATTAAAAGGCAAATTTAGTTGTAGACTAACAGGATTAAATTAATTTGATTAGATAAATTTTGTTATCTGAAAATATGTTATAACAATATAATTAAATATTTTCAAGTGACTTACTTTGACTCTCAATTCTTTTAGAGGCTGTGGCATGAGAAGAGATCGTATTTGCGAACAAACTGGGCCATCATATCCAGCAAAAACAATTGTATCACCCTCTCGTAGTCGCCCATTTACTAAGATGGAGTCCATTGTGTGACCTAGGCCACTGATTGCTTTGACCTTGAAGGTAGAAAAAGTTAAACAATTTAAAAAAACTATTTAAACAAAATTATGTTTTATGTATTTGTGGACAATTTAAAATTTTTTGATATTGTTTTAAAAATGATTTTCATTTGAAAATAAGTAGGACATGAAATTCTACTTGTATTGCATCAAAACACACACATTTTTATTGCTAATTTTCAATATTTTTTAAGATGAAAAGAAAACTCTCAATGGTAAATGCTATATGATAATAGTTTCTAGATGTTTTAGTTAATACAATAAATTAATTGCATATTGCCTATTATTATCTACAGAGATGTAGATAATACTAGATTCAAATGAGACTTATCAGTGATATATTAGACAACTTTTATAACATTATCTTATGATCCCCATTAATGTGGAAAAGAAGGGGTTAAACACGTACTATGGTAATCTCTTTAGAATGACAACATATTTTGTCAGATATTTATATCATCTACGCAGAGATGAAATGTGAGTTATGTACATGTTTTAATCATATAATTCAACATTTACCATAGTCCTGAAATACTATACTATCTTCTAACTGAAATGACAACTAACATTACTATAGAATTTACAACAGATGCACATGCACAACTGTAACTGTAATTCACAATATTATCAAGTAATGCAGCATTTTTTTTAGAAATATCAAGCATGTTTCCATTAAAATTAAATTGTTATTTATTATGCACATTTCATATAGAAATAAAAATAGAAATTTTATAAAATACAAAATGTTGCTCCTCACTTTGAAATAGAAATGAAAGTGTTCTAAGTGCAAAAACACTTCATTAAAATTTATAATAAAAACTTAACATTATGTCAATAGTAAACTAAATTATTCAACTCTATCCTCTTTTAAGTAATGATCTCTCCCAACCATTTTGATAACAAATGAGATATGTAATAATGACAATACATTTTAGTGCACATTTTTATTATTCCTTAAATGATACTTTCTTAATTATTAAAAAATACTACATAGTATTTTCTGACTACACAAAGTTAGAATAGTAACAGACGAAAATAGCTTTTTTTTTAAAAATTTTTTTTATAAAAGTAAGTCTTTTCAGTAGAATGCAGTTGATCCCAAATTTTTATTTTTCCATAATAATTATTGGAGAATTAGTATTTGTAATCTCTATATCAATCAAAATTAATTCTCTAATTATTTTAAGTTCATTGAGCATAACATTATGAAAATGAAAGATAATACTTAGTAAGTAACTTTATAATAAACTTACCTTTTATTAAATTAATATTTTATGCTTTAACTTTTTATTAAATTATTTTAGCTATTTTCATGGAATCAGTTATGCTATCATCAACTATTTAACAACCAATAAGATTTTAATTATAAACAAAATTGATTAAGTATACTTGCTTTGATTGAAATTTTTTTTTTTTTTTTTTTAAAGATTAAATACAGATCTATGTCACAGAAAGTATTTTTTATTTAGTAATAATATATAAAGACATGTGAACTTATCATAAATGTTATCAAATATTAACCTGATTTATAAGTTATAGAAAGATATACTTTACTTTAAAAAAAATGTCAGACTTGTGTATTGCTTTATAATTTTTCTAGCGCAATCTGTCAGGTTTGTATTGTGAAATCTTTTAAGAAAATTAATTGAAATACAAGATCAATTTCTAATTGAAATATATTAGGAGATAAAAAACAAGGGAAAAGAAAACACATACTTCTAAAATTGTTGCTTGGAGTTCTTCTGAGAACATAAGTTTTTTGGCCATCATGGACTGAGTGAGCTCAACAATGAGAGCCATTAAATTACCCATACCTTCTCCTGTTAGGGCAGATGTAGGTACCATTGAAACATATTGCTTGGGATCAGGATTTTCATAGTACAGCACAGCGTTCAAAGACTGTTTATAGTAAGAAATTAAAATTAACCACTGTATGATTTAGAATATAATTTTATTATTACTAAAATTATAGCTTTCTTTAAAATTATTATTTTTTTTTTAATGAAAAGTTTCACAATAGATAAATTACAAAAAAATATTATGTTAGAATAATAATAATCAAAATAATCAAAACTTTACACATATAGAAAATTAAGTACAATTACATAATTTTTTGGTTTAGTTCAAAATTAAAGGGAAAAAAAATTCTACGAAGATGATAGCTTTTAAATGCACCTGCATTACTAACAGACAATATTAACATTACTGAAAATGAAACTGATCTCAATTCATAATGCTAAATTCACCAAATTCTTAAAGGTTTGGAAGGAAAAAAAAAAAATGTTGGCTTACTTGATTCGCAAATTCCAGAACAACTTGTTTAACTCTATCTTCAAAAAATTGTTTGGTAGAGCGACTTTGGCCTTTGATAATGTCTTGGACATCTTTATTTTTCATTGTTTTCCACTCGTATACTCTGTCAATCTATAAGGGAACAAAAACAATTTTACTTCGTTAATATTCTAATATTACAAGAACAGTATTAATAAAAATTACCATTTAGTGTAACTCATGCTTTTCTTTAAAAGTCAACATTTTATAAAAAATACATTAGTTAAAAATCGATATGTTTTTAAACTGGAATATATAATAAAATGTTATATGCAATCTGCTTCAGCATTACAATTTTTCTCTTAATCATTTTTGTTTTTCACAAACAACAAATCAATATTGGCAAACACATGAGAAGTAAAATATTATTTCATATAATTTTAATAATAGATGCTACTTCTTATGTTACAATTATCATCAAAAATGGTTTAAAAATTACTTTCTTGAACACAATTATAAAAACAATTACTACTCTAGGAGACTTTTGAGTAAAGAGGATTAGCTTCTTAAAAAAAAAATCCTTTTATAATTGAATTTTTGGTAAAAATTTATAAGTTGCACTTTTGAAATGTATAATTCAAAGTATACTTTGGATAGAAAATCCAACAGAGGTTCTATTTAGATATTATTGAAAGATATCTGGTGGGAATTACAATGTGTCATGCCAGCAAGTTTTTTAATAACATGAAATATTCAAATTAAGTAAGGTAAGTATATATGAAAATTAACTGCAAATTATTCTGTGATTTACTAACTTAATATCTTGAACATGAAACAAAAAGGTGGAATTATTTTAGCATTACTGGCAGAGATGATCTCAAATAGCCTATACAATTGGTTATAGATATCATTGTTCAGACTCATGTAATATTATTAGTCTTAGATATTAGAAAACATATAAATATAAAAACTTATTATTGGAACATTTAGCTTGAGAAAGTTGGATTTTATATCTTTTGTAAACCTAAATATATGGACAAATAATACAAAAATAAATGCTGTTTATCTGTTTCAATTCACATCTTTCTTTATAACTATGTAAAAGTAACAAATAATAAAATTAAGTCAATGAAAAATAAAAGAAAACTATCAACTCTATACTCTTGATAAAAGTTATTTGGTCAGTTTGATAATTATCGAAAATATATTAACATATCTGGTATAATTATTTAGAATTGGAATATTAATTACATATTTTGTATTTAGAAGCTTTATTATACAATGTTCAACTAAGTTTAATCAATTTTTTTTTGGATATCCTTTATTAAAAAAAAAAAAAATGAAATATTGAAACAATGCACTATGTATAATAAGAGATAATATGCAATATGAAATAAAATATAAGAATAAAAAACTAAATATAAAATTTTTTGTATGCATAAAACCTAATTAAATTAGTAAAAGCAAAAATTTCAACTCATTGCCCTACCTTGTTAAGAGCAACAACAAAGGGAGTCTTCCTCTGCTTGAGCATATTGATGGATTCAATAGTCTGGGGTTCAAGGCCATGAGTGATGTCCACCACAAGGATAGCAATATCACACAGAGAAGATCCTCTTGAACGCAAGTTACTGGAAAAATAAAAATAAATCATTATGCATTAAAATCTAAAAAATTATTATTGCCATATTGTAGGTTCTAACACCTAAGTAGTTTAATTAATTTTTCAATGATAATGAGATTTAGTTTAATCTTAACAATTATTAATTTACTACAGATAAAGAAATATTTACAAGTTTTATTGTTCTATAACATAACCACCAGTTTATAGTAAAATGATCAAGTCAAAGGAATATCTTTAAAATGTTTTTAGAAATAATTTATTAAGCAGACAACACACATAATTTGTTTCCAATATAAATTCCTCAACATTAACAAAATGCATTTTTCGGAAGGGGAAAAAAATCTTTTGCCTGTCTCTGGAATCAGTTATGCATTGTTTGGTGTACCTCTTTATCTTTCCCTAGTACTTTCTTGAATGATCCAAACATGTCATAACCAATGAGGGCGAGTTAGGAAGATGGAGCTGACACTCAAAATAATCTTCAATGATCGAAATTAAACACAGCAGTATACTGAATGACATATTTCATACTCATTTTTGTTTTTGGTAGTTTTTTTTTGTTCCCATGTTTCATGATGCTACCAATTTCTTTTTCAAATTGTAACACAAATTCTTTAAACACTGTTTTAGCTCTACTGGCAGATTTCCTGGTACTCAACTTACAAACATTTTCCACTACTGGATTACATCCTGGATAATATGTTGTTCTGAGCTATGACTTGTAATATTGACATTTATTTCATCCAATGTTTGGCGATTTTCTCTTATTTAAATTTTAACAACAGTAATAACTCAATGTGTTTGAATCAGAAGTCTTTAAAAGAATTAATATCATATATGAATTTTTACTCCATCCGTATGCCAAATAGATTAAAATAATTGACATAGAAAATTAAATAATAATAATGAAAAGAATTTTCTAACCTGAAAGACTCATGTCCAGGTGTATCAATAATTAACAAGCCAGGAACTTTCAATTCTAGTTCAGTAAACTGGAGAAAGAAAATGTTTCAAATAAAATTATTTAATTTAAATGTTCTAATTAAAACAACTACATTAATAAATATAATTCAAGATACTTACAATGCTCTATGTTAAACTACAATTTATTATCATCTAATAGATATTTGAGAACTTAATTTTGGCATTTTGTAAATGCCATTTAAATAATACAGAAGTACAGCGATTTAAATTTACACAAGAAAATAGATTTTCATAACTATTATGAAATAAAGAAAACGAAGTAAAAAATTCCATGTATAATATATATAAAAAAAAGTTATTCAGTATTTCAGTTCAGAAACTTAGCCTGAAAATATTTTAATGAATAACGATATGGACGGTAATAATATGATTGGAAGGATTACAGAAATAGGGTGAAGCCATATGTATCCTGTCATATTTAGGTAAAGGATGTCTTTTTAGCTTCTTTTGGCGAAAGGAGAAAACTGGCATGGGCTGCATATGAAGACAAAAAATTGTTTTGAATTGTATATAAATATTAATATTTTAACAATAAATGTTAAGTTAAAAAGTGTCTAAATATGAATATATGATATATATAAAAAAAATAAGCAAAGATATTGCAGCATAATTATCTTTAACTTTTTTTAAACCTTTAAGCAGGTCAACATGTTATAATAATGAAAATAAGAAATATTTTAGAAAATAATTACTAAAAAAAAAATCAATGGTTTTTAGAGGTAAAAAAAAAATAAATATAATGAACATTTTAAATCTCACAGATTTAGAGAAATTTATAATTTTGGGCTGTATTCTTAACAGTGTTGGGTTACATGAAGTTCATGAAATAGACACCTACAATTTAGACAACTTCTAGATATTGTAAAGCCATGACAATCAAATTTTATAAAGCTATCACCATGGTAAGGCAGTTAAAAACATATTACAATTTATGGAAAGTTTTTCTACCACTAATAAATCTTAGTTTATTATTAGTTTTATTTATATTGGGCTTTGCTAATCTTCATTCTTTGTTTAAATTATGGATTTTATAATTTCTTTATTTGTATTAATCAGAAATTTGTTGGATTTCCTCTAACTAGCTATTTGTATTGGAAGAAGTGATAGTATTAATATTGTAATTGCATAGCTATGGAAAAAGCTGCCATGGTTATATCAACCCTTACTTTAAACGAATAGGCTCAAATATTGAAATTTAATATTTACCTCTTTGACCATCTTGCACTGATCTTTGAGAGCTTCTTCTGGCACCATGGTGGCACCAATCTGTTGAGTGATTCCTCCCGCTTCATGATCTTGAACATTAGTGCTTCGTATCTGAAGAAAGATTTGATTTATTAAATGTGACATTTGTCTTTGGTTAATTCATAACTCTAGTTACTAACTATACTATTATTGCTTATTTCTTAAGGTTAACACTAGTTATGTAATTACTGAAAGAAATCAAGGATACTGATAATGTAAATAGAAAATCAAATAAAAATATCATGAAAGTCCTAAACAACTTGCATGAATCCAAGTTTCCTACAAATACTTCACATTGTTATCAGTGTGTTTTGAATCTGCATAGCAATAAATAACCCAATCTTAGATGCATATATTTTCCTGATGGCCCTATTGCGAGTTTTGACATAATTCATTCGAATTTGGCATAATTCTTTTCCCTTGTAGTTTTTTGTTCACTTAGTGCTCAATAAAACAGCGAGTTGTGGCTGTGTAACAATACCTGATGGTTTTTTTCTTATATTTATGGCAGATTTGTTACCAAGAAACTTCAAAGGAACATAACAGAATATAAAACAAAGATGTACTTTATCTACTTTGAAGTAAAGCTTGGAGATCACCAATAGTTTTGTGCACCACAAAACATTATTGGATTTAATAAAATGGTCACAAGGAAGAAAAAAAAATCTTTCAATAGTTTCTCAATGGCATGCAAAAACATCAAACATGAGTTTGGTACATGAAAAATATTAAAAACCAAAAGTTGAATTAAAAAATAATAATCTAAAAAAAACTGAACATTGTTTTGAATAAATATGCAAAAAAAATCTTTTATTTATTAGAAAAGTTGAAAAAGGGTGTCTTTATTGATTATAACATAAAAAATTAAAACAAGACTATAACTTGGAAACTGAAATGAACTTAAAAGAAAGGGATGTATGGACATCATTTAAAGTTATTTACAAATTCCTTGGAAAACAAAATGATCCTCAACAAAAAATTATACTCAATCAAAATATAGCTCATATTATGTCAGAAAAATGTGAAGAACTTGTATGTAATGTCATAAGGTTCATTTTCTACACTCACTCTTGAACTTTGGATCAATGAGTGAAGAACAAGTAAGTGTTTCCACCAGTGTTATATTAATGAAATGCAAAAAACGATACAGAGGTCATTGAAGTATAAATAAAGGAAAATGCTAGAACATTTTCACTTTTACTTTATATATGCAATTCATTTATTACACTGGTTTTTGGCATTATAAAGTAATGAAGATTAAAAAAATAAGAAAAAAAAAGTGTAATTGGAGAAAAGCAATTGAAATAAGTATCTCAAAAAACATACAACATAAATTATGGAAAAGCTAAAAAGATTTTTTTGTTGGCTTGTGTAATCTTTAGAACTGATAACATTCGAATTATAAAATGTGCAGAAACCCCCCCCCCTTTTTTTCCTTTCAAATTTCTATACAGAGCATAGTGTTTTATTTTTAAAAAAGCTTACAAAAATATCAGCCATGATACAATCAAATTCTTATGATAAAAATAGATTTACTATAATTTTTCAAAAAAAATTTGCTATGTATATTGTATTATTTAATCTATTGAAAGCAAATAGCTTATTTTTCAAATCTTAATCAAAAGTTCTGGGATGACAGTAAGAATGCTACATTTTATTAAAAAAGAAAAATCAATACTCTAAAATAACATCTAAATATAGTTTAGCTTAAAAAATATATATATATATATATAAAGCACCATAGTTTTTAGTATAAGTATAATCTGCGGTAGTTGTTATCAACATAATCTTGTTATTGGTGACCAATAAACTTTTAATTTAATATATATGATTTAATTTAATATATGGTGACCTTTAATTTAATATATTAAACTAAAGCTCATTCCTTACTTTATCTAAAATTTTGGTCTTTCCTGTATCTACATGACCTAGTACACACACCACAGGAGATCTCAGCTTATCCAAGCTACGATTGTTTTCAGCATTTTCTCTTCTTTTCTAAAAATTTAATATATATGTATACACACAAATCCAGATTTTAAAGTTGAGAAATAGAATTATAAAGAAACAGAATTGATGATATTAAAATAAGATTCAAGCTAATTTCAACAAATTAAAGAAATTTTTCTAAACTAGATATACATAAATTTATTAATAATTTATAATAATGTATACTAAATTATAACTAACTTACAAAATTAATAAAAGTGCAATTTTTTTTTTTTTTTTTTTTTTCAAAACAGATTTTTTTTTGCTAGGGAAAACAACAATTTGCATCAATTGGGAAAAAAAAAAATAGTAGTAACGTTGTAATATAAAATGAGACTCTTAAATGAATATTTTTCAAGTTTTGTTTTAAGTATTTTACTACATAACAGCAAAAGTAAACATGGAAAAACTTAAATTTTTAAATTTAAGAAATATTTCAGGATCTGTATAACTATAGATAAAAGAACTAAACTAAAGGGACAATGTGAACATTTTTTAAATTAATGTTTCAACTTAACAGTATTCTCTAATTTGTATGACATTAATATATATATATATATAGATTAGCTTTGAATTGCTGAAAATGCAGATACATCTATAGTAGTTAAATATATAATAACTATTATAATAAACAAGTTTTAAATAAATATGCTTATAGTATAGTTATAAATATGTTTATATCTAGAGATAAATCTGATATAAAAAATTGCTACCTGTATCCTATTTTTAATTTTTTCAATGGATGAAAGATTCTCATCCTGACTATCTGAACTATATGAGCTCTCCTCCTCTGACTCGCTGTCTTCGTCAGAAGATTCTTCTCCACTTTCTGAATCTTCTTCCTCTGATTCACTTTTATTATTGGCCTGTTTGGAAGAGCTCTTTGACACTTCACCTTTTTTCGCCTCTGCTTTGACTTCTTCCTCATCTGAGGTTTCATCCCAAGCATCTTTCACATCATCTTCCTCTTCTTCTACAGGAAGAGAAGGTGGCTCAGGTACTTTCTCTTCAATCTGAGGTGAAGATTCTTTACTTGCTGAATCTTCCGTTTCAGGAACTTCTGTTGGGACATCTGATAAAAATGAAATACAAATATAAGTCATTGATTCATTTAATTGATCAGTCATTGATTCATGTATTGGAAAGAAAGATTATTGTTTGAAATATTTGAAAGGTTTTAATAATTCAATGCCATTATTTATAAGGTTTAGTATAAATTATTAATAATACTTTTAATAACTCAATACCTTTTTTATTCAAGAATATTTTTGTTCATTAATTATTTCCTCCTTATCAAGCATATAAGTTTTTCAGCCTATTATGATTTAACTGATGAATAGAAGCATACCAAGAAATAATAATAATAAATAATAAAAAAGCAGATTTGAACATTTTATAAAAAAAAAAAAAACACAATATCTATTTAAACTGAAAATAATATCATTTAAATGAGCTACACATGCTATGTACTAGAGCCTTTTTATCCCACTCCAGAGTTTGATAAGAGCATAAATATAATTAAGCTAACAGTAGAAATGTTCTTACATACAACCATTAAATAATATTTAATAATTCAAGTAAATTTTTTTTTGAATTATCATTTAATTAAATAAATTGAATTGAAAAAAAAAAAAAAAAAAAAAAAAACAACCTTAATTCATTTAGACAATTAACAGGGATTCACCAGTTTGCAGAACAATTATAAAAACAAACCGGTCAGTATAATAATAATAATAATATATATATATATATATATATAAACCATCTTTAAGCAAGTGGCAAAAAGGAAGGCATTTTATTTTAAATATAGCCTAGAATTCTATGTTGTGCTATACAGTTTATTACGAAAACTCAAACTTTTTAAAAAATATACTTTATTTGAATTAATATAAGCTAAAACACATTGTGCAGTCAAACACACTGATAGCTACAAAAAAACCTGTTTATTAAATCACTAATAAAACCTTCTTATATTTACACAGTATAAAAAATTAACATATATTACTAATGCACTCTCTTAAAAACACAATCGCATATGGAACAGGATTGCACACTACACTTTATCAAAGTAAAAAAAAAAAAAATTGTCCTGATATGGAAAGAATATACAAGTAAATGGGCGATTGCAAGTAAGTAAATGCGTTTAGTGAGTGGCACAAGGGTCAAATTTGGACAAGCTGCACAAAAACAATACATTATAAATGAAGTCAAATTAAAATTCTTGTTCCAAAATGTAGGCTGAGTTAAAAAAAGAAGCTATTTGTAAACTTTAAAACAGTGTTTCATATTATACACACCTGAGATATATAAAAATTAAAAAAATATAACAATATAAAAGTTTGACAGATTTAGATAAAGTTGGCAAAATCATTAATAGAATATCTTACACCTGACTTAGGCTAAATTAACATTACCATTAATTTAATGTTGACAAGAATTAAAGGTAAACTCCAGTTGACAAAATGAAGAATTAACAGTTATTTGTGGCAATGGTATTTGACCTTGATGCTAGATGGCATTATCAGTAGTGTGAATTATAGTGCTAGTGAATTAAGGAGTAGCATGACTTTTAATAGAAAAGTTGTTTGTAATAGAAAAGTTTTAAATTAGCAGTTGAGTTTAATGCTTATTAAAAAATTCAGCTATTTGACAGGGAAAGATTATTTAGCATATCACTCAGAGTTGCATTAAATAACTTCAATTAAATTCAGTTCAACATAAATTAACGTTAATCACTTGACAGTAATTTTTATTATTGTTATTTTATTAATTTTAATTGCTTTTGCATGATGAAATTACAGATACATATTACAATGAATATTTTGTAAATGAGATTGCTCTAACCACTGAAAAATATATTATATAATACATATATTTTTTTTTAACTTTAATTCCTCAATTTTATTAAAATTTTTTTACTAACAAAATTATAAAGTAAAGAATATTAACTAAAACCAAGCAATGATGGATCATCGTTGTTTATAATATATTACAAAATAAATTTCTTCCAAAAAGTGTTATTCTTAATTCAGAAAATATTTTATAAATGAATTTAAGAAAAATTCTTAATATTTAAGTATAAAAAAGTTCATATATTCAAATCTATATTTGTTTTATCTTTTTTTTTAAAAATTTTTTTAAAGAATTTTTATAATCTGTTAGGAATTATAAATAAATCTCTTATTTTATTTAATTAATAAACATACTCAAGGCTAAAAATTTCTTACAACAAATCCTTTCTAAAAATATTTTTTAATATAAAAACCTGAAAAACAATTAAAATTATCAGCAGTTTCTATCTCTAATCACCAGATATACAGAAATCTCTCTACCAAAACCTTTAGAAACAAGTAATAAAATCTACTCTTATGCATATTAGCATATATCTGAAGCCTTGTAGTACAAACAAACATAAAATACAAGCCCTTTAAAATAGAAATCTACAAATCATTACTAATGAAATCTGGTTTATCAAGAGTAGTATTATCCTTAACGATTTCAATATACAAGACGTCGAAACAGACATCGCAAAATTATCTAAGAAATTTCCATGTGCACCATTAATTATACTAATTCAGTTACTACAGCTCAAGCTTCCTGCATTCGCAACAATGAAAACACAGATATTCATACTCAACTGAAAATGGACATCCCATCCATTTACTTTCCACAACAATTATTTTGCAGCATATATAGCTTGTTGTGGTTTCCTCCCCTCCCAATTCAGTTCGCTACAGTATAAATATATATTTAGACATTGCTCTTGTTTTCCTGATCCATATACTTTTAAGGTTTTTTTCTTCCCGAATCATATCACTGTAACTCCTGAATGTAATCCAATCATACTAGTCCACATTATCACGCTGATCAATAATGCTTTAAGCAGTGTATTCAAGTGTGAACATTCAATCAATCATTCATTGAGTTTAATTTTAAACTAATAAATTGGTAAATTAATTTTTTTAATTAGGAAAAATTTTATTATTACATTATAATAAAAGAAAAAGCAAAAATTCCCTAAATTTTTCTGTAGTTAATAAAGTTTAAAGTAACAACTGCAACAAAACACAAAGGAAATTGTAATGAATTACAATTATCAATCAATGATCAATCTTTTTACTCATTGATTACTAATAATATTTAAATTCATTTGTAATTAAGGGAATCTAATTTATAATCAGATTTCTTTAAACAATAAGAATGCTTTAGTATACAAGTTACATACCTTGGGAAAGTGATTTCTTTTTGGTCATTTTTTTACGATCTCCCAACCTTGGACGTGGCTCTTTTTTCTCTCCTATTTGAGGAACTTCAATACCTAAAAAATTTTAAAAATTTATTAAGAGTATAGAGAGTTATTTAACTACAAAGAATGTTTATATTTTAAACACTATGAGCTGAAATATCTACATATTTAAATTCAAATAATTTTATAACACATACAGCAATAAAAAACATACTGCCTCCTCATTTTGAAAAATGAATTATTATGCTCATCTTCATAATTATTATATGAGAAATTCTATTTGTTATAAAATTACAATAAGGCACTTTAATTTATACAAACAATTTTAAATAATGATTTGTTTCAATACAAGATTGTTTATCACCTTGAGCTTTGAGGGCTGCTAAAGTGGCTTCCATGCGAGCCCGATTCTGCTTCTGACTTTTGGTGAGGAGCTTCCCTTCTGCCCGTAGCCGCTCTCTCTTTTCCTTTTCTTTTTGTTTTTTCTTTTCCTTTTTTTCTTGTTCTATTCTTAGCTGAAGAAACAATATAGAATGAATTAATTCTGTTTTATAGCAGTACTTTAATACAAATGGGAAAAAACATGTTATTAAAAAGGAAACAAAAAGTTTAAATTAAATTATTACATTAGAGTTCTTGTTTAATATTTTTTAAGGATTCCATTATGAATTTTCATTTTAATTACATCAATTTCTTGCTTATAATCAATGGATTGTTAAAAAATTTAGAATTTTTATAGACCATTGTATACAATCTATGGAATTTTTCCCCCTTTTACTTTGGAAATCTTGTGGAAAATAAATTCAAAGTAAATCACAAAAATGCTTTTAGCTGAAATTACAGACAAAAATTTTGAATTAAATATATAAAACCTTTTCAAACAGAAATAAAGAAACACTCGAGAGATGCAGATGATGAATGATTGCTATATTCTACCCAAGTAAACAAAATGTAGCATTGGTACGTTATGATTTTAAAAGTACTCTTTAAAAAATTGAATGACAATTTATAAATTTTATGCCATAGGTTCAGAAACAGTATTTGATTAGTTAAGTAATTTCTTGCCATACTCTACAGTGCAATAAAACAAGCAAATGTGGTTTTCGGCCAAATAATAAAGATCCCAGTAATTTGCAGATGATTAATGCCTGTTCTTTGACTTCCCCCACGTTGATTCTTTCATATTCATGACATAATAACAAAAAGTTTTTCATTTTTAAAGAGCCCTTTTTTTTGATGGGTTTATGAAATTATGTCAATCAATTTTTTTAAAAAACCCAAACATTTACAGAAATCATCAAAACCTGCTAGGTTGTTGTTGTCCATTTGTTGTTTATGAGTTTTATGTACTCAAAACGCTCTTGTACATCAGTTGATGAAGATGGTGCATGTTTGGCATATAACCCAGATAAAACTGGCTTTAACAATTAGCTGTTGAGAGCCATTGGACAAAAAAGAGCAGAGCTAAACAGAGTGTCAGATGGTTTGTGATGAGAGTTACTAATTGTTCAAGTGTTTCCGTTTTATCTTCACCCACTGTTTGAAATGGAAATCAATCCATCCCTGATGGTTAAAAAGATAGAAGAAAATCTAAAGAGTGAATGAAATCAGGGGAAAAAAAATGTAAATGATTTTGAAGAAAGTGATAAAAATTTGTTGGAGGAAATTCGAGTTCAATCCCCATACAAGTTGTAACTTGTGCTATTAGGGCTTACAGTTGAAATGTAAAAGGTACTGCTTAACTAGGTTGCATGGTGCCAAGACGAATAGTCCAGAAAAAAAGGAGCAACATGAAACACTAGGTAATTCCATAGAAATTGATTGCACACATTACAATGAAGTCAAAAATACTTGAACTTATTCACAAGAACAGGCTTTATTATCTTTCCCATTTGCAAAACAAAACAACAACTGTTCACTTTCATTTTTCAGAGAATGCTACCCAAATGACAATACAATTTCCTTGGACAGCACACTCTCCACTGATTTGCACATTGCTCTTAATATATCATTCTTTCACAATCAATAAGTGGAAAGACAAGCCAATGTTTAGATTGTTCCCATTTTTCTTAGCCTGGGATCTGATCCAAAAAATATTATTTGGATCAGGATTGATGTTAAAGGCATAAAACTAATATTTCAGGGCAAGTTAATTATTTTAGGACACTTATGGGCTTTTTTTTTATTTATTTATTCAGGAATTTTAGTACATGTGAAGGTATGTGTATATAAATGCTAATATTTTGTAATGATTGAATTCCTATTAAGCTGCTTTGGAATTATTTGCTAATTCAGTAATACTTTTATAAGCAATAAAAAAATCTTCTAGAATCAACACAGAGATATCTATAAATTAACCAATTTTAGTTATGTTTTACTGATCCACGTGAAGAACATTATTTATAATTCTAATTCTTAAGGAGCTTTTTTCCTCAAAGCTCATGCAGATTTGATTAAGTTTCTATTTACTATTTGACATATATATACATTTTAACCAATGTTATAAAAAAATTTATCTATTATCAATATAAAACAAAAGCTACAAGATATTTTTCTTTTAAAAAGCCTGTTACCTTTTCTAGACGCTGCTTTTCAGCCTCTTCTGCAGCCTTAAGTTTTGCTTCTTCTTCGAGTCTTAACCTCTCTTCTTCTTCTTTTACTTTTTTTAGGGCCTCTTGCATTGCAGCAATCTATTAGACAAAATATAATTTATTAAATATTCAATGAGGAAGTTTTTTAGTACTACATTTTAAATTAATTTTTCCTTGAAATAAAAATCACTAATGTATTTGCTTATGGATAAATGTTCAAGTTTTTAATATAAATCATGGTAAAGTTATAAATAAAAATTGCTTTATATTTTTGCTACATGCTTCCTGATTTTCAAAAAGAGTTAAAATTAATCAAGGATATTTATAAATTTTAAACGTTCATGTAAGTACAATAAATAAACACACATAGTTTCCTTTAAAATTATTTGTTTATTATCTGATACTAATCGTTTTTAAACATAAATCTGTGCTGTTATTAAATAGGCTATATAAGATGATGAACAGCAGATCAATCACTACGATAAACTTGAGTGGGTAAAAACTTACATAACTAATTTAACCCATTTAATTACCAATTAAAATATTTTAATTAATTATGAAGTTATAAAAAATTAATAATTCTTCACACACTGTTTTTAACAAGGAAAATAAATATGATGTATGTTATTACTGGTTCTAGAAGAATTTCCACAAATATTATATACAAAAAAAAAAAAAATTAACTACAATTTTTTTTTCACGATCACAAGAATTCGTATACTTACTGATTTGTTCTTCAACTTTTTATAAAATAAAGAAAAATTTGAATAAAAAAATTAATTTTTTCCCCAATGCATTTCCTACAGTTCAACACTCTAATTTTGATTTTGAAAACCAACAACACAGCAAATAGTTACTTTTTTTTTTCAAAAATAAATTACCGAGAATTATTTCCAATAGACTATCTATGTAATGAAATATTATGTTATAACATATAAAGTTATACATTTTTAAATAAGATGTATCTA
Organism: Caerostris darwini; assembly: GCA_021605075.1. Taxonomy (NCBI): domain Eukaryota; kingdom Metazoa; phylum Arthropoda; class Arachnida; order Araneae; family Araneidae; genus Caerostris; species Caerostris darwini. The sequence goes on from BPLQ01001616.1 coordinate 82,029, forward strand.
ATGGCTATAATAGGATAACTTTTTAAATTAATTCCTTTATTTTAAAAATTGGAGATGTTTTATAAAGTACAAATCAAGACTTTATTACAATAATACAATGCAAATTGCACTAAATATAAACATAAAAGATGTTTCCCCCCCCTTTTCTACCTGAATAAATAAGGGAAGGGCTAAACAATTAAAAAAATACATATAATATATAAAAAGTAATCAAACCATTTTTTTTCCAGGTCCTTTTTTTTCCTTCTTTTCTTCTTCCCCTTTCTTTTTTTTCTTTTTCTTTTTACTATCACCTTCTTCTGCTAAAATATATAATTTACAAATTTTATGTCTAGTCTTTGAATGCTTCATTTTTTTAATCATTAAAATACTCATAATTTTTTTTTTATGTTAATGCACTTTTAATCATTTTTTTTAAACTTTTATATTTTGCATCCATTTATTTGTTGTCTTTCACATACCACATACCGATAAAGTTCATTTAATACCCATATTTTAAATTTTGAATCAACAAAATATTTTGGATACCACTGAAAATGTAATAGAAAAAGGAAAGAACCAAAATACATAATCGTGTTAAATGCATTCCACTAAAAAGCAAGAACCAATTTATATGCATAGATATAATTTCATATTCATTAGAAAGAGAAGAATTTGAAGTAGCATAATCATCTTTCAATTTATCTTCCAAAAAACCATTTTTAGTTATTATTTTCATTACTTCATCCCAAACTTTTTTTAATGCAATCACAGTTTCTATAAGCTTCATTTTTGCATTTTGCTATTATTATTACTATCTTGTTCTTTCTTTATTTAATAAAAGACCTACAAATTGATTGTTTTTCTTCACAGTTCTCAGGTAGTTTCTAGACTACCATTATTTGAGTTGTATTACAACATAACTTCACTTCATAAAGAAGGAATAACACACCCCTCTAATTTTTTTATTCCCTATTAGCTAAGCTATTTGACTAACATTCAAAAGGATCTTCACTGAAATTGGAACATAGGATAGAATCCTTTGGGATAGAATGTAATCATGTAACTCATTTTAATTTGGCATGTGTTTGATCAATTTGCTATTTCCAGTCTGATCTATCTAATTATTGTTATTTTTTAACACTTAAGATTTGCATTTAATTTGAGGATTTTAAACTGTTTTCCTGCTTTGTATTTAACTTTAAATTTTACTGAATAGCTAATCCGTTTTTAGTAATTTGTCATAGTTTTAAAACATAAGAGTAGAGCTTTATGGGAACATAAAATCATAAGAAAAGAGATTAAAATAGTAGTTAATAAAATGGAATATGAATCTTAGATGGGAAATACATTACACCAAGAATAGTCATGGTCCTGAAGCAGCATTTATTATCTTTCTAAAAAAGCATTTTCAGACAATTTTACCTGGAAATTAAGATTTTTTCCCCTTCCAAAATACACACACATTCAGATAATAAATAAGCAGTAACATAGTCTAAGATCTTTTTTAAAATGCAGATTACAAACTAAAAATTATGGTAATTTAAAGCATTTTAAAAGTTGGTATTATAAATGTATGTCACAAAGAAAAAAAGAACACAATTTCCGACACCTTAAAAATGCAAGTCACGAAAATGAATGATCGATGGGACTTACAGAATTTATTTCAAGATTATTTTCTAATAATATGAATTCTATCTAAATATTATAAATATTATTAGAAAAATCATGGAACTCTATAAAAACTCATACTGCAAACAACTAGGTTTACAATATAAAATAATTTTTAAATTCACTTAATTATATTCTTATTCCTCAAAGTGTATCAAAACTTAAGTTTGATATCTGTCATATAAGTTTGTACATGAAGAATAGTAATGTATGAAAATGATGTTTTAAGAGCTGAAATGACCCAAAATTTATTCGGGGGGGAGAAACATATGCATTTATATGAAAAATTGTTTATTAAATAAATGGGCGAGATGCGAAGTGGGGAATTCGCTAATCGTTCCAGGACAATTATGAAAATAAAACAATTATCACAAGGTAAAACATATCACACAGTCAGCCTTTAAAGATAACTCTGCAGAATCAACTATTGTCAGGATACAATAACTACAATGATGAACAATATTAGAACTTTATTAAAACACTTTATAAAATTTTTGCTCAAAATAAAGTCTTTTATACAGGTTTTATAAGCTATTGGGTGATCTCATTTTCCCAAAAATTGCTCATTTTTGTTTATTATGAAATGTATGATAACAGCATTACCTGGCACTGCCTTTTCTTCTTTATCATTTTCTGTAGTAAGAATAAATACATTGGATCTGGACTAGTATTGTACGATTTACTTCCAAATTTTTAATGAAACTTTGCCATTGCTAATAGCCATCATTTTTAAAACTTAATACTCTCTATATCAATACTGCCTAAGTTAGCAGCTATGTATAAATGTGAAACGGAGTATATATATATATATATATTAATCATAAGCTAAAGATGAAAAAAGATAAATAAATTTTGATAAAATTAACAATTATTTATATACAATGATAAAAGTAAAACTACCGAATGCTAGAAATGTAGGAAAGCAATCAAAAGATATATGTTTACCTTCCTCGTCTTTTTTTTCTTCATCCATTTCTTTTTGCTCTTCAGTTGTTACAGGAGCAGGAGATTCTTCTTTAGGTTTTGAATCAGGTTTCTTTTTCTTTGCACTCTGTATCAGAAAAGAAATGTTATATTATAAATGAGCAAATTTACTAAGCATAACATTCATAATTGTTAAATAAAAAAAATTCTTTAACCCAATTGTCGTCATATCTTTTACTTTCATGGGTTTTTTTATGCCAAGGTTATACTGCAACCTAACCCCTTTTCTATAATTAAATGTAAATGTTTAATGCACTTTAATAATAATTGATAATCTAATCAGTAGCAAAGACAGGGACTGCTTTAGCAGCATATCAAAAAGTGTGGGAGACTTCTCTCAGCACTGATGCTTATAAAAAGCTATTTTGAATCAACAATGAAAGAAGTTATTATAAAACTTATTTTATTCAGAAAAAATAAGATTTAATGTATTACAAATATACCATCTTTATGCTTAAAATGTACAATTTTCTTTTGCTTGGACCGAGCTAATATATAATACTTTGGTACCTGTTAATTTGGTACTGTTATTTTTACAGGACATATGCATTTTTTTTTAAAGCAAATTTTTAAGTTAATGCAAACATTACACCTTTAAAGTTGTAAAAAAAAAAAAAAAAAATCCTCCAGCCGTAAAAAGTTAACAAATTTTTAAAAAGTTATTTTGTGGGGAAAAATAAATTATACAATTTTATCAATAATTGAAACAGTCTTCCAAAGTGCTTTAAATCGATACATTGCACAGTCAAACCACACAAATTGGTAGGTATGGCCTTTTAAATTTCATAATTATTTTGTGCTACTAAAACAAATTGAAAAGTTTTTTTTTTGGTTATAAATCTTACAAATAAGATAATTATTTTATTTCAAAAAATTTTCAGAAATAAATTTTGGTCTCTTTTTTTCAATGTTTCAAAAATTTGACTAACAACAGAAATTTTTTTTTAAAAAAAAACCTACCTGCTCAAATTGAGCTTGTTTCTTTTGTTTTTCTCGCTCCTTCTTTTCTTTTTTCTTTTGTGCTGCTGTCTTAACTGTGGTACTTTCTTCTTCTTCTTCATCATCTTCCACTTTCTTTTTTAATTTTTTTACTGGCTCAACAAGTGGTGCCTCATTTTCTGTAGGTGCAGCTGCAGGCACTTCTGCTGGGAGGCTTTCTGCAGCTGGAGCGGCATTTATAACTTCTATGCTATTGGTCTTGGAAGGAGGTTTGCCATCAGCTTCTAGTTTAAGCTCTTCTAACAATTTATCTAGATCTTCCTCTTCATCATCCTTCTTTTTTCGCTCTTTCTTTTTTGATTTTTTAGCTGATAATGCAATAAGAATGAAATATTTATATTAACAATAAGTTGTTTTTTTAAAATTAGGCTAAGACAATAATATTGCAAAGAAAGATGAATACAAATTGTTGAAAAATGATGACTTCATTATAAAAGGAATTTTTCTGATTTAAGTGGTACAACAATTCAAATAGTATAAATTCAATGGAGAAATCAAGAGTACCCAATGCTTATCACAATTATTCCGATTTTAAAATTTTAATTATATTCACATATTATAAACATTATACAACTTAAAATATAATCAGCAATTCAATAAAGAAAACAGTAGAATCTATATAAATATATATAAAATGATACATATAATTGTATATTATGAACTGATGAAATGCAATAAATGAACAGAACAATACTGTACAAGAAAAAGAAAAGCACTCTTACGCATAGGTAGGTTTCACTAAGAGTACCATATGGCATAATAGGTACATAGTATTAGTCATTTGAACATGTAAACACAAAATAATTAAGCCTAATTCATCGAGTAACCTATTTACTTTATTGTTATTTAGAATACAATTAAAAATAATATGCTAGAAGGATTATTTTGAGAAACAAACTAAAATGGATATGAAAGACCTATAAATAATCTTAAGAATACTATATTCAACAATGGTGCCAATAATTACAAAAATTTCAAGTCAATATAATAAGAAACACCCTATAAATTATGGTGATGAGATTTCTTTATAAAATGACTTGACACAGAAAAAAACTATCCATATCAGAAGACTAAAAATAAAATATCTATTACTAATGAATATAATTTATTCTTTATCTGTCTGTATTCCAGTTAGGAATATCAAGTTAAAAATTTATTAAAAAATAAATTTTCATTCAAAATGTTTAGTATAAACTGTTATAAATGAAAGATTTTGCTACAGAAACAAATTCTCTCTATAGTAGATTGGTTAGAAGGGAAAAAAAAAAAAAAAAAAATGATGGAAACAGTTAATTCTTTTCTTTGTTTTAAAACGAAAAATACTTGGTTGAAGTAATATTTCTGCAATAAATCTACTTTAGATAAGTAAACAGAATTATATATTTAAACAAACACTCAGTTTTTTTCCCTTTTAAATTTAGTAATGAGAGAATTTTTAAAAGAAACCATTTTTTAAAGTAACTTTGATAACAATACCTTTATCTTTTGACTTAGATTTGCTTTTAGTGTCAAGGATTTCGCTGGATTCTGGTGATTGTTCTTTTATACTTTTTTCATCCTCACTATCGCCATGATTAATATCTTCTCCTTCTATTTCAAGCATACTAAAGTTGGGCTTTTTCTGCTTTGTTTTTTTCTTCTTCTTGCCTTGCTGTTCAAGGGTGATGATTTCCAATTCAGAATCTTCATCACTTAAGACAGGTAAAGGAGCTTTTGTTTTAGTATTCTTCTGGTCGCTTTCAACCTAAGAAATGAACATTTTAAAATCAAGCTCACAATTAATTACATTATATTTACAGATTAAAAAAATACAAACAATGATCAATATTTACTTATAGCATTGGTAAGTTATCATTACCAATTAAATTTATAACAATACAGAAAAATAATTAATTGATATCATTTTGTCTATTCAAGTAAAGTATCACATATTTAATATAGTATTAAACTTAAATACAAATAACGGTACTTATGTATTAACGGTACCTTGGCGACAGACTTGGCGGTTTTTAAGTGTCGCCAATCTTTATTATTTGGAATAAAAATATTTTGAAAGCGTTTTGATTTTAAATGAAGTGTTTCATATATATTTTATTATTTGGAACAAAAATTTTAAGTGTAGATAGGCGCCAAATCTGTAGCTGCAGTTGGCGTGTGTGCTCTTTATTGGCGCTACTGTTGCCAAGGTACCGTTAATACGTAAGTACCCAAATAACTAATAAAAAATTAATTATAATATGGATATATTATATTATTTTCTTAATCTATATCCATGAAATAAAGAATGATCAAAATATTTAACATAAAAAATTATCATTATTTGGTTTACATTAAGTTTATGAATTCAATATTTAGAATATATTTTTAATGAAAATATATACAGAATAGATAAAATTTTTATTAAAATGCAATATTTAAATTTAACTTTAGTCTGAACATTTTCAGATAACATAACTTAAATTTACATAACATCTTTTAAATTCATACGTTATCAATGCATAATTAAAAATAAAAATAAAAGTATGGTTTATAATTTTGATTGGAATAAATTATGAATGAAATCATTTAAACTATATCAATATCAGAATGATGTATAATGATACAATGTTTCATGGAGTCAACTGCAAACTATATTCATAGCAATACATTTTTAAGAAAACTCATTTCTACAGGTTGACCCACATATATGTTGGAGAAATGTTTATCATAAAATTTGTTAACAATTACATTAAAAAACATATTGCAAATCAGTATTGATAAAATCTTGCGATAATATATATATTGCTTCATAGACATTGCAACAAATTCTATAGGTCATTATCATCATAGGGAAAACAAAAAGAATTTAAAAAACTGCTTGGGATAATAAACTTGCTCTATAAAGAATTAGAATATCTTGAATGTATGAAATTCTTTTAATTTAATTGTCAACAGCATATGTAGAAGGATCTTAATAATTTGAAAAGGCTTAGAGGCATTTTTTTCTTCTATTGTATTGTTCTTAAAACTTTTTCACTGACTTTGCAGTTGTAGTTCTTGAAGGTTTTGCTCTACTTCCATTTCTAGTTAGGATTAATTGATTTTGCATCTGAAAAGTGCGATTAGTTTCAGCACATAATAAGTGATCCTTTCTAACAAATGTCATTATGTTTCAGAATTCAAAAGTAACAGGATATATTTCTGAGTGGGAAAACGAACATTAGAACACAGGCATATTATTTGTAGTGCTGGAAGCACAAACTAGGAAAATAACACTACTTTTTACAATTAAATAAGGCAATCAGGCCATCGTTTATTTTAAATTATATAGTCATCAAAGAAATGGCATAAAATTCCTCTCTGGAAAACAAATAATTAATTCTTATTAGATACAAAGCTACTAAATTCAAATAAGACAGACAAATTACTTTTATTGCATACTCTTTATTTTAGGGGAATAATTACCATTAAAGTTAAAATAGTGTAGTTTACTAGTTTCCAAACTTTTTAAAGTTGTGGCACTATTTTTTAATTAAGTTTTCTCAATAAAAATAAATAAAAAATGTGTACCTGCATCATTGAACAAATTCATTTATTTCTTTGTTATTCAATTCATTAATATTAAAGTAATGATTAATAGGATGGATCAATTAGTTATGTGAAAGGGCCCTTCAAGGACATTACACTGATGACGATGATAAATGCACTGCCAATTTTCTCAAATTGTGGAATAAAACTGGACATGGCATATGCTCATTTCCTTCTCCTCTTTAATTTTTGCTTAATACTCACTCATGATGAATGCCAAAAACTCAAGTTCACCAAAATATGAAATCAAAAATAGAATTGAAATCTGAAGAGCTTTACAACTTAGAAGGGGATATTTCATTTTTTTTATTTAAAACGAAACTCTATAAATTTTATGCCACCAAATTTCACTTTTCAACTCTTATTGCAAGGCAATAAGATTTTCTTCTTTTGCAGAAATAAATTTAAATGAAACATTAATGTTAAATAAATCTTGAATGCATACAAACTTATTCATTTTGTAAGTATTTCTCAAACCAGGTAATTAAGTGATTAATATCCTTTAAAAATGGTTTTTATATCTTGAGAGAAATCATGTTAATTTGATATAAAAAAATTACTGCAATATTACAAAACAACCCTTGCCTACACTTTCATCATTCAATTTTCTTTTGCATAGTTGAGTTTATTCTATAAAAATTTCAATTGACTTCAAAAGGTGCATGTTTTTTTACTGCAGAGATATTCAGGGTATTCAGTTGGGTACTTACGTATTAACGGTACCTTGGCGGTTTTTAAGTGTCGCCAATCTAACGTCGCGATTCAAAACCGGTTGGCGCGTGTGCTCTTTATCAGCGCAACTGTCGCCAAGGTACCGTTAATATGTAAGTACCTTCAGTTGTAATAATAATAAAAAAAATGTTGCATAAGTATGCTAGTTTTATTATTTTTTTTTTAAATGTATCAGCAAATTTATATCCTTCTTCTTAAAGGAAAATAAAAATTTCCTGCCACAGTTCAAAAGCACAAGAGTACTTAGGGGTGGAAAATCAAAAAATTATTTTCGTAGCAGCGTCAGGGAGTTCCATAGCAGGGCAAATTGCATTTTTTTAGCACTTTCTCTCAGTGGTTTTGTAGCAACATATTTTTACATTAAAAATTCACACCACTTACTAATTAATTAGCAGTCATATGACTTGAATGAAATGAAGTTACATGACCGAATACAGAATTAAATTAAATTTCATCATTTTATATGGTATAAATTCAATACAAAACTAATTTATTGGTTATATTAACTTCAAGAAAATTGTAATTAAAATAGAGTACTAAAAATTAGTTTTTAATTAATGTATTGTAATTAAAAATAATTTTTATTTAATGCATATTAATAAATACATTTCAGTAATGGATGTATTTGTTAATATATTTTGAATCTTTTAAAGGCTAACAATTTTTTTTATCCTTTTTGTAGCTTCAAATATTTTTAAAATTCTTGCAAGAAGATGATTATTAAATTATTTAATAGAAAAAATATATTAAATTTTTCTTTGAATTTTGTTTTGGCATGCTATTTTTACATTAAATATGTTATTTAATTGAAATACAAATTATTTTATATTGTAGTAAGAAATAAACGATTCATTTAAAATTTAAGAATATCTAATGATATACAAGCTTCGATTGAAAAAAACTTTTACGTCTATTATAAGTTATTTCTTTTTGTATAAACAAAGGTAGTGTTTTTAAGATTTGAAGTTAAATCTAAAATTATATGTATCCAATTTTTGTAAAAATACAATATATAGCACAAAATAAATGAAAATGTCATGCATAAGGAGAATGAACTATTACATATCAGTAAATAATAGATAAATATGTTTTTAAATAAATATCATTTAACATATCTTAATTTTGAGAATTTTATTATTTCTAGATACAACAAAATGATAGAATGGCTATGGAAAAAGAATGCACTTACAAAACTCAGTTCAAATAATAAATGGGGGAAAAAAAATAGCTTCAATCCTTCAAATCACAGACTACAGCTAATTTGCAAATTTTTATAAAAATAAAATTATTTTGAGATTTGAATATATATTTAACAAGATAATAAATAAAAAAGGGACAAGGAAGACATATTAGTTGTAGGGAAAAATTCAACAATTTTTAAAAATTATAATTAAATAGTTACTGTAAAAACATTTAATAGTATATGTTCACCAACAAATTATTTATACTATTTCGACCTTTAAAGAACAATAGATAGGGTCACGACACAGAAAGAATCTTTTTAATCAAATCATTTAAAAAAATTTCAAACTGTTCTAATAATTAAAATGATTCTAATTGCCTATCACTGATATGAAGACCAAAAGAAAAACAGGATGAATATTATTGTTGATGTAATCAATAAATCCTATCATCAGCAAAAACATCATAAAAGCAAAACTTTTACCCCACTTGTTGACTCTTACTCCTTCTAGCGGCAATTTTAAGTGAAGGCTGAAGATTGGCTAATTCATATAAAGCTATTTTTACGAGATTACAAAATCAAAATAAATATCTCATTTTTGGCAGAGAAATGTGAATTTTGCCATTTTTGTAGCAATGTAGCAAGTGATGAATTTTGGTTCAGATTTTTCACCCCTGCAGACCATAAGTGAGCCATCAAATACTGCTATAGTACAACATAGATGAGTGTTTAGTTCCTATATCCTCCACAATGTTTTGAAATACCTTGTCTTCAATGGACAAATTTTTATAAAATTTACTACATTCATAGCCCATTCTAACACCTTATTCAATGTAGGACTCAGATTCTTTGATGCAAGCACTTCCCTGTGAATAATGCAATTGATCTACAGGGAATACCAGGAGTTTTGCTTTAAATAAGGTCCTGTAATTCTCCATAACAGCCGGAAAATAAGTTTCAAATTCATTTTAAAATAAACCAACCAGAAATGAAATTAAAAACATATGTTCAAAGGTTTCAGAAAATGACGCAATGTTTACAAGAAAATGTAGGGCAAATTCAAAATTTGCTGTGTCAAAATTACTCTTCAAAATCTATACACAGAACTTACAACATATATTTATTGTGAATTTTTTAAAGCACTTAACATGGATTTTCCTGCTAGAATATTTGATATATTAAAACATACTTCTTATAAATTACAAAATAATAAATTAGGCATTTTAAAAAATCAATATTTCAAAAAAGATAACAATTATGATAATTTCTAATTAAATTAATAAACAATCTTACCTTTGTTCCATTGTCTAAAACAAGCCCATTACCATCTTCAAGCCTATTAAATATAAAATATCATATAAATAGACATTCACTCATAAATCTCCTAGGGAGTTTGACAGCATAGGTATAAGGGTACTTTTCTGTTAATAGTGAATAAGGCAAGGGTGTCAAGAATTTAATCCAGAATCAACAACCAACTGTAAAATGTTATAGATCGTAAGACTAGGATGACTCAATGCCTTCTACCACAAATTATGACAAATAATGTATTGGTATCATTTTTATTTCTGATTTTACTTCTTAATTTTTAAGAAACGAAAGCTACAATAAAACAAAAACAATTTGACTAGAAAACAATTACATATTTTTTGGCTAAGTTGAAATTACCTTGCATTTTTAGATAACATCTGAAACCAGATAATTGTTAACTTTAAATTTAAATAAAAATTTTTTTTACACTGAACTATTCAAATTCTAATATCTATTTGTATTACAAAACTTAATGCATACTAATATTTTAAAAATATGCTTTATAACTAGCTCATGCTGCTATATTTTGATGAAATGTGTTAACGGAAATTTAATTTAATTAGTTCATTGCATGTTGTCATGGTGAGCTAGGTCTTGACACTTTCATTTTGTTGTACAGTCAATATGGCCTTGCCAATGAAACATTTGGAGACCCATGTATTAGGTAAATGTTTTTTATACATTACATATACAAGCACAACAATTATAAGTTTAAAAAACAGAAAGGAATTTTATAATAGAAATAAAAAGACCAGTTTATATGATTTCATTACAGAGAGATGAAAGTAAAGAAATATAGCATAGTAGTCTGAATACTATGCAATGGATATTTAATTTGGTAAAAGTTTAATGTTAAGCTATATCTCATTTTTATATGATCAATCACAAATATGAGAAAAATAACATAAATGGACCATCTTTAAATGATTTCAAGGGGAAATCACCTCTTCCCTTCTTAAAAAATATATGAGTGAAGACTTTTTACTAACTACAAATTCAGCCTCTTGAAATAACAAAGTAAATAAATATAAAATTACATTGCATTCTTCAATATATACCTACTAATTAAGTAATTCGCACTAAGAGGGATTTTTTTTTTACTGATACTTCAAAATCTAATTACAAACTATTCAATTCTTTTGATAATAATAATAAAAAAAACAATCCATTCATCAATCATACTGAAATGTGAATAATTATATTTAAAAAATACGAAAATTATGCAATATTAAAGAGTATTTAAAATGCAAATGAATAATACAACAGGGCAGATTTGATCTCATTATAAAAATAATTTATAAATTTTAATTTAGAGAGAAAATTTTAAGTAAAGTAACATAACAGTACAATCTTACTTTTCTTTTTCTTCGCGATTTTTCTTTTGTTTTTTATCTTTTCCCATTGTACATATGTTCAAATATGTCCTGAATTTTCACAGCAATAAATAATATATTAACACAATAATGTGTATAAATTAATGTCATTCGATCTTACCAAATCGGATTTTATAAAAAATTAAACACTTTAATATTCTATTTTTATTATATAATTCAAATTTTAAAAAATGCATGTGTATTTAATATACGATTAAATCGCGTATCTCAGATTTTACGCTTAAAAGTCTGAACACATGTCAGTGGAAAGAAATAACATTGGGATTCTGATTAAATATATAACAATAATCGATAAAAATACCGGAGCTCAATTTCAGTTTAAAATGCCATTAAATGAAATCTAGCACAAATCATATTTAGAAACTAAATATTATTGAAATCCGAATTCATTGAATTAAGCATTCGGATTGTTAAACAAAGATTTACGTATTCATAATATTCATTCATTCATATTCATAACGCATTTACGAATTCTATAAAAAGAATTTAACGAAGTGAAAATCAGGAATGGGCCTGATGACCGAGTGACTAGCGCTCGGTGCCGCAGTCTTCGGGTTCAAGTCCCGGTGTCATGGATGATTGCAGTGGTTCCGAATCCACTTTAAACCACTTTACCCGATTTAATATGATTGTAGAGCGTAATAATAAAAAAAAGAAAAATCAAGCGTCTGTCTCCGCGTGTTGCAGTTTGAACTTGGAAAATTTCCAATTATCTTCTCTTTGAATGACCAATTAGCTATCACCTGGCAGGTCATAAGAGCTTTGATTCTATGTGAAAAACGTACTCTAAGAGCAGCAGTATTTTATCTACCCCGATTAACTTGAGCTTAGACTTGGATTCGCCATCAAAAGATAGGAAATGACAATATGGCTCGAGGATAATGTGACTCAATGCCGCTCTTTCATTGATAATATTTTTTATGAGGAATAAATTTTCATTTCTCCAAAGATCGAATTTTTACTGTAGTGTTTTCTACAATTACTTGAAGAACTTTTTATTAAAACTAATTTCCTTTGTATTTGGCACATTTTCACAATAATCATTTAAAAATTAATATTTGCTCTGTTTTTCTTTCAAAAACCTTCCAGGCTATTTTTCCATAATTGTTAGTTATAACTAAACAAAAATAATTTTTTTATTGGTGCATCTATGAAATAGCTCGATATTTGTAAAACATTATAGTTCTAATAGATCGTAGCAGAACTTCGAATTTGAAGTGAGGTGATTCTACAATGGTGAATCTATTTAAATTAACTATTTTTTATACATGCGTAGGTGCTACATATTCATGTGCTAAGTGATGTGAAATACAATATAGTTCATATATGGGGTAAGAAGCAACTAAAACGAGCAACCCAGTGGCTAGACGATCCAGACCACCCTCAACTTAAAAATTCCCCTGTTGTCACGTTGAGAGTTGCTCAAGGAACTGACAATACTAACTTATAAAAATTTCCTACTTAGATATCAAAATAAAAATTCTTGTTGGATGTATAGGAAACGACCCGGCGATAGTTATAAGGAATTGAGACCTAGTCATTTGAATGTTTTATCGTTGTAGGTTGCAGATGCTTATCGATCAAAAGAATAATTAACTGCTAGATATAATTGCTGTTCAGGTAGATTAAACACCGTTTTCTGGTAAAGGAAAATTATCATCAATTTTTCTGTAGCTGCTACAAAAGAAAGCATAATTTTGAAACTGGTTTTCTTTTCCACAGCAGAGTCAAGCATCTGGTAATGTAATTTAAAGCAAGAAAGATTCTTTAAGATAAGACAGCAGGGAAAGGGTCTTGGAAAAATTTAATTCTGACGGATTGACGAACCCTACAATTTTGAAATAATATCAAGAGGAACTTGATAATAATTTGAGTAAATTAAATATTTTTAACAGTTTGAATAATACGTGGTTTTCGTATTAAACATATCATAATAGAATGAGACAATCAGAGAGAAAATTTATTGGATTTTAGTTTGACCTGGATTAGCTACTTCCAGCAATGATGTAGTTTATAAGAATATGATTTAAATGTGATATACCGAAATACTGTTGAATCTTACAGAAAAACCATTAAAAGAAAGAAAAAGGTCAACAGATTGAAAAAGGAGGTTCTCCCCCCCCCCTCCCCCCTCAATGAGAATCCAATTATGGATGCCGATTATCTACTTTGTTTCTATGAAAACAAGGTTGCTTTCTAGAAAATAAATATTGGCAGCCAAGAGTATGTAGAATTTTATTATGTCATGAAATAATGTCACAAAATGGCAATGATTTAACTCTTGCAGCCGACACCATGCCCTCATTTATTGAAGAAATTAAAGTAGATCTCAAAAATTAAAAAAAAAAAAACACTTGGTCTTGATCAAATTCCAGATGAACTTTAAAAAAAATGTCAATGTAACAGTAAAAAACAAGCTGTATAATTTGATGCTTGAAATCTGAAGACAGGAGATCTTTCTGGATGATTGCAAGCAACAGGTGTCCTTAATAAAAAAAGGGGGATCTTGCTGTGGATATAGAGGCAATAAAGAACAAAATTGATGTATGATAATTTTTAGTGCAGTGGGGATTTCAGAAAATTAAAAAAAATCTAATATCTTTAAAGATCAACAATCCCGTAGTCTATGTGACACATGATTATGGGATTGGTGATCCTTAAAGATATTCAATGGGACGTGATTGAAGACTCCATCATGTGGAATATGTGAATAGCAATAATATTGGGATAAAAAGTATATTTGTTAGTTTGTTGTTGTGAAAGCATTACAAATAATGAATAAAATAATATGCTTATTACGATAGTAACTGGGTGAGGATAGGTTTAGAATGGTTAACTATTAAATCTGCATTGTTGTGCAGATGAAGAGAGATTTTGGGAGATAACATGGGACTTTCTTAAATGGGAGATTTTATCGGATTCTAAAATCTCACATAGTAGAACATTAATCAAAAAGAAATCTGATCTCGGATCACTTAGGTTTTCGATTGGCTGGAGCTTCAGGGTGTGAGATTTCAATATCCGTGGAAACCCAGCTTCTCAGATTTTCATGGAAACACAGTATGAAGGCAATAATCGTAAAAATAACTTTCTAAGAAATATTAAGTTTTCAAAAAGTTTGTAGGAATTATTTAAGAAAGAAACTGGCATTGAACAAAGCCCGGATATGAAATGCCAATTACTGAATACTGTCTTAGGCGTGTCCTTGGCTTGCCACACTTTTTACTGATTTGTTCTAACTTATTAGCTTTCTCTTACTGGAGAATGAGGTGTATGGGCATATAATCATTTTCATCTAATAGTCTTCTGTTTTTATTACATTTCATGATGGTATTTTTTGCAACTATTTACCATCGAAATTTGAACAAAAATTGATGTAATTATTGATGTTTATTTGTAAAAATGTATAAAAATTAGTAAAAAGTTAAAAAACTATTAAAAATATTGAGTTAATTATACACGTACAAATTATACAATACACCTTTTATGTTTTCAACTACATTTGCAAAATTAATATAAAGTTTAGTGAAGCAATATAAAATGAAAAATATAATAGCAATTGCTAGAATAGCAAGTAAATAATAGCAATTGTAGATGATTGTGCATTTAATTCTTATGTACATTTATTTTCTTAATTTATTTGCCTTCTAGTTTTCTTGGGGGAACATGTTTATGAGTGTTCCTCTAAAATAACTACTTAGAAAGGCATTCACTCTTTCCCATATTAAGAACGAAATGAAAGCGAAATATAACATAAATTTCCCTTTAAATTAGCAGATTTCAATGGCTGGAGAGTTAAGAAGTTGAAAAAAAAAAACCATTTAAAATATAAATCAATCATATATTCTTTTAAACAAGCGTTATCGTATTTTTATAAATATATTAATCATAAATATATCTTTTTTATTTTTTTAAAAACAACATATCAATTACTTATACATTCACATATATCTCAAGAATCCTCCCCTCCCCTCCAAAAAAATACCTTTCAGAGTAAATTAAACTCTCAAACCGCTTTAACTATATATAATAAAAAAAAATATCACCGATAGTATTTCTACTATGCAATCTATATAATATAAAATTTTCATTATAATTGCACCTATTTAATTCTTAGAAAAAATATCTTTACCGTTTCATAAGAGAAAGATTTATTGATGAGATTACAATAAAACTTTAAGATAATTTAATTAATATATCTACCAAATAAAAACCTTATTTTACTGAGATTTGTGCTTAATATCTTTAATTATAACTTTTTTTTTTATAAAAGTTTGGTATTTTTTATTGCCTGGAAACTTATATTTATTTTGGAGTATGCATCTAATCTTCAAAAATCTTTTTCGTTTTTTCTTCTCTTGTTAAAGAAAAAATTTAATATTTTAAATACTCGCTTTAAATATTTTTGGAACTATCGATCCTTTAAAATTTGTATAGTACCAGGCATCATTATCTTCTTGCTGTTTTCGATTGTTCTGATTTCATGTAATCTAGTAGAGTGTGTTCAAATTTTGAATAGATTATTCCATCTCCGAAAAGGCCAGTTACCACTCCATTCCTCTTATGTAAATTAAAATTTTTAAGAATTAAAAATTAATTATAATAAACATCAATGCCCTATTTGGAAACCGAATCCAAATCGTAAAATAGGGGCTGTTGGGATTTGGAAATTATTTTGTAATGCCAACTGAGCGATAAGTTCCCAAATGTGGCAACCTGGATTTCTTGTACTCTTTGTTCACTTTACTTACAATCGCAACCCTGACTTGGCTGAATTTGGCGAAAAGAATTTTTGATGCCAAATCCCAATGGCCAATGTTCTGAGATTTTACCGAAACCGATATGTAATCTAATTTTGATTAAGTTATTTGTTTTCCGGATTGGAGAGTTGCGAAGTAAAATGTTGAGTGTGCTTCAAATTACATTAATTAAAATAGCAAATAATTGCAAACTAGTTACCATACACATTTATAGCACGATTACAGTCATAGTCAATATGTTGTTGCATTATGATTGATTAATATTTATGATTTATATGAATATTAAATAAAAAAAATTTCCAATAAACAACACATAGAAACAATATGAATTTTTATTTTATTTAAACATTTAACAGGCATTAAACTTCTAAGCTCTCTGTCTTGATAGTATTTTTAATATGGAAGAGTGACTTTAGTCCACATAAGCAGTAACTTGGAATATAATTAACAACGATAAAGCTTTTATTTTAGAAAAATCCATTTTATAGTTTTCTCTTGGATACTGCTCAGGAACTGAATGCTGTTCGTGAAACAACTAGGATCACATTATCTGGAAAAAAAAGAAATATACGTGAATATAATGAGGATTATTACACAAAAAATAATGTTTATATAAATAATTTATACTTATATTTGTTTATATGAAGAAATATTAACTTATTTTACAGACAATTTTATCTCAATTGCTTTACGGTATAACTTATTTCAATTAAAACTTAATACTTTTTTAGTTATTACAAAAGCATTACAAGAAGTTTTTAGACATTTGGTGACTGCTTTCGTTCACTTTCCTATGATTTCGGCTTCGTTGTTTAGGGAGATTGATAACATAATTGAAAGACGGGATCCTACAATTACTTTAGTCTACTTGAAAACTATAACAACTTATAAGTAATGTTTAGATTGTTTCATATCGAAAGTAATTCATGTTTTACACCTAAATAATTTGGTGTTGAATTTTTTAAAAATTAATAATAAAAAGAAAGCCTCATTATCTTGATTGAAGAAATACTATTATAATTAATTGTTAATGCTAAAAATGCATCAAAAGGTAATTCTTAGATGAATATCTCGCCACCTTGCATACGAACTTATAGCTTATATGCAACTTTTTTTCCAAAACATCTTGAAACGCAGCACAATTTTTTAAAATTCATATTGTTTGATCGTAATTTATTTACATTCATCTTTAATTTTTAAAAACCAATGAATTTTTCTTACGGTTCTTCTTACTTTTTACTTTAGGTATGTGAAAGCATGAAGCCTTACTGAAGGCACAATGGATATAATTGTGTTTATCGTTTTCTATCTAGTGCAATTAAACAGTAACCGTAGCGGAAAGGGTTCTATTGATGGATAATAAGCTAAAACGTATACTCCCAACTCAAACAATTTGGAAATGAAAACTCGTTTAATGCCTAAATGCTCTAATTTTCGCGATATTCAAAATAGCATCAAGATAAATTTAATTGCATTTCGACAAATTTATTCTAGCAACGTTAGGAACCTTTGTAAATTTTTTATTTTACTTTAATTAATAATGTTCTGTTATAATTCTTGCAACTACAAATCGCACCAAACGTTTGTGACCGCTTTTTTTCGAAACTAAATAATAATAATAATAAGAGTTTTTACGATATTAATTTAAAAAATTCTTCTTAATTTATAAGTACTTAAATTTATTTAAGAATTTAAATACGAAATATTTTTAAGAAATGTAAAAATTTACAGTAATGGTAAATGGTAAATGTTTCTGATCAGTTTAATAATGCCTATAATAAAATTTACATGAATGAAAGTTGTTTGATTTATTTTGTAACATTATCAATAATGTCCTCAAATACTTTACGCGAAATAAGTTATTTATACAAATCTAAAGTTTTTATAGTATGGACGGTAATTCTCTATCACTTACTTCGTGGTGTAAGGGAGCATGGCACAGACAAATAATTTTAACATTGTTTAAATTGTAAGGTATAGTAACCTTTGAGTGATAAGGTCAACAATTTATAGTTATTAATTTTTCCGTCTTCAACAAAAATTTCCTCGTTATCTTGTTGATAAGCAAATTCTTGTGTTTATTTGTTATATTTCTGAGCAGATATTTTTAAATTGAATTTTTTGGATACTGCAGCACAAGGATCAGTTTAAGATTCTTTTTGATGAAATCAACTTCATGGTTGAATTTTACTATCGTA
Source organism: Caerostris darwini (assembly GCA_021605075.1). Lineage (NCBI taxonomy): Eukaryota > Metazoa > Arthropoda > Arachnida > Araneae > Araneidae > Caerostris > Caerostris darwini. The sequence goes on from BPLQ01001616.1 coordinate 100,807, forward strand.
AATAATGCTAAATCGAGCCTTTTATAGATTCCTACTTCTTAAACTCCAGAAAGGGCAGTCTATTTAATGAACGAAAGATATATGATGCAAGTGGCTAAGTATAGAAGAATTTATTTTTACTGTGCAAGTTCAGTTGCAGCATGAAGAAGTCGTGAAAATTGTCCGTGCGATGATGTTTTTAAGAGAATGATACACTTACCTTACTTCTTGTAGACGTAGCTGTAGGGGTTGGAGTGGTAAGATTTGTAGGATCCGTAAGAGCCATAGCTGTAGGGGCTCACGAGAGAGGGAGAAGAGTAGGTGTAAGATGGGTAGCTTCCAGAGGAGTAGCTGTAGACTGGGGAGGCGTAGGAGTGACCAGAAATGTATCTTGAGGCTGGTGCAGCAGCGTAAGAGATGGCTGGGGCAGCTACAGCATGTGCAGCGTGGGCAACGGTGGCGATTGGAGCAGCGTGGGCAACGTGGGCAGTATGGGCTACGTGGGCTACTGCTGGAGCAGCGTATGAGATAGCTGGCTTAACGTAGGATACTGCTGGAGCAGCGTAAGAGACAGCTGGTTTGACGTAAGAGACGGCTGGAGCTGCTGCGTAAGAGAGAGCTGGTTTGACGTAGGAGACGGCTGGAGCAGCAGCGTATGAGATGGCTGGTTTGACGTAGGAGACGGCTGGTGCAGCAGCGTATGAGATGGCTGGTTTGACGTAGGAGACGGCTGGTGCAGCGTAAGAGACAGCTGGTTTGACGTAAGAGACGGCTGGTGCAGCGTAAGAGACAGCTGGTTTGACGTAAGAGACGGCTGGAGCTGCTGCGTAAGAGACAGCTGGTTTGACGTAAGAGACGGCTGGTGCAGCAGCGTATGAGATGGCTGGTGCAGCTGCGTATTTAGCTATGGAAGCGTGTGCTCCACCGTGGTAGTAGCTGAAAAGGAGATAAATATTAGATTTCATTCGATAACATTAATTAATTGCGCACCAGACTTTATTTTGTGCACAATTTTATTAAGTTTATTGGTAGAATGAAGTTTAAATAGACTTAGAGAGAGAGACTGAAAATGAATACTTTTTAGTGAATCCTACATGAGAATTTCTGGCTTTTTAATCAGATAACATCAATATTTTTTCTTTCCCCGATACAAATTTATATTGCAACTTAAACAGCTGTAGTTTCAAGACTAATTTAGACATTTTTATTTAGACACTTTAAACATTTTATTATTACAAAACAAAATGAAACTAATAGTTAATTTCATGAATATAGTTTTAAGTAACCTTATACAATCTATTTATAATTTAAAGATGTTGACAATTTCTTTAAAAAAAGATAATGTAAAGAAAGCAGAGAAAAAAAATCTGGTAATATCTAAGTTTAAAAAGAAAGTGATAGTCCCTTTGCATGATCTCCGTTTTGTAATTATGTTGAAATCTTTGATTATATGATATATATATATATATATAAAGGAGGAGAAAAAGTAGTGTATAAGTAAACTAAATAATAAATTGTCTAATAGAATAAATTTATTTCAAAAATTTAAATGGTTAGGGCTTAGAGATATGATTTTGTTAAGGACATGATGCATTTTAATATGTTTATAAGCAAAATTTTGAAATAAAAGAAAGTCGTTTAATATTTTGATGCTGTTAAAAATATTTAATTTATAATTCTAAATTTTTCTAGTTGAGTTCTGTTTCAAAGCTTTTTCATTTTTACCTTTGTTGGCTGTGCAATACATTAATTTAGATTATGTCGCGATCTTTAAATGATAAAAAATAGACTAAGTTAGCTAAAATTGATCAGCTGAAAAGTCAGTTAAGTAATATTTATAGTTGAAGGAAAAATTGGTAAACTTAAAAACTGATTAAGACAGACTGAATAGAGATGAGAAAAGGCCTAACCTTGGGGCATAGGAATATCCGCCAACTCCGTATCCATATCCGCCATATCCTCCAAGTCCGTATCCGCCATATCCTCCAAGTCCATATCCGTATCCAAGTGAAGATCCATATCCACCATAACCAGCATATCCGCCTAGTCCGTGGTATGCTCCATGGTGTCCTAGATTATAAGTGTAGGTAGCTGAGGCTGAAACAGCCAATGCGAGAAGGATCTGCACATAAGAAATCAATAAGTTTTTAAAATTTAAGAAGCAATAGGAGATAAAAATATTAAAAAAAAAGTTAGAAAAAATTATAGATGTATTGTTGCTGATATATATTTATTCTTATCTATTATTTTTTGCCTAAAAATAAAAATAATATTTTTTGTAAAAACTTTTCTCACTATATACGTACTTTTAATTTTTTAATAATAAATGCCTACTTTCAATTTTAAATGTCTATTTTAATTCTTAACTTTACAACTAATTTTAATAATTGCTTGGACAATCCTATATCAGAAGTCATTTTTAAGCATAAGTCGATTGTAAAACTGCTTTATGGAATCAAAATTTTTTTTTATTTGTATATGCATTTTCTGTTCTGCAACAAAATACAAATAGCATTTTTTTTTTCAAGAAAATTTCTTTCAAGTCTTTTTCTACAAAATTTGTTGTATAAAAATATGACAATACTTATATAAATTAGTCCACACTTGTACAGATTAAAAATCTAAGGCATTAGTAAAAATCCAATTTTTAAGACCAAAATATTGTTTAGAGAAAAACTTGTTTTCAGATTAAAGTAGAGAACTATTGCTTTTTATTTTAGCTATTAATATTTATACTTTAAAATTTTTGAAATAATGCTTAATGTGTAAATGCTTCAATTAAAACGGACGTTTAAAAATATTAGCGCATTATAGTAGCTATGAAATCAAGAGCAGTCAATAATGTTTTAATAAATATAACAATTTTACACAAATTTTTGATTTCGACTAATTCTCTCCATTTACAAGATATTTGAATTCTAAATAAACTTTTATAAGAGGAAATTTCAGAATACTTTTCATATAAAACTTGTAATGAAATTATCCAACATGCTAATGTAGTTGAAATATTTTTTCTATTTACAGCTATTTTATATAAATTCAGTTGCGATATTTAGTGAAATTATCATTTATGTTTTTATTAAAATTTACATTTTGAATTGAATTTAATGTCGTTCCTATGGTTATTGATACACGTATTTTAAATTGGAAAATATTAATTAATACATTCAAACTTTGTAAAATATTTTTGCCATTTATTAAAAGAATAGCTAAAATTTATTTGAAATAATCTTATTTGGTAGACATACTAAGGAACATTGTATTACTTTTCCATTTTTTCATTTAAAGAAGTTAAAACGAGAAAAGTTATTAAAAATATTTATCCAAAACTAGTATATCTCAATTACATGTAAAACTGTTCTTAGTTTGATGCGAGCGATTTTTACCATATTAAAATCGGTTGTAATTGATACATAAGAGAAAATGTTCTTACCAAGAATTTCATTTTGAAACACCTAAGGAAGAACTAGCCACAAGAACCAAATGCGGACAGTGTAGACTGAGGTCCATCTCCCTCATTTTATACCTCCGAGTCCGAAAAGTCCTTGAGTGGACAACCCACTCAAAATTCAATTTTTTTTCTCACTTACCTGGTCTTTTCTTTATCAGTCCAGGAACGCATAAAGTTCCAGCCATGTCTGAAACTAGCAAATCAAAATCTCGCCAACGGCGACAATTTCTGATGTTCCTTCTGTCCGCACACACACACACACACATAAAAAAACATTCTTTGAAAATGGTAATTATGTTATTTATGAGTTATATGGTAGATCTTCTGCGGTTGATAAAAACGAACCGGACAGTAGGCCTACTTGTCGAATGACCTTGTGCAGTATAAACGGTGTGGAATTATTTTTGTTAGTTATCTTGGCATGTTGGGGGATGATTTGTTATTCTTGGAGCGTCCGAATTCAGAACTCGGACGTGCGAAGAAAAGTTTAAGAGAGTCCCCCTTTATCTAGACTGATAATTTGGTGGGTGAGAACGAGTATTCAGAAAAATTCTAAATGTGTCCCAAAAAGTCCTTGGTGCCAGAGTTGGAAGGGTACAAAAGAAATCGACATTATTCTGAATGGCTCTACGGAAATGGCATTTCTGGAACACTCTTTGATGAGGCCGGTTATCTTTATGCAGCATACTAATCTCCAAGAAAATATATTGGCATTTTACTTTCTGTTGCTGAAAGAAATATTTTTTAAATATTACTAATCTCATCGAAAGCTTATATAAATAATTGTCAATGTTGGAGAATTGAAAATGGATTTTTAACATTATTAGCAAATATTAAATTGCATGATTGTTAGCTAATTTTCAGGAAATCTCTCAAGATAAAAAAAAATCGTATCATAATGTTAATGAAAATTTCAAATTCGCTATATTTTTCAAAGAATGCTGCATTATTTTGGATTTTCAGATTGATTTGATTACTCATATTTAAATTAGCATATGAAGTAAACATGAATTCTTGTAAACAAAAATCAATATGGAGGTTCATTAAGTCATTCAAAAAAAAATTTCAAAATATTTTATGTTTTCCGATCTAGCTTAAATAATTAATGCCAATGATCAAGAATTGTTATAGATTGATTTGATTACTCATATTTGAATTAGCATAGGAAGGAAACATGCATTCTTGTAAACAAAAGTCAATACGGAGGTTCATTAAGTCATGCAAAAAAGAAATTTCAAAATATTTTATGTTTTCCGATCAAGTTAAATAATTAATGTCAATGACCAAGAATTGTTATAGATTGATTTGATTACTAATATATGAATTAGCATAGGAAGGAAACATGAATTTTTGTGAACAAAAATCAATATGGAGGTTCATTAAGTCATGCAAAAAGAAGTTTCAAAATATTTTATGTTTTCCAATCTAGCTTAGATAATTAAATGTCAATGACCAAGAATAGTTTCAGATTGATTTGATTACTCATATTTGAATTAGCATAGGAAGGAATCATGAATTTTTGCAAACAAAAATTAATATGGTGTTTTTTTAGGCATTCAAAAAGAAATTTTAAAACATTTATATGTTCCGATCTTGCTTAGATAATTAAATGTCAATGACGAAGCATTTATGAAGGCCAATGACATAATTTGTTTTCTTTAAATTAATTTAACATTTTTATGAAGAATGATAAACACAAATTTTATTTATTCTTTTGCAGTGAATATATAAACAAATTTTTGTCTTTTTTAGATAGTACTACAAACTAGTTTGATTAATTAATTATAAATTTGAATTTCTCAGACTTTAATGGGAATGTTTTTCTTATTAAAGAAAATATTGATCCTTTGAAATGAAATGTGTATAAGTTATTATGGCCTAAAAATAAACAACATAATTTTATTTTATCCAAACAATTAGGCTAACAAAAGGCAGCTTTTTATATTTAAGATATATACATGTATTTATCATTACTTGTTGCATGAAACAGTTTTGCATGTGTGGAAAAATAACATAATTTATTTGGGAATCACTGGTATGAATCATCTAAACAATTTTAATATTATTAAATTTTTTTATTATTTTTATATAAGTTAGTGGGAAGCATAGCTATAGATGTTGAAATTAATGTTTTATATTAATAAACTTTTTATTGTTTTTATACATGAACCAAATTTTTACTATAATGTCTGACAGCTTTCACTATTATATTTATATCGATTTTAAGAAAACTTCCTCTGTTTTTATTTTTTATAATTGTAAAAATGATAGTTTTTCATAAGTAAAAAATTTGTGTTATGTGTAAATGAATTAGATTTACTTTAAAGTAAATCATAACCGTCATTTAAAAATATCCTTGATAATTGCTAATTAAAATACTTGATGCCCATCAATTACGCATCCATAATAATTACTTAAACTTTAATGTTAATTATATGGAGGTTAAGAAACCTTAATTCGCAATGGAATCCAGTAATCAATATGCCAGTTGCCTCAAACCATAAATAATAATAGCCTTCAAATTCAGATGAATGTATTTTGCAATCCTATTTTTATTTATATTTTCAGATTTTCTGAAATTTTATTTCTGTTATATGGACAGTAATAGTAAAATAAGACAAAATTATATTTATCATGCGGAAAATACATACTTGAACAAAAAGAATTCCAATCCTCTTTCTAATAGGATTTATGCATAGCAATAGCTGTCCTTTATGTAATTGCGGCGGGATGGCCAATTGGTTAGAGCTCTGTTCTTAGATACTTTAGGTTTGAATTCGGGCGGTAGCATGGATGTTCATTAGTGGTTCGGAATCCACGTTAAACTGTAAGTCCCTGTCTAATTTGCCTTAAGTGTGCACGAAATGACCGTTGAGAGACAAAATAAACATTTATGTGATTAACAAAACCCACCATTGAATTAATTTGTTTCTAAAATAAGTAAAACCTATTGAATATTATGTTTTTAACGCACAATAAGTTTTTAGCGCGATTTTTAAAACATAAGTAATCATTTCATTGAAATATCTCGTATTTAGATCGTGCGTCCTTAATATTTGACATTAATTCTCAATCAAGAATTGATGTAAATCTGATGAGACTTTTGCAATTACCTTTTAATTGAATAATGAACCCTTTTACAAAATGTAATTCTGCCATTGTACTTTTTTGGCATCTCATCAATTATATTAGCATAGTTTTTAAAACATAGGCGATTATTTTATTTAAATATCTCGCATTTTGTCATGTGTCTTTATTATTTGAGATAAAATCTCAACCAAAAATGTAATTCTGATGAAATTTTTGCAATTACATTTTTAACTGAATAATGTACCCTTTTACTAGATGTAATTTTGGCATTGTACTTATTTGGCATCTCATCAATTATATTAGCATGGTTTTTAAAACATAGGCGATCATTTTATTGAAATATCTCGCATTTGGATCACGCGTTTTTGATATTTGAGATAAATTCTCTATCACGAATTGATGTAATTCTGATGAAATTTCTGCAATTACCTTTTTAACTGAATAATGTACCCTTTTACTAGATGTAATTTTGGCATTCTACTTATTTGGCATCTCATCAATTATATTAGCATGGTTTTTAAAACATAGACAATCATTTTATTGAAATATTTCGCATTTTAATTACGTGTTTTTAATATTTGATATAAATTCTCAATCAAGAGTTGATGTAATTCTGATGACATTTTTGCAATTACATTTTTAACTGAATAATGTACCCTTTTACTAAGTGCACATATGCCATTGTACTTATTTGGCGTCTTATCAATCATATGAATGAGGATGTAAAATAGAACTATCGTAATAGATCTTATTGCAATGGAAAGCTGACCTTTCTTTGTTGTCACTCACGAAAAAAGCTCTCACACACACAACAAAAATATTCACACGTAGTGCACCCGAATGCTGCATTCAGCCATTGAGTAATCGCAGTTACCAAATGAATAAATTTAAAAGAAAGTCATCTCAAATTTAAGCAACATTCAATTTTTAATTTCCAACTCAATTCTCTATTTTGAAATATGGAATTAATTCGATTTACGTTTTGAAATTCAAAGATACCTTTAATATAAATGCATTTTTAACTATTAAAATTAATATCTTTTAGAAAAAAACAAATTTATAACGCTGTATAATTTATGTAGCAATTTTAAAAAACGAAGCAGTTAACTTAATATTATTTAAATGAACTAATATTATACTATTACCAAATAAGTGTGAAGTAAAAATATTTTTTTTTGTTGAAACGTTTACAAAAATATTCTTACACTTGAAATCATGAATTATTTTTTATATTTCTCAAAATATAAATTAAACCTTTTCACTTCTAATAAATTAAAGCATTTTTCTTTTATAATTTAATTTTAAATAATTGTTTCATCTTTTTTGTTGAAATTTGAAAAGCATATAATTAAAAGCTTTTTCTGAGAGTCTTATTCGCACATCTAATAAATGTAATTTCTAACCAGCAGAAAATGAATTTTTTATGAAATTTTAAAATAAATTATTTTTTAAATTTATTTATTATGAGTTTTTTCTTTGATATGATGCAAATTTATGAGTTGTTTTAGAGTGAATAGTGAAAGTGAATAGATAGTGAATAGCGAGAGTGAATAGTGAGAGTGAATAGTGAGTGTGAATAGAGAATGGATAGTGAGAGTGAATAGAGGTGAATAGAGAATGGATAGTGAGAGTGAATAAATAGTGAATAGCGAGAGTGAATAGTGAGTGGATAGTGTGAGGGAATGAATAGTGAATAGTGAGTTTGAGAGTTGATTTAGAGTGTTATTGTACTTTTGCAGGAATTACTCCTTTAAATAGTTATTTAATGCTTTCTCATTTGATAGTGTTTTTTTTATTTATACACTAGTGTACTATTTGTAAAACTTTATTGTATTTTCATTTTGAGAAGTGGAAGAGTAAAAATAATCTTCGGCAATAAACTTTTTGAAAGTTGTTGTTTACAAAATATCATCATTCAATATTCATCTTCAGTAATGAATTGTAGTAAGCACTAAATGAATTCAATCTTTAAAAACTCGTGTTCAGAGGTGGTATATTGGGTATATTCACAGGTGGTATCATTAGTTGGAATGAATGGTATGTAAATATGCTTAAAATAATCAGTGCTATTTCGATAATTAGTTGCAGAATTCTTATTTGCACTAACTAAGAACAGAAATTTTTATGAGAAATAAATCAAACGTATGTAAGTATTACCTGATTTGATTATCAATATTTTTTTCTAAGAAATGTAATAATTTTGTTTGTAAGTTATTACAATTTATATTCAAAAAAATGAATGCACAAGACTTAGTGTATAATATTAAACGATCGTTTGCATTTGTATTTTATTGTGAATTTTTTTAAGTCATTTATTATTATTATATCCCGATTTTATATTAATTGTATTGCATTTTTTCAATGCGCATTCAGCATTGAAGCTGCCATTAGACATTCACAGTAAACCAAACGCAATGTGTAATATTAAAAAAAAAAAAAGCGGAATGGCTGCAGTGTTGCAAAAAAGTTCAATTATTGTCTAGGATGAGTGTACTATGAGTCATAAACATTCTCTTGAGGCATTTCACAGAACTATGCAAGATTTAAACGGCAATGATCGACTCTTCGATGGTGCTGTTTTACTACTATCTGGTGATATCCGGCAGACATTACCTGTCATTCCTCGCTCTACGTTTGCTGATGAGATTAACGCATGTTTAAAACAATCATTTCTATGGAAAAACGTTGAAACACTTCGATTGACCATAAATATGCGAGTACAATTACATAATGATCCATTGGAACAAATATTTTCAAATCAATTACTGGATATTGGAAACGATACAATCAGACTACATCAAAATACGCAATGTATCCAATTGCCAGACAATTTCTGCTCTGTTGTTCATTCAAAAAAATGAACTAATTGAGAGTGTATTTTCGGATATTCTTAATAATCACTTACACCATATTTGACTCAGTAATCGTGTAATTTTGGCAGCAAAAAATGTTGATGTTGATGAAATTAACTGTCAAATACAAAATTTATTGCCAGGCAATCTGATGACTTTTGGGGCCTGAATTGTTGAGTGGCTAGCGCTCTGGCGCTCGGTACAACAGGTTTCGAGTTCGAGTCCCGGCGGTGCCAGGGATGTTTGTAGTGGTTCGGAATCCACTTTAAACCGTAGGTCCTGGTCTAACATGATCGAAGAGCATTGCGGGGGTATTGTTACTCCGCGTCCGTGGCTTATCTTCGAGCTGCACGCACCTCTTGGGTAGTGCTAAGTGATTAACATTTCTGCAGCGCTTGCCTTAAGGCATCAAAGACAATTGTCTGAGTGGTTGCCAGCTGCGTTGAAAAAAAAAAATCTGATGACTTTTAAGTCAATCGACACCATTGCTGATGAAAACCAGATCGTCAATTTTCCGATAGAATTTTCAAATTCTCTGGATATGGCAGGAATGCCGCCACACAATCTTCGTCTGAAAATTGGTTCACCGGTTGCGTAACTTAAATCCACCAAAATTATGCAACGGTACACGATTAATCATCAGAAGAATTATCGGAAACGTACTTGAAGCAACGATATTGACTGGAAAGTTTAAAGGCGATGTCGTCCTGTTACCTCGAATAACTATGATACCATCAGAATCTACAATACCTTTCAAAAGTCTACAATTTCCGATACGTTTGGCTTTTGCGATGACAATATATAAGTCGCAAGGGCAGACAATGGCTATTTGTGGCTTGGAATTTGAGAATCCGTGTTTCACCCATGGGCAGCTGTATGCTGCATGCTCACGTGTTGAAAAACCATCGAATTTATTTATTTTGACGAAAGACAGATTAACAAGAAATAGTGTTCATCGCTTAGTTCTTAATTAAATGAAAGTAATGAGTAAAATTAAATTAGGTACAACAATTATAAAACAGTTAAAATCAACATTATCTACCTCATTCATTAAATTAATAATAATTAAACATTTTCTATTCGTTTAAGCTTAATTTGAACTTTTCATCAATCTTTACCAATCACTTCCATGAATATTTAACATTTTTCTAGATCTGTTCCAAATGTTTTCGTTATCTTTGCATATTCAGGCAATTCATCATAATTTTGCAATGTATCAATAACAAATGTCATTTTAACATAAAAATGTTTAAAGCTGACTTGAAAAATAATAGAATTCATAAGATTTTAGCAAATTTAAAATTAATATTTATTTAAATTATTTAAAGCACAAATAATTTAAATGAAATTATTGCTATCAACCCTACTGTTTGATAAATAAATGAGTATATAATATTATTTAATGAATATTATCAATTCTAATCTATATTATCCATTGTTAATTCGATTACAGAAATTATACAATTAGGAATTTTTAAAAATCGAGATAATATATTTATGTTTCTTGAATAAAATGGAATATATGCAAGGCATGTTAGAATTGGTATAAAAAAATACTTTTTTGGTAAAACTTATAGGGGCACAGATAATTTATATAGACTCAAACACATGAAATAACAAAAGCAATTTCTTTTAGTTTTTGCTGTTATACATTTACATTATTTTTTTATGACAATAGTGGCTCAAAAATTTAACTGCTACTCTCCCTGAATAATTTAAATCAATGACCAAAATTCTTGAAATGTGATCCTCAGTATAACAAGCAATATAAAATATTTTTTTTTAAAGTCAATTCCTACTTTTTTTTCACTATATTGCAGAAAGTCCTTTATAAATAATTTGCATTCATTTCTTTAAGTTTATATGGCGCCATCTATTGGTAGATATATGCAACTTAAATCTAAAAAAAACTAAACTTAATTAATTAAATTTAATTACTGAATTAATATTTGAAAAAACTGTATTAACATCAAGTGTCATCCACTACAGTTAAAAAAAATGTATTTGAACTTGAGTGGATGAATAAAAAGTATTTTATTAACGATTGAAAATTTGAACAAGATATATATAGGGAGAGTGTGAGCTAATAGAAGGAATTGAATAAAGTGTATACATTTGGAAGAATGTCATACGTGAAAGTTTTCAGATATCTCCAAAAGATGAAATCTGAACTTCTCGACAAGTTTGGAAATTGCTCATCCCCTTCGAACGATTCCTCTTGTTCTAAAAGTTGTATTCAGTTAATTTTTCACTGTAGTATAAAAAATCTTTTGACTCTAAATCATGCCGAAATCATATTAAAGTGAAATTACATTTCATCTTATTTTCGATTTTAAAGTCCTTTGTCACATGAATTAAAAAATTGATAAATTAAAATAATATGACAAGTAATTTAAAATAATATAAAATTGGATTAAATAAAAATAAAGTAAAATTGAATTAAATAAAAATTATAAAAAAATGAATTAAAATAATTGTGGATGATTTTGATACGCAGAAAATCTTTTTTTTTTCGTTGAATATCGGTGGGCCTCGTGATCCATTAAAGCCGTGTCCAGAAAAGAACAAGACGCGAGTAGTTCTCGCTCTGAATATCTCCGTCTGATCGCGAGAAACAAGCCACGTTATCTCTGGTTGCGAGCGATAGCTGGTCGGAAAAGGTGTTCGTGAGAAATCCTTTAGATGTGCGGGAAAAAGCGCCTCTGGTTGGAGTGGGGTGATACATTTGACTCACTCTGAGGGTTATGTCCACAGTAAGAAAAACTGATTCATAATTCGTTTGCGAGAGCTAATCGCTTTTCTGGCAACTGACGTACCGATTACAGAGTACCAAAAGTTATAGACCCCTTAACCTCCTCATCTTAATTCATATATATAATTTACAATTTTAATTGGCTGCTTAATGTTAGCATCAAAAAAAAATTATTAAAATAAATAAAAGTAAGATAAAAAAAATAAAAATTAAAGTTAAGTTTAAATTCGGTACAATTAGGAACAAGTTGTCGATGCCGAAAAACTATTGCAGAATGATATAATTATAGTGATATGCTGAACGTAATAGTATATTCCATGAACAGGTAATTGGCGGCCAAATGAGAGAATGTCTTATGGCAGGATTTTTAAGGATAATTGTTCGATATTTGCGTGCAGTATAAGCAAAACGGAATGCCTCCCCCCTTCAGGAAACCTGATTATTGAAAGCCAGGTGCTTTATACACATTGTAACATCCTCCATAACTCTGTTCATCATAATATTCTTTAATTTTTTTAAAAAAAGTGAGTGCTAGTTAAACGTGATTTTTTTAAATTTAATTCTTATATTGCTCCTACACACGTGCGCTATATATTTCTGTAAGAAAAATGTTTATTTTTATATGCTCTGTCATTCCTCTAAGTTTGTAACATCAATTCTCATTCATTCGATATAATTAATTCCCTGAAAAACAACACTTCTTTTTCAATGGCGCAAAACCGGCCTATGGTGGGCCAAGGCCGTCTGCCTACTGCTAGATTTCGAGACAGGAGGAGTTTTCTTTTTACAGGGTAGATTTGTCAGCCCTATGTCAATACTCTATTGTCATATTATCATATTAGACCATGACACACGGTTTAAAATGGATTCCCAACCAATACAAACATCCGTGGCACCGCCGGTACCGAGGCACCACTCGGCCATCAGGCCCCTGCGAAACAATACAGCTAAAGTAATTTATCAAATGGGGTAATTTTCAGTGTTTTTTTCTTTTTAAAGCTATTTTTTCCAAATTAGTTTTTCTAATATTGAATATTAATACCATATAACAGTATAAATTTTTTTATATTTAAACATATTTTGTAAACTTTTGAATGGAAAATGCTAATAGAAAGTATGTGTTAAAATTTGATTCGTTTCTGTAATCCGTTTCGGAATTTAACTATGTATACAGAAAGTTTAGATTTATTTCATCGCCTACGTATTTTTACTGCTTAAGGACCACGGAAAGACTGTTGTCAAATCATGAATGAGCTGACCATGCTTAAGTTAGCAATACCAAAATACTGTGGATATAATGAATTAAGTTTTTAATCATTTTTAATTACGAAAATAGTTATTTTTTGACATTGAATTTTTTAATGACATTTAACAAGTTTAACTTAAGATTGATTCTAGGACTGGATCCCACTTAATTAATGTAGATGCTTTCGCAATTTAATTGTTTTGCCTGCATAAACATATTTTATCTGTTTAAAATTAAGTAAGTTAAACCATCTTAAAAAGAACGGATTCAGTACAGAGAAAAGCTGAAATTTTTTGGATACTGCCCAATTGTCTCGAATATTATCTTCTTGCTACCTCGAAGCAAGTTAAAAACCCTTCAGATTACAGAGATAACCCGATTTCTTCTACCGAGAGCTTTGATCATGAGTTTGAAAAACTCTGGAAAAGGCACACATCAAGAGCCAATTTCAAACCTGAAGAATCCTTTCGTAATAAAAAAATAAATGTTATTATATTGTATCAAATGTTAATAAAATGTTATCATATCTCAATCAAACAAGAAAACTCCCAACCAATCCAGCATAAATCACAACCTATTATGCTTGTCATATTTATCGAATCATATCATTATGTTATTTTATCAGATAGTCTCTCTGCCCTTCGAACTCTCCAAAATTGTAATTTTAAATCCACAAGAGTTATCAAATTGCTTAAAAATCATATCAAACAAAACTTGAATTCCATTTCTTACAATTCGTCTGGACTCCAGGTCACTTTGGCATATATGAAAATGAACAAGCAAACTCCTTAGCAAAATCCGTGTCAGATACAATAATTTTAAATTGGATTTCACCGGAAGACATCATTTACCATAAAAAAAAGAAAACATTTAAAACCTCAGATGAACAATGGAACAAAGGAAAATACGTAAGGGATCTGTTGAATTTATATAGTATCAAATTAACTCGTCGTCTCTTCCCTATCAATAGAAAAGAAGAAGTACTAATTTGAAGATTTCGCACCAAAACATATCCCTATAAAGTTAGACTCATTAGATTTGGATTATCATCTTCTCCACTATGCTCAAGATGCAAAAAACCTGAAACCGAGGAACATATTTTATTCCAATGCACTAAATACGAAGTACAAAGAGAAAAGCTAAAACAGTTTTTTGGATATAAAGTCCTATCCTATTTTTGGTTATTTGATATGAGCGATGAACCTTATTATAAAACTAATTTTCTACAAAAAATTACGTAGTTTTTTTTAGTGTGTGTGCTAACCTTTTTGTATTATTTAGTGACAGAAGTTCTGCACGACACCACATTTCGGTGCTTCTTCTTCCGCTTTTGGAATCAGTTGAAGTCAATTGATTATTTGAAAATCTGTTTTTATTTGTATTATCCTTTCTTTTATTCTGATTTCTTCTGAAAAAAAATGGATAAATTGAGATAAAGCAGCTAACACGAGCATAAATCTCAAACTCAAGTCTTGCCATATTTACAACTTAGCCCAACAAGAAGATCAAAAGAAGTCCCCAAACGCTTCGAAAAGGAATGCAAAGGAATATCTGAGGATTTATCACAAGCATTAATAATCTCACCATGAAATTGTAAATTATTTAAGTTCGTAAAATTTCGAATTCTTTACCATCGAGACTAAGAATAAAAGATTTCCACAAAAGCATTCTGAAATGTCTTTTTGTGAATACCAAAACAGATGATATTGAATCCTAACTTTTAGTATTCGACTTCAAAACTATAAAAATAGTTCAATTGAAAAGACTTCAAAGTAAATCTCTACTACAAATTTTTATGGCCAAACTACATCGCACTCCTTATATTGCCGAAATCAATAAAAATAACAAATTACTGTACCTAAAAATCCAAGTGGAATACTACACATGAAGAAATTTCGTAGCACAATACTATCCTTATAATTTTTTTGTTCCATGCAAATTCTAATTGTCAAAGACGTCCCAGATGCCTGGTATGTGATAAAAATCATCTCCCCAAAGAATGTGAGGTAAAAGTCCAAAGTCAAAATGCAAATGCAAAAAGTTCCACGTACATCAACTGCTACATGTCTCACCATTTCGCATCGTGGAGGAAATGTCCAACCTTTCCAAAACATCATAGTTAAAGCAATTGATCATCATAGGGCAATTAATGTGACCACTGTTCCCCCGATGTACTTATCCCACATATCTTCCTCTACTATCAAATCAAGTAAGACCTTCACACGAGCAATTTCTAGAAATACCGCTGCTTCCATTCAAGTAATTATTCCTGCGGATTTCAATAGCACTTTTACTCAACCTGACCTACCGGCTCTTCTAGCACTACTGAAATAACGAAACACAATAATGAAAACCTCCCCAAATCTGTTTCAGGCTTTTCAACAAATTCAAAAATGTGAAAACCCACTGGGTAAGTTAACAATTATTATGCAAACTCCTTTCTTTATCAGTTATTGCTCTGCTTTACATTACTTTCCTCATCAGTTTGTTAAGAAAACTTTAATCTTTGCTTGATGTCATAATTTTCGTTTCGTATTATAGCTAATATTCAGAACATTCTTATTTTTTTTTAACATATCTTACCTTCTACAAGATATGTGGCCCTTGAAAGGACAATGAGTTTCAGATAAAACATCAAACGTCAAATTAAGTTTTTAAATAATTTTCATGGATAGAAATATATATGATATGATTTGCAAAATATGTAATATAAAGTTATTTCCAAATTTGTGAAAAATAATTGCATTGCATAATCTGTAAAACTATATTTTATGTGTTAAAGGATACGGAGTTGGTAGCTTTATTTAATTGTAATTCTAGTTTTAAGAAACTTTTTTTAATAAAAAAAATTCAAGGAATAAAAGTCATGAAAATTTTATTCATAAAAGGACAATATAAAACAAAAGTAACATGGAAATTAATAAATTAAACTGAAACATAATAATTTATACATAATGTCTATTCATTAAAAAAATCCGGTTGACTCATTTTCTTAATCCTTGATTATATCCCCTTTGGCTGAATGGACAACAGGCGGCAGCAGAAGAGGAGCAAGAGTCATAAGGCTTGTAGAATTTCCTATGGTTAAAAAATACTAATAATTAAAAGCACAAAAATTACAACTTGGTAGGTTTTATAATCTTGATATAAAAAACTTTAGTTGTGTATTTAGTGTTTTTCGGTACCATCTTATAATTACCGTCAGTTCCCGTTATTTAAACAACAGCAAGATGATCATCAAGAGTCGCGGTTTCATTACAAATGGATTATAAATAAGAATGGTTAGACTAACAGCTCTTTTACCAACATACATTGACTATTTATTAAGGCACTGTAATAATAAAGAAGTTTACAATAACTTACTTATCCGAAGATTTCTATTAATTGATACGATTTATTATTAAATGCTTTAAGTTGGCCGAAGGTCCAGATTAACTAATATAAAAATCCAGATAAATTTTATTCATTCATCTCCCTTTTTGAGTTGCTTTGTATTCTACTTACTGCTAATTGTTATTTATTTTATTTATAGTATTTATACTGATATTCGTTGTTTAATGGCATTATTTGCATTATTCCTTATTACATTTACTGTTATTGATAATGTTTTCAACAATTATCAGAGAATTTCTATTATCTAATGCAGTCCTGATGAGGAGGATGCCATATAATTCGGAGTCCAGCACATGTAATTTAGCAGTTCAACAACAGTTAAGTTTTTTTTGGTACAATTTTAAATATAAAAAAAAAGACTTTTTAAAATACTTTTAATAATACTTTTACTTTTTTTAAAATAATTTTTTTTTGTATTATATATTATATAAGTACATTATTATTTTACATATATATCAATAAATGTTTTTTTAATCCAGTGTAAAATTAAAAATAATTATAACATAATAACGAAATGAAACATTATCTAATCTTATAAATATTAGCCCATTGTATAATATTTATAAGATTATTATATATTATTATATATATTTATAGACCGTATTAACTTTAATCATTATTAAAATTTAATTAAAGTTTGTTCAAGTTTTCTGTGGGACGTTGAAAACTTTTTTTCTCTTGAAGAACTAATTTACATTGATAAAGAAAAGGATTTGTATCCTTAAAAAAAAAACATTTAAAGAAATATATTTTATTAAATAACCATTTTTGCAGAAATTCGATGAGATATATATACAGAGTTCTCTTGTAAGTAATAGATCTATAATGTGTTTTTCTTTGGCTTATTTAAATAAGAAATTGGCAACAATGCTTTAAATTATTTTAATTTTTATCACGCGATAAATTTCTTCATTTGTTATTTTACCAGGTTTCGATTTTTTTGAATTATTCAGTTCTGAACTTTGAATCTTGCTTAATACTGCAGGAATACACCGTAACCTCTTTTGCCAAATCTTTTGAACTTTTAGCACAAACGACATTCCTTTTGACGTTCGACTTCTCATTTAGCATGTTGGGGATTCTTTTCATTTCACGTGTCGTTCAGTTCGCATTCTTTATCATCGTCAAAAAACTTCTAACCTAAATTTTTACGAATACAATTCGTTCACTCATTCATTTTGTATTCGTTCTAACACGTTTCAGTTTTGGTTCATAGAGTTATTTTTTTCATTTTTCCATCAACTTCTATTTTCTTTTTGTGACGTTTATTGCTTTTGTTTGAATAGTTTTCTTTCGTTTCACGAATTACATGCGGAATAAAAATATGCGGAAGTATGGGATAAATTATTATAGAATTCTTCTCGAACGTGGATATGTATGCGTTAATTTAAAGTGAATCTGAAATGAAACGCGTGCAGCGATGAAGAAGACGCGTGCAGAAGTTATCATGGTTCATCAAGAACAAAAATTTGAAAAAAAAATATTTTACTCTAAAAGAGATTTTAAGAATATGAAGAATAATGAAAAAAAGTATTACTCTTTGAAGGATTGAATGGGGATTTGGTTTGGTTTGTCGCTCTACACTCCTTTTGTGCACACTTTAGGCTAGTTAGACTGAGACCTACAGTTTAATGTGGATTCTGAACCACTAATAAACATTCCTGGAACTGCCAGGATTCAATTATATGGTAGAGATTTAAAATTATATATATATTTTGATCGATAGAGATGTAATAAATGTAATCCTGCTATTACATAAATTGTGGAAGCCTTTAAACTTCCCATGTTTTTGTCTCATATTTGATATAAATAATTTTTTTCTATTGCAAAAGTACTTGATTTTACATCTTTAGTTCCCATGCATCTGTGATGCATTAGGCTGAAGCATAAAGATGGAATACAAAACAGCAAAGCAGAACAAAACAGTAACTCATAACAATAACAATAATTACATCAAAATTGTTATTACATAAAGATAAAAGAAAATTAGTCGATGGATGACAGTTGCATCAACTCTCTAGCCTGCCAATAATTGCTGTATAAGTTTTCTTCATTCAATGAAAACAACTGAGCAAATGACTGTTGTCGATCTCAGCGTTCTGGTTGCACAAAGGACTGTTATACTGGAAGGACTGACTAACCAAAGCTGTGCAGATGTTTAGCAACACAATCATGTCCAGTCTCCAGGCAGAAGACAGCTACTGCGATGGTTCTAAGGGAGTCTGTCATTTTACAAATCGATTGATATAAATCATATTTCTGAAGAATATGTTGTTTTATTGTTAACTTACTTATTATAGCAAACAAGAATTTAAGAGAGCTACAGACATTTTTTACATCTAAATGATAGAAATTTAAATTCCTGAAACAACCATGCTGCTTTTACTATCAAAGAAAGAAATAAACAAAAAAAGTGCAATTTTACCTTTTATTTTTGTTATTTTTCTTTTCTTGCATTCCGAAGTACCAACAGTTTTATTTAAAATTTATCCTACTAGTAGATAAATTGGGGAAACTTTTAAACATCTCAGGTTTTTGTCTTATATTTGATATAAATATTTTTTTTATTGCAAAAGCACTTGATTTTAAATCTTTGGCTCCCATGCATCACAGATGCATGAAATGGATGTCATTTGCATCAACTCTCTAGCCAATGATGTTTAGCAAGACAATCATGTCCAGTCTCCAGGCGGAAGGCCGCTACTGCGATAGATCTAGGGAAGATCTGCGATGGATCTGGGATTTTACAAATCGATTGATATAAATCATATTTCTGAAGAGTATGCTATTTTATTGTTAAATTACTTACTATAGCATACGATAATTTAAAAAATCTTATTAAAAATAAACTTATAAATAATTTTTTGTTCCCATAAATTTCGTAGTAAGAGCTGCAGAAATTTTTTACATCTAAATCATAGGAATTTAAATTTCTGAAGCAACCATGCTGCTTTCACTACCAAAGAAAGAAAGAAAGAAAAAAATGCAGTTTTACCTTTTATTTTCGTTATTTTTCTTTCCTTCATTCCAAAGTACTAACAGTTTTATTTAAAATTTATTTTTAATAACAATTGTACAAACAAAAGTGATTTGGTAAAGCAAGAAACTAAAGATTGTCGTAAAGTCATATGTCTTACATATTACGACTTTACGACAGTTTCTTGGTTTACCATATTACTATTGTATCTAGAATACAAATGTTATTACAATGTAAAATATCTATTTGTCTCACTTTTTCTGGACGTCGGATCAAAATCATTGTATGTTACACTAAAAAAGTAAACTCACGCTCCTATACCATATATCTAATGAGTTTAATACCGAAGCAGAATATATAACACACAATTTCTTCTTCAAATAACTAGAAAAAATATAATGCTATACAATATTGCTACTTATAAATAGAGACAGATTGTTCATACATTTCGTTCTTGTATAAAATACATGCACAACTTGTCTCTATTGTTTAATACAATTAACTAATGTACATATTACTAGAGAACAATAAAATACAGCTATGAGACTGAAATTTCTATTTAAAAATCATATCAAAATAAATAAATCATATATGCCTTTTGTCAGGACTTTAATTAAAACTAATAAAATTATGCAATTCGGAAACAATTTAAAAATTCAAATAACATGGAGTTAAAATTTAAAATTTGACACACGTTTATCTTGTTAGACATTAATTATATTATTTTACTTTTGAATTATGTCAAATAACTAATTAACATCAAAATAACTAGTTTTTGAAGTGTTTTTGGTTGCATAGAGAACGTGTTGTCTTCAATTTCTACTTGTTCTTTAATTAAGTCGTACAATTTGCAATTTTAATAATTTTTGTGTGATATTGTTTCTAAATTCAAAAAAAGTTGCTGTATAATTTACCCAAATATTTAGATTGGCCTTTCTACGTAAAGCTGGCAAATATAATGTTTTCTGAGAAAGGCCTTGTGTTATATAAAGGAAGTTGTGGATGAAAGTATTTTACAGAACTTTTCACCTATTTTCCTTAAAAAAAATCATCAAATGGCAGTTTCTTAAAATATGGATACACAACGACACTTGTAATAACTTCTCAAATTTTCGTATATTAGTAGTAAGACCCGATTGTACGTAAACAAATACGACACGTGTACTTAAAAACACGCGCTTCCTTGTATTCGTGTTCTTGAACAAGGATACATGGTTATTTATTAGATTCACTCAAAAGACGAGGTAACACGTGGCAAAGTGTATCCGGACATTCGACCGCTATTGAAATCCGTGTATATGAGTTCTTAAAATGGGTTGACATTCAAAATTGCTGAACATTTCATCTAATTATGGTTGACTTTATTTTTAGTTGTACAAGACTTCTCAAATTTTCATATACCAGCAGGAGAATCCTATGTTCAGAAACTTTGAGTTAGCACAAACCTGTCCTATTTCATAACCCTCTTCCTATTGCTAAATTACGAAATTCACATCGCTGCTCAATGATACTCTTTGCAAAAAAAGTATAATAATTCCTGGAATTCATAAAGATTAAGCCTTTCATTCTCGAGGTAGATTTTTTCAAAATCACATATGTGAATAAAGATGAAGAAAGTCCACACATTAGAAATGAAATATAATTTTTAGAAGTTGTTCTCCTGAGTATATTTTTATATTAATATTATTCAAAAAAATATATCATCTCATGGGTTTGATTGTGTAGATAATAACATTTTCCTAAATTTCTTAACCATAAAACATAGTTAATTTTGAGCGATTGTTATTGCCAAAACTATTAAATTTATTTATCCTATTTTGTTAATTTAACATTTCAAAATTTATTACAAATATGTGTCACATATATTCCTTTTCTATTATAATATTAATGTTATTCTAGTTAATGTTATTATGTGTTAATAACATTAACATATAATTAATGTTAAATGTTATTAATGTTATTCTAGTATATCTTTTAATTTTGAGTCGGCTTGATTAAGATATGAAGTCTATTACAATTGCAAAATGTTTTTGATGGAAATTATTAAACTGGAAGTCACAATTTAGTACATTTATTACACTAATTGCAATTTGCATATTTTGCATTTAAAAATGTGGGTGAGCTGTCTGTTGGTGAGAAAATCGGGCATCTGAACACAGTTGGAATTTGACAAGCAACGCCGAACCTGAAACTCTCGTGTCTGTGCTGCGAATAGACAAGATAAATATCTAGATTAGACAATGGTTTCATTGTGCAAGAAGAAGAAGGAAAGAAGGTAAAAGTTTACCGTATGCTACTCTTGAGGATGCTTACCGCAAATTGGAGTGACATAATATGGGCGTTTGAAATAATGAATAGTTAATAGTGAATAATATGGGCAGTAATATCAGAATTGTTATATATCTATCATTCTAGTGATGAATGACTTAGGTCAAACTGCTCAGAGTTAAAAAACAACTACACATGTAATGAATGAATAGTAACAACTTGCTGATACCTTTCTTATCTTTAAAAATCAAAAAATTATTACCCTTGGGTAAAAAAGTTATAAAATGCATTAACCACGATTACAACTCAGGGTTAGCCAAAAGTTGTTTCGCAATTGGATCTAATCTTATTTCACAATATATTATTGGTAAGAAATAATAATTAAAAATTTTATTTAAAAGTTAATATAGTTAAAAATTAAAATTTTTATTTTATTTAAGTGAATGGTAATGAGATGGTTTTCAAACAAACTGAGGATGTTTATTAATGAAAGGAAAATAGTAAAATTTTATTAATAAAAATCTGCAGATTGCTTTAAAACTATCCTATTACCATGCACTTATTAAAAATAGATAAATTGAAAATAAAACAAAAAATGTAAATTACGCATTATGAAAAGAATATAAATTAAATAAATTTCTTACTCTCATACCTATTATCGTCTTCCAAATCCAATGGTTAGTGCAGGATGGTGTGAGCTGTAACCATATCCTCCGTGGTGTCCGTGGTAACCGTTGCCATATCCGTAAGAGGGGTAGTAATGACTTCCATGATAACCGTAAGAGGGTGCGTGGTGGTAGGAATGACCCAAATGCACTTCTATTATGGCTAAGGAGCACGATACGAGTGCAAAAAACAGAAGAGCCAACTGTAAAAGAAAAAAAGGTTAATCATTTACAAATAACTCTCATGAGATGACTATAAAATATATCTTTTTTAAGCTATGTTATGTTTGTCTGAACGATTTCCCTGGTGCTTGCCTCAGAATGGAATGATTTTTTTGTCAATTATATGTTGATCCTAGACTTCCTAGGTACGGAACAAAATCAGGCCAGCTTATATTTTGTCAGCTATTTAATTAGGTGTTTATCAAAAAAATCCTTTTAGAGGCTTATGTTGATTAATGACTTGCCTATTACCTAACGTGTCTACTAAAAAACGATGCATTTATGTAGAACTTTATTCTGTGTAAAAAGTATACGAAATATATAATTTAAAATTTGAGTGTAAAAGATATAACTAAATTTTTTTTGTAAGTTACTGAATTACCCAGTGAAATTTGTGAGCGATGTATTACTCAATGTATTGATAGCAACTATTTTGACATTTAACATTTTAATGCTTTGCGATTTTTAAAATGAAAAAATTAGTTAAACAAAGATTTTTCCTTAAATGTTTGTGTTTCAAAGGAAATTTCTTATATTCAATCGCTAAAAATATTGCAAGAGATCTATGGTGAATCATACATGTGTAAAACACAAGCATATGAATAGTATAGAGCCTTCACTGAAGACCGATATGTAGTTGTTGATTTTTTCCATTTTGGTCTACCTTCAACTGCTAAGACCGACGAAAACATTGACAAAACCAAACAGATGGTGGTCAAAAATCTTCATATGAGTCTGAGAGAGTTGGACCAAGAGATGAATATATCTTTTAAGTCCGTTCATAACGTTATAACTGATGCTTTGGGCATGTAACTCATCGCCTCTCGACTAGTTTCGAAAGAAGTCAATTTTGTCCAAAATAAGCATCGACAGCAGAAAGACACGATTTCCCGAGCTTCTGTGGTACTTTCGTTTTCTTTAAAAACGAGCCTCAGAGGAAAAAAAATCGCGTCAAAGTCGCTTGGAGGTCAAGGTAATGCTGACAGTTTTTTTTTTTTCGCTTATATTATCATGTGCAGTTTTTTTTTCGAGTATTGTTATCGTTTAATTCCTTCCAGATGAGTAAATGGTGAATAAGTAATATTATTTAGGTGTTAGCGAGAGAATATTCGTCGAAAAAGGCCAGATCTGTGAAAGGACAATTCATGAATTTTACCTACGATAATGCATCATCGCACAACATCACTGTGCAAAATGTTTTTCGCCAAAAAACTCAACGAATGTTTGAAAAGAATGTTAATTTTTGAAGTGGTTTTTGAGTAATGTGAGATATTGGTGTATTTTCCAACAATAATGGTGTCCTTAATTGAGTCATAAATATAAAGGGTTTGGGAATATTTTTCTCTCACAGTTATACTTTTTTCATTCAATAACGATTGATAGAGTGAAACAAAAACTGCTATGATTTAGAAGCAGAGCTACTAAAACCATTAAAAAGAGAGTTTAAAATATCAAATGTCTTTGAAACATTTAAAATTTTGTGCACTCATGTGTAATTTTTGAAATTCTGAAAATCTATAAGAAAAATAATGAAACTAATGAATTTTTATCTCATCTAAGTACAAAAGTACAATTCTGATTTTATTTTCTAAGGTAATTCTTGAAAACCTCCTGAATATATATATATATATATATATCGTTAAATGTTGTCCAAGGAAACAAAGTTTGAACCACTGTTTTAAATGGAGATCCTTCTTTGGATTGAGAAATATAAATAAAATTTTACTATAGGTGTAAACGTTCCTTATAATAATTTAACTTAACTCGTATTTTTATATATATATATATATATATATATGAAAGTTTGTTTTGAGTCAATAGTACAGTATCCTATATAAATCCAATTTTATTTTTAACTAATGAATAAATAGCAGTTTTTTCACAAAATTAAGTTAAGTTTTTATTAATTTAACAAAAATGTTAATAACACGAACTAATGTTAATCTCTCCATCTCCAGCAAAATTAATTAAACTTTTGAATATCACTAGTTGCCAGTTTAATGGTGATCCTATTTTAAAGAAAAAGTTTTTCAAAAGATGATGTAATATTAGTTCTTAAATTCTTTAGGAACATTTAATTTCGAATTGTGTCTTCTAAGTAACCAATACAAAAACTTTATTGTGTAAATAATTAGTAAATTGGGATTTCTTACCAATATAGAGTGTAAATATTTGTTATTATAAAATTCATGCAACAAAAACCTGCTCTTATCAAAAACTTTTATATTTTTATTTTTTTAATTGATTTTGGTTAATTTAATTTAATTCGTTATATCGCATTCCTTTTGAGGATCATTACCATAACTTGAGGACCATTGTCTTCAGTTATTGTCTCGATATTTGAGATAAACAGAATATGCATATTAAAATAATTTCCCTGAGAAAGATCTTCAAGAAGAAAATCTTCAAGTTAAAAATAGAGTTTACGTCAATGCGAGTTTTCCTTAATTATGTTTTAAACATTGTCATGATGTTCTTGGTTAAATTTTATTATTTTGTTTTTCCTTAGGCCCTTACATTTTTGCCCCAAGACCGTTGAAAAAGTCTCGGATATTAAAAGTTATTAAAATAGGGAGAAAAGAAAAATATATTCCGGAGATTTGACAAGCCTAATAATTCTGGTTGTGTAACATCGAAGACGACACTATGGATACAGCAGACACATTTTTTTAAAGTAACTATTACGTATATTGCTTTCGTGAATTATTCATTAGAAAGTCGTAAGATACCAAACTGGGTCAAGTTCACATAATTAATTTATAACGTGACACAGGAAATGTAAAGTACGTCAGTAAGTATCAGTACGGGAAAACTTAAAAACGAATCGTGACGGTTAAAATAATGCATCTTTTAGTCTGGAAGAAAATTTTGACTATGATAAAATGTGCTATCTTTGATTTATTATGCATTTCGCAATATCCTTGGACTTGGTCTTGATCGTAACTGGAAAGAAGGTTTTGCATCCATTACAGCTTATAAGATATCAAAGCTGTACTTCTTTCAATGCTTCCTTCCTTGTCTTTTAAGACATGGAAACATGTTGTTAAGTTTTAGATTATTCGAAAAGGAATTTAATTTCGTATGTCTCAGTTTTATTTTACATACTAGATGAGAAAGTGACAAAGTGAATATTTAAACATATTGTCATTGACTTTTTACTCTAATGTGTTTATGTTTATAATAAATTACGTTATGCAATCTCACAATGCAATTTTATGACGAATTTTACCTAAACATCAAACATATTTGCACTAAAAAAATCTATTGAAGTTTGCATCAAAGATGTAAATGCTCAACCCATTTGTAAAATATCTCATTTTCTTATTGATTGATATATAGGTTGTTTTTATAGCTTCCTCAATAAAGCGTCCACAGGTAATTATAGGCCAGTCTTTGTCTGAAGATTGTAGAATTAATAAGTAGATTCACTTTAATCAAAAACTTTCAATAAGTTTTTTAATGAAGAAATAATGCAGTGTTTTTTGTTAAACTCTGGAGTTGAATATAATATAAATTTTAAATTTTTTTTATTTATCTAATATTCAATTAAACACTATCAAAACATGGTGAAATAAATGATACTAATGTTCTTCAAGGGAGTGTCATAAATGAATTGAAAGTTACATTTATAATATTACCTTATTTAAGTCAATGAAAAATATTAAATAAAATTCAAAACCCTTTATGCCGCCATCTCATGGTTTTGCCATCTTTATACAAAATATTAAATATGGCTGTTTTGTATAGCCTTTTCTCTAAATATGGTCATTTTATGCACTCTAGTAACTTATGAACAAGTATGAATGTTTTATTCCAGCTTCAAATATTCATCAAAAATAAAATAGATTTGCTTTAAAAGAAATTTGAATACAGGTTGGAAAGGAATTCGTGATTTTATAGCTAAAAAACATTCAAGATTCTTGTGTCTTTCCCAATAACATAAGTGAACATTTCTTTACTGATTTGAAAAAAACAACATCCAAAATAATTTGTAACTAAATATTTCCGAGTTCTGATTCGTTAATTATACCTGCTTTCTTGAAAAATTTTACTCTCAAAAGCATCAATTATGTTAAAATTAAATACACCATCATTTAATTATTTGTTCCTAACATCAGGAATAGCACAATGGAATTTAATTCTTCATTAGTTTTAGTCATTTTCAATCATTATTTTCGCCACAGATACAAAAATTTTAATTTGCTTATGAATAGTGAATACTTATTGTGAATAGGTGTTTTGAATAATTCTTGTGAATAAAAAAATGGTAGGGTTTGAGAATAAAGAAGGGAATAATGAATGATAGAGCTTATAAATAATGATAGTTTTGTGGATAATTCTTTTATATGTTTCTTTTTCTTTTAAACTATGCAAAATAGTTTTGCAAATATTGCCCCTGTTTATTCTGTAAGGAAAAAAAAAAAAAATTCAAAAATTCTAAGAATTCAAATTAAAATAATAAAAATATTTTAGTGTAATTTTCTATAAATTTGTTGATACCATAAACAATTGTTTTCTTCTTTCTTTTTAAAATAACAAACATTTTTGTTCGAAAAGAAGTGTTGTTTCTGGAAAGTGTTTTCTTAGCAATTGCGAATAAAGAAATGTTAAAATTTTTAAAATTATTTTTTATATGTAAGAAATATACTACGAATAACATTATCTAAAAAAGTTGAATTAAGTGTCCTTTTATGAGAAGTAATAATTTTTGCTTAATTTAAAAAAAAAATTTGAGTAATTTATTCATTTTATTTGTCAAATTGTACAAATATATTTCAATTTATTGATTTAAATATGTTTGGAAAATCTCCTGATTTCTTTGTTTAATGAAAAGTATGTATAACACGAGTAAAAGAAACGGCAATAAATGAGTTATTAAAATTTAGAAAAATAATTTCATTTATAAAGTTTAGGTAATTGGATTAAAATATCAACTTTTTTTTTCTTGAGAACTTTTTACTATTTAAGTTAATGAGTACAAAGATAATTTTTTTGATCGGGAAATGCATTTTAAAAAAATTAAAATTTTTTTAAATATATTATTAAAAAAAGATTTATTAGAAAATTAAATTATTGTTTGAATATACTTTAAATTAAGGAAAAGTACTATTAGACTAATTTACTATTAATAGTAGGTTTTGGGATTTTTAGATGAATATTTTGCAATTTAAAATAAAGTCGTTATCTCATTGAAAAAAAAAATGAAGAAGAAAATACGATATTTTTTCATTCATAATTCGTAAAATAAAAGGACAGAGCAAGCGACAAAAAATGAAAAATAGTATTTCCTGAAAACATCTCATGGGAAATACATTGATTGATGCTGTTTATACTTTTTTATGAGACAATTAAACGTTAACAACAAAATTAGTAAAAAAGTAAAAAGTATTACCACTGCCATAACTCTTTTTAACTAAAAAGATCTGATACTCAAACAAATGTCTAGATATTCTAATGTCTAACATTGAGACGAAAATTGTTTCAAAATGAGTTACAATATAAGTGACTTACCAAGTATTTCATCTTGAATGATTGGAGAGACGAACCAATTTATGCTTAATTAATCGATTTCCGCCTTTTATAGGATCGCCTTTCCTAACAAGATCACGACCTTGGAGTGGGAACGAGGACCAGATAGGTCAATCGCGATCAGGTGTTCGACCTGAGGATATCGGCTAATAGCATCTGATAAAAGGACAGTAAGAGTGAATGGCTTGACATACTTGCAGTCCTTTAAAGTCCAAATTGGTGGTGTTTAATACAATTATTCAATAGAGGGAGGAACCGTTTCAGAATACATGCTTGATGGACTCAAAAAGGGTTACTTATTGATCAAATTTTGGGAATAGGTGAAATAAAATGACTTCTGTTACTGAATGTTACTCTGTTACTGACTTCTGTTCTGTTTTTCAATTGATGATTTATTAGATTTTCAGTATTCAATTATAAGTTTATTTTTCCAGGTATAATTAATGATGTTTAATGCATTTGAAATGTATACTCTCATTTATTTTTCCAAGTTTTTAAATAACTAAATGATTTTAAAGGATCAATGTTTTATAAGTTGAACTGTTACAGTTGATACGTCCTACGTTTAGTACGTCCTACTGGGACAAAGAAATAATCACATCTTAAAAAGAGAAAGTGAGTGAATGGGCTGACATAATTGCAGTTCTTTAAAGGTGGTGCTTGTTTTAATTGGCGGTGTTTAATGCAGAGGGAGGAACCACTAATTCGATAAATTTCAGAATAAATGCTTGCTGGACTCAAAAGTATTACTTTTTCATCAAATTTTGCAAATAAATGAAATAAAATGAGTTCTGTTATCGAATGCCCTATTTTTTCAATTGATAATTTATTAGTTTTTCAATAGTAAGTTTATTTTTCCAGATATAATTAGCGACTTTTATTGATTTTAATTACATTTGAAAATTATACTTTAAATTTAATTTTTCTAAATTTTTAATAACTAAATGATTTTAAAGTATCAATGTTTTATAATTTGAACTATTACAGTATGTCCTACTGGAACAAATAAATAATCATATCTTATAAGGAAAATCTGCTAATCATATCTGATAAAGGGAAAGTGAGAGTGAATGGGCTGGCATACTTGCAGTTCTTTAAAGTACAAATTGGTTGTGTTTAAAGCAATTATTCAATAGAGGGTGGAACCACCAACTTGATAAATTTCAAAATACATGCTTTCTGAACTCAAAAGTGTTACATTTTGGTCAAATTTCACAAATAGGTGAAATATAATGAGTTCTGTTATTGAATGCCCTATTTTTCAATTGATAATTGATTAGTTTTTCAATATTTCATAGTACCTTTATTTTTTCAAGTATAAATAGCGACTTTTATTGATTTTAGTTACATTTGAAATATATACTTTATAAATTTAATTTTTCCAAGTATTTAATAACTGAATGATTTTTAAAGGATCAATGTTTTACAAGTTGAACTGTTACAGTATGTCCTACAGGAACAAATAAATAATAATATTTGATAAAATTGGCTAATCACATCTGATAAAGGGAAAGTGAGTGAATGGGTTGATATACTTGCAGTCCTTTAAAGTGCAAATTGGCGGTGTTTAAAGCAGTTATTCGATAGAGGGAGGAACCAGCAATTCGATAAATTTCAGAATACATGCTTACTGGACTCAAAAGTGTTACTTTTTGATCAAATTTTCCAAATAGATGAAATAAAATGAGTTCGGTTATTGAATACCCTATTTTTCAATTAATAATTTATTAGATTTTCAGTAATTAATCGTAAGTTTATTTTGCCAGGCATAATTAAAAAAAATTAATGCAGTTAAATGAATTTGAAATTTATGCTTTAAATTTTTTCCCCAAGTTTTTAATAACAAAAGGATTTTAAAGGATCATTGTTTCATACGTTGAACTGTTACAGTATGTCCAACTGGGACAAAGATTATTTATTGTATACTAAAAATGAAATGTCGTGCAATGGAATTCAATTACTTTTTGAATAGCAAAAAAATTAACAATAAATCTTCTCTTGATATAAGTTCATAGAGTAAAATTTTTTTATCATGCATTCGATAGCTTCCAAGAATAAAAGCTTTATTTGCTGATCTTTGTGCACACTGTAAGACTTTAGCAAATAAAAGTGTGTAGTAAATTGCTTAATGTTTTGAAATTTATTTCCCATGTATTGAAGACTTAGTACTAATAAAAATTATTCACAGGTTAAGTTTATTTTTCTTTGACTCTTTAACTAGATAAATTTTCAAGTATCAAATTTGTTAGAATCCTAGATTGTGGTTAGTTGGTTTTACGAACTGTATAACTACTTGAAATACTATTGATATTAAATATATTTTGATAAAAGGGACTTAATAAAGAACTTATTAAGTCCCTTTTATCAAAATGTATAATTATCTAATCATTTATAAAATATACTCTTTTAACACATAGATGAACCAAGGAATTAAAAATGTTACTAGTTACATAAAAGCGAAATGTAATTAACTTCTTTGCATAAGAAAATGAAAACTACCCAAAGCGAATATTAATTATAACTTAAAAGCTCCGATAATGAGAAATTAACTTTTTTCAAATTAATTAAATTTTGCATAATTATTTACTGTTTTTTAATTAAATAACAACTATAGTTTTCTATAGTGAATGAGCAATAAAAGTGAACTATTAGGATAAATTTTCATAATTCTATTCAGTTCTTATTCCCATTTTTTAGTTCATAATTCGTATTTAATTATTAATTTTTATCGTATTTAATTTGTATTAAATTATACATTAATCATTTATTGTTGGATTCTTCATCATTTTAATACATAGCATATATTACTAACACAATAAAATTTGTCATTTATTTAATGTTTGATTTTTTTTAAATATATTTTTTACATTTGACATTTAATATCTCTTAATACAAATGTTTCTTATAAATAGTTCAATTGTTTATATGTTTTATAGTAGTTTTCATAGTTGACAGAATATGTTTTATGAATAGTTCTATATGATCTACACAATTAACAACGTTTCGTATTAAAATGAAACTTATCGCGATATTTGTTGTTATTTTGCCGTAAGTTTGATGAAAACATAGTATTTGGTATTCATTAAATTACGTGAAAATTAATGCATTGATCATGAACTTTTATTATTTTTGTATTATTTCACCTAAAGATATTGCCATAAAACATCAATTATATTCGTATGCAATTTATTTTTATGAATTATATACATCATTGGGATTTTTCAAGAATATAAAAGCACTTCTAATTTGATGCATTACACACATTTTAAATGAGATTCGCTATCTTTGTTTACCATCCTTCTTATATTACAGTATGGAGTGTTGATGATTGAGACATATTACAAATAAAGTGTGCAAGAGCTTATACCATTATTGGAATACATTATTTAATTAGACTTTTTACAAGGACTGCGTAACAGTAATTCAACGTGACTCGCCGCCAGCGTACCATCCGAAATCAAAACCCAAAAACATGCGTGTTGCCAAATGCTCTCGCATAACTTCTGACAAATTGTCAGAGAAAGAGAAAGCATAGTAAGTAGAGAGTGCATATGAAACTTATTGCGAAGATTAATGCTACAACAGCAAGTGTGACAGACATGACAACATGTCTGATTCTCGAATTTTTTTTAAATTTGATATATCTTTCAGTGGTTGTAAAAATCATGGCTTTATTAATTTTTGAGAAGAGCATTATAGAAATGAAATACTGATTTTATTTTTAAAGAGTTTAATAGAATTAAACTAATGTAAAATCCAAATATCAGAAAGCTATTATAAAGTATCCGGAAAAAAACCCTCTTTAAGTAACAAAAAGAAAATGATGCTCTTTGACATGAGAAGAGAATAAAGAACAAGAATACAAGAAAAAAGGGCCGTGAAAACACTTGAAATTACTAGAAAAGTCTGGAAATTCAGATTCAAGGGACTATCGATACTATAAATTATACAAAGGCAAGAGTGCAGTAGTTGAATATTTCATTCTAAGCTTGTGCGCTGTTTCTTTAATGCGATTCTGTTTTGTAATTGCTGTTTATTTTTACAGTGCTCTTGAGAAAAAGTTAGCGGTTGTTTTAGGGAATAATTTGTTAAAAATAAAGTTGTTTTTCCTGATCATAAATACACTTAATGTGAGTCTTTCTCAATCTTCTATGATACTTTATATAAAATGGTAATTATAGTTATAATTTGTTTTAAACCAGTCTTTTCTATATCATACTTAATTCTAACAAATAAAAGGGTTTTCTGACTTCAAGGTGGACTTTGTGCATGATAAAGGACAAAACTCAGAAAACTCTGATAAGACAGCTCGATGCTATACAGTTACACAAGCTTTCAGAATCACCATCAGGTCTGATTGTATTCAATTATATACAATCCTCGTTTCTGAAATAAGTAAATGTAACGATTTGCCATCAGGAAATCGAATAGTCGTTCATTTGTATGCTAGTATTTTTATTACTACTAAAGCATGATTGAGTCTTGCTACCAGACTTCTCACAATATCTAAATAATTGAATGTGAAGCCATAAATTTTGAATTGCATTAACAGTTGAAATATTTTCTAAATTTCATCGATGATAATCTTTTAAAAAAAAAAAAAAAAAAAGAAAAAAAAAAAAAAAAAAGGTTTTTCATCCACATAGTTTTTTTTAGTTGCTTTTTGATATATTTGGTTCTATAAGTGCTGATTTAAGCAAAAAAAACGATTTTGTTTTTGTTACAAAAGCGTTTTTAACTTAATAGTTTTCATGTAAATTAAAACTATTCTTTAATAAAAATAAAAATAAATAATGTTTCAAAGATAATGAAAATTATAAATTTTCTTTATATATAAGACACATGATCATCAAACAAGAACTGACGGTAAGAAACTTATGACAAATGAAAAAAAAAAATAAATAAATAAAAAATTATCTAAGTTTTTGACTTTTTACTTACTTTTTTTAATAATTTGTTTCGGATTAGATGGAAATAATCTACTAATCAGCAAATCAGCCTTGAAAAATAATTTCAGTTTTGCAAAAAAAAAAAGAGGAAAATTGACACGTTTACAATTATATAAATAAAATAACTTTTATTTTTATTTATTCAAGTTCAGATATGCTATATGATTTGATGAATAAAATGTTTCACTCACAACTGAGTTTGAAGGTCAAAACAGGCAACAATATAATGGTATAATAATTTTTGCCATTTATTTCTCAAAGAAGTCTGTCAAAAATTATTTACAGTGCGTTACATGTTATTATTTTATTCCTCTAATGATTTAGAAGAAATATACAGACATATGTTGAGGCAAATTTGATATTCATGCCTAAAGGCTTGTTACGTGTGTGGACATGATTTTATTAATTTAGTGTAAGATTTTTGAGGTAATCAAAAATGTATAAGTGTTGTATATTGTTGTATAATTTTATTCATAAGATCAATAAACATTCACAAACACAAAAAATTATAATACTAAACTTCCAGTAGTAAATAATAATATAATAAATGTATAAAAGCAGGCAAGATATGTAAATAGGAGAAAAATCTAAAAGGTACGGAAAATAAACAGAAATTTATATTTAAGGATTTAAATGTCTGAATGAAAGAAAAGTCAGCATGGAGCATAATAAAATGAATTTACACATTTTGATCAAATTTATAAAGAATAGGAATTTATCAAATAAATAATAACAGAACACACACCCACACCCGCCAGATCACACTGAATTGATTCTTCGTGACTCTTTAACCAAAAATGAAGCCCATATCGTTCCACAACCCCTGTACGATTTCTGGCTATTCCCTAAACTCAAAATATCAGTCCGGGGCCACCGTTTTGAGTGAATTCAAGAGATTCAACGTGAATCGCCGCGCACTTTGAAGGCCATGCCGGCCAATGACTTTTTAGCATGCATTGAGGATTGGAAAAAAAGTTGGCATAAGTGCATTGTGTCCGGAGGGGATTGCTTTGAAGGCGATGAAATAAATTCGGGAGTTTTTTTTTTAAAGAGTTTTTGAAAAAAAAATTAAAATTGGTCTTACTTTTTGGGCACTGTAGTATATGATATATGTATAATATATATTTATATATATACACTATGCCAACATCAGTGAAATCGTGAATCATCATTATTTTAATACTTACAGTGTTATTGCTTTTGAATTGTGGCCACTATAACTTCAATTCATTAGAAAAGCAGAAATATAACAAATTCAGTATTATCAATGGAACACTGCTGGCGTCCTACTACGTTATCCCCATGTTTTACCACATCAGTTTAGCCCGATTCCTCTCCGGAATGCCATCTGGGTGATTAACACCCTTCTGTCTTCTTCCTTGAGCCCAGTGGAAAGACTTTTCTGCCAACAGATTTGTTGTGTCCTTACCCCTCATTCTGAACTCTTGATCTGACTTTATCAGTTAAGACTCGAACCTATTTCAAACATCCACATTTGTTCGATACCAATCCAGTCCTGTAAATACGCAAAATAAAAATTTATTTATTATTATTTATCATAAATTTTTCATGTAATTTCAATCAATTTTAAAAATTCATGATTCATAATTAATTATAAATCCTGATTTTTAAAAATAATAATCAAATAACGATCTTTCAAAAATATACGCAAATGCAAGCAAAGATTCGTGAATATTAAAAATTCGTATAAAACGAATTTGCTAACATTATATAAGAATCATGAGCCTTGTATATCATTTTGTATTGTTTAAGAAATTATTTGTTTAAACTGATAAAAATCTGCTTCAGGTGTCAGTTTTTTAAAATTGTTCATTAATTTCAAAAATACCATTTCATTTCTTTTCGACATGATTGTTAATTTTTTCTGAAACTAAGGTGGCTTAAAACATTGAAAAATTATGCTTAAAACAACAATAAAAGTTAATGATTTTATGCATTTTGAAAAATCTAATGGGCATCGTCGAAAATTTGAGGGCATAAAATAAAATATAATATGAATGAATTCAAATTAACAGTAAAAAATGTTAAAATATTTAGGCTATAGAAAGTATGCCGGTCTGGTAATTTTCACATTGATATGATACTGAACTTAATTGATTTTTATCATATAATGACTGACATTTATTCTGCAAGTTAAAGTGTAATTCTGCTAATTACTTAGTTAATTGTAATTAATGTATTTTTTTCAAAACAGGACAGGAATGTTACAGTGTTGATGGAAATTAACAACAACACTGTTTTACATTTTATATTCAGATTTCGTTGAAAAATAAGATTTATAACTTGTTCAAGACAAACTGGAATTATAAATAAACTTAATTGCTTAGTGAAAAGTTATAATTGATGTGTTATTTTCAAAACATGGCATGAAAGTTGTAATGTTGATGGTAACTAACAACAACACTATTTACATTTTATATTCAGATTTCGTTTGAAAAACAAGATTTATAACTTGTTCACGACAAACTGGAATTATAAATAAATTTAAGTGTTTTAGTGAGAAGTTATAATTGATTTATTATTTTCAAATCACGGCATGAACGTTATAGGGTTGCTGGAAATTAACAACAACACTGTTTTACATTTTATGTTCAGATTCCGTTGAAAAACAAGATTTATAACTTGTTCATGACAAACTGGAATTATAAATAAACTTAATTGCTCATAAAAAGGTTAAAGGTTGTAATTGATCTATTATTTTCAAAACATAACATGAACGTTATAGTGTTGATGCAAATTAAAAAGAACACAATTTTACATTTTATATTCAGATTCCGTTGAGAAATAAGATTTATAACTTGTTGACATTTCGCAAACTGGAATTATAAATGGATTTCAGCTTTACTTTTCTCTTTTTCTGTTCATATTATATGAATATTATATTTATAGGTGTAAAAATGTTAGCGAATGGTTTGTTATATTTATCTATTTTGGTTTATGATTTTAAATAAAAAGTAATAAACTAAAACTTTATAGAAATGTATTGTACTTGTGTGCTATGTAAACCTTTTAAATTAAACTGCTCAATTGTCTAGTTTTAAATTCTCATTACATTAACTTAAAATTTTTTATTTTAATTCGTTTAGTTAAATTTTTTAAATTAAAACTGTTATTTGCGCAATTGCTACCCCTCTGATGAGATTTTTCAAACAACTAAACACAAATTCGAAAAAAAAAAAAAAAAAAAATAAATAATAATAATGCTGAACAAAATAGTTTTTAAAATTTCTTTAAGAGTTCCATATGCATATTTAAACATACTCCTCTTTATGAATTAATGATTTGGTAGTAATAGTAATATTTTTTAGCGCTGTGAAATTTATGAGACGTCCCTGTACTAAACATGTCCAAATGAAACCATTCCGATATATTCACTTCATACAACTTTAAACTCGGTATAACATTTCCTTTTCATCGAGTTTTAAAAAAGAACAAGTTTCCAACCTTGACTTACTTGTGTAAATCAAAGTTAGCTGAAAGTGAGGCCGCAGAACAAAGGTTTTTCCCCGCATGGCCTGAGGAATACGAAATAAGCCCGAGAATATTAGTAAAGAAGACACGATTTCCAGTAACTTTTCAAGAAATTAAATCATTACACAGTGTCAAGGTTTATGAGATCTCTCCTGATGCATATTCAAAGGAAGTCTTACCATTTTCAGAGCAGATTAAGATAACCATTGTGTGTTCTGAATTCGAAAATGAAGTCACCTGCTAATTGGATAAAGGGTTATACAGGATAACATTATCAAAAATTCTATTATCTTACAGTATCTTTGCAAAAGATCAAAACTTAATTAAATAATGCTGATCGCCAATAATATTTCTAAATTTTTGCAGCTCGACACTAAATCGTCGATGCTTATTTATAAACAAACACCCAATCGTTTGAAAGAAAAGATTATTCATAAACAAACATCCAATCGTTTGAAAGAAACAATTTTTTCCAAATGTATAGATAATATGTAATATGTATAAATGTAATATGTAATATAGTAAATTATGAAATATGCAAACTGTTCATTGATACAACAGAATTGTAGCAGATATGGCGTTACTCAAAATTCATTTCAAAGGGCTTCCTATCTACAATCATAAGATGGTAATAAGATGAGAGGTTAATACATTCCTGGAAGTATTTCAACTACATTTTGCCCTGTATTTTTATGCTGTTTCTCAAAAGTATGCTCAGTTAGATAGTCTGACTGTAGATTAAATAGTCTGACTGTTGATCGCCAATAATAATTCTAAATTTTTGCATCCGGACACTAAATCGTCGATGCATGATTATAAACAAACACTCAATTGTTTGAAAGAAGCAATTAGTTCCAAGCTGTACATTTGCCATTGATACAACAGAATTTTAGCAGATACTGCGCTGCTCAAAGTTCAATTCAATGGACTTTATTCACTACAACCATAAGATAGTAAGTAATAAGAAAGGGCTTAAGACAATCCGGCTTAATACATTCCAGATACATATGCCCTGCATTTTTGTGCTATTTCTAAAAAGTACATCTCCAATCAGATAATCTGACTATAATGTAAGACAATTCTATCACAGTCCAAATAAAATGTATTTTTTTCTGAAAATAGTGATTTCAAGGAACATGCTAAAGTGGAATAGTGCTGCTCTGTGATAAAGAATGTCACCTATAACTGGTACCCTTTCGCCTACTCGCATGCCAACTGAGGCTTATTCACTAAAACTCGATTAAATCAGAAACATGAAATGCATACACTTTTTAAATGGGCAAATAGTTTAATTTCTCTTTCGCTACCCTTTTTCCACTTAAAAATCAACTCCACCACAAAACTCTTATCTCTTATTTCAGCTATTGAAAAAAGAACGAGATCAACAACTATAAAACAGACTATTTCATACGCCCAAGTCAACTAGCCAAGTAATGATATTTTTGAAAAGAAATTAACGACTAAAACAATACTTGTTATTCTGCGCATGTGTCTTTGTTTTATAACAGCTTTTACTTTTAACGAGTTGTTTACGAAAAGAACACAAATGCTGAAAACTTTTAATTCCAGATATTACTCAGCGTCACGTTAAAAGGTCAATGAATTAATGTTCTTCCATTAACTAGATAATTTTTGCATTATCTGGAAAATATTTAAAAAACTATGAAATTTTCTTTGATTATTTTAAATTTTTTATCTCTCATATTGTTACAAAAAATTCTTGTAAATATGTAAATAAATATTTATTAGCGTTGTTTCTTTTGTTAGTTTCTTGTAATAAATAGTTTTGTTGTGTGCAAATACGAAGAATTTATTATATGAAGCAAATAACGCCTTGGAAACAAACTTGTCAACAAGTGTGTTGAATTAATTGGCAGAGTTAGCGAACAATAATGTGAGAGAGGAAAAAATGTTCGAGGCCACATTGGAACAAAGGATCAGTTGTTTTAGGCAACTGATAAAATACTGATACTAACGAGGGTGGATGAGAAAAAAAAAAACAACGTAAAATATATAGTTCATACATTTAAATAATTTAAAAATTGTAAATTCATGACTATCTGTTATAACAGTGAAAGACAAATAACAACATGAAATTAGTGGGAAAATATTGTTTGTAGGACACTAATGCTTCAGTATTTAGTTCGAAGAAAAAAATTGCAATTTTCCGCGAGTTTTCAAAGTAAGTTTCAAGACGCTTATCAAATAGTTTGATTCTAGTAATGTTCTTTGCGTGCTCCATCTTTTAAAACACCTGTTTACAAATACAGATGCTTTCTAATAACAATATCATTGAAACATTGTATTGATTAATTGGTTTTCATTTTAAAGATGCATTATAACATAGAAATGGCAAATATGTGAATCAATTTCATCGCAAATTTATAGCATAAATTTGTATTTTGATTTCACAAACGACTTGCAAATGAATAAATATTTTCAACATTCTACCTCTATTTAACCGTATTTCTGAAAACAAATGATGTTCTCATAATACGAATCGATGATAATAATAAGGATTTCTTGAAATTTACAGCATTCATGACAAATTGGCATGATGTTATCCATTTTTGAAGTTCTTGCCTGTAAACTTTCTTGGTGCACTAAACAATGATGTTTCAACCCACATACATTTTGGCCGACAATTGCATTATGTTCAATTAATTCTACAAAACCATATCATTTTCCTATCATCTTCAGTAGCTGCATTAGATATGTTCGAAATGGACCAAGAAAGTAACTAGAATATTTTTCTCTTCCGGGATAAATCTATTTATTTGTGTTTTTTAATACACTAAGAAAAAATTTCTTCAGTGCTATTATATTCGTTATCAGTACTTCTAATTAAATATTACCCTTTACGTTGTGCTAATAGTATCAATTCTCTCGTCTATCGTCAAATTATAAAATTCAATATTAACAATTATACTTTCCGAATTTTTTCGTTTGTTTTCCCAATTTTGTCGATAAATTAGTCTATAGCTGGTAAGACAAACTGATGCTAGAAAACCCCCCAGCCAAATCGCAAAATAGGGGCCGTTGGAATTTGATGACTTTTTTTGTGGCTGCAACTGAGCGATAAGTGGTCAAGTGTGATAAGCCTAGTTTCTTGTACTATTTGTAATTCACTACACAATTGCAACATGTTACTTGGCGCACTTTGGCAACACAACTTTTTGACGCCAAATCTCAATGGCCCTTATTCTGCGATTTTACCAAATCCCCTTGTTTATCAGGGCAAATTTTATCTGCCACGCTTTCCACACATTGGTAACTCTTCATTGTCATAAGGTTTTAATTTTTTGTTATCAAGTTTGCAACCGATTAATTAGTTCAAACAATAGAATATGTTTCAGTTTTTATGTAAAAAAACGTTGATCAGATTATAGTCATTTTTTTATATCTGATGTTTTGTCTTCATGACATCTTCCCCTTTTTTCTGTTACCTTCCTTCCCTTATTTATAAATTTCGTATTATGTTACTTTGTGTAATAACTTTTCAAATTTCAGTCTTGAAATCTATCATAATTTTCATAAAAATTAAACACATTGCGCTTACAAAAAGTAATCATTTGCCATATTTCGTTGAAGATCTTTTCATCTATAACTCAGCTTTCAAATTTGGGTTCAGTTTTCTTTCAAGACCTTGTGGAAATCATCCTGGAATTAAAAAAAAAAATGGATTGAAAAAAAAGAGAGCAAAGTTCAAATAAAAATACAATAAAATACAAAAATGTATTTAAAAATGTAAGTAGCAAAACATTGCCATTTAACACTGTGTTTCACTGATCAAATTACCTCAAATACATGCAATATTTGAACCTTTCTTTTGCATGAATTCTACTGTTTGCAATTACATCTTAAAAACCGTGCCAACGTACTCATGGTGCACATAGATGTAGATTGTGAAGTAAATGTAGGAAGCAAGTGTGCACCAATTCTTGCATCGAAAGTAACTACATGCATGGGTGGCAATGTTTAATAAATGCAATTATTTGAGAATGATTTTGTTTGAATGATTGGTTTGAATGATTTGGTTTGGTTTGTCGCTCTACGGTCATTTTGAGCACATTTTAGGCTAATTAAAAGAATGATTTTGTGATCTCACATTGTTAAAGAACATGTTAAATTTCAAAATTTATTGCTTGTAAATTAATGGTATGTTAAAATTGTACACATAATATTTTTAATGGCATTTTTAATTGCTATCTCAAAAAGTTTGTTAGCTGATTTTTTGTTGAGCCTCATTCATTGCCGTCATGATCCACTGCTCGTTTTATAGAGTTCATTTCGTCAAATGTAAAGAGTTCTGCAGCTTCGGTCATTTAGTTGAATTGAACTTTTGCTCTCATGCAGTGAACTTTTACAGCCGCTATTCCTTGAGATATGAATGTTTTGTGTATGACTGCGTGCGCTTAATATATTTTAATAAATTATTAACTTTTTTTTACTTAACTGCATTTTACTGAAAGCAGAGAAATGATGCAAGCCCCGAAATTTAGATTAATGATAATAATGATAAAATTTTAAGAAATGCTATAGGACCATATTTTTGGAAACTGTCGATAATTTGTTGAAATGCATACGAATTAATAAATTTTTTTATGACTCGGATTGTTGTAGATAGCGCAGAACAATACAAACCTAGAAAAAAGATGCTTTATTAATATGTTGCAAAAGGAATTGGGGACTTCAAGTCATCTGCATAATGATGTACAATTCTTTAAAGTTACTTTAGTTTAAAATAAGCGGATGTTAAATTAAAAGTCTAAATAAAGTGATAAAATTTTATTATGAAATGAATGATGATTTTTAAGCCGAATTAGGTTGAAGAGGCTATTTATTACATTGCACGTTGGACTTAAATTAAGGGAGTTTGATTCGCAACATGTGATTGCCACATCGAAAACTTTTGTACCGGAGATGGATACAGTAAATTCCAAGGACAGAAGGTCCTTTCGCTTAGCTCCAGGAGGAGGAGGAAGGAGGAGGAGGAGGAGGAGACAGTTAAATACGCGGATACCACCTTTGGGTGATAAATTATGGTTGCAGTGAAACAAACGGTGGTAAATATTAACCCCCTCCCCCATAGTATGGGTAATATTGAATCAACCATCTATTTGTCGTTGTAGGGTTGAATGACTTCAGAAAAATCGTCGGAATTAAAAAAACAACAAATGCTTATTTGTTTATTTCCTTCATTCAGTGTTAACAAATATAAAAATTATAATTAAACAAAATATTAAAAATTTTCATTTAAATATTTAAATATGTTTATTTATTGAGAAATTCTTTTAATAAATTTTTCTATTTATAATCATAATCCAATGCTTTATTCTGTTGAGATTTAGCCTCCATTTTATTGAAAGTTTTTATTTTGCACTTAGAAAAAGAAATGACCATTTTAGAGCTTAAAATCTTCCTGTCTGTATATTGGGCAGTCCAGTACTGCTATCTATGCATCAAAATTTAAATTTTTTTTGGCAGGATCTTTGTTTTTTAAGCATTTGAAAATGGCGGTTAACAAGAGAACAAAATTTGTAGATAAGCCAACAGTTTTAATTTAATTTTTACTGTTTTTACATAATTGTTTTTGTCACAAAAATAGTTTATATGTGATTTTAAATTTTTAATTAATAAACCTAAATTGTATTTTTATTGATCGTTTTTGTTATTATTTTTTGTTGA
Organism: Caerostris darwini; assembly: GCA_021605075.1. Classification (NCBI taxonomy): domain Eukaryota; kingdom Metazoa; phylum Arthropoda; class Arachnida; order Araneae; family Araneidae; genus Caerostris; species Caerostris darwini. Next base: position 143,360 of record BPLQ01001616.1, read on the forward strand.
CAGGATCTTTGTTTATAATCATTTGAAAATAGCGGTCTACAAGAGAACAGAAATTGAAGATGTGTCAACAGTTTTAAGTTAATTTTTTAATATTTTTTTTTTCACAAAAATAGCTGATCTGTGATTTTAAATGTTTAATTAATAAAATTAAGTTATTTTATTTTCCTTATTTATTATTAATTTATTTTCAGTAAAAAAACTTCGTATTTTTCAATGTTCTCTACACTGGACAGTCGGACTTGTTCATATATGTATATTATTAATTATACTCTCGAAATTATATACTAAGAAATTTTTTGTTTTCAACAAGAAGTAACAGCGTTATTTGCTTACAACAGAATACTAGACTTAAAATTCATTACATTGCTGATATCCATTACACTACACAAGCTAAAAAATTTACTTTTATTAATTTTTTTTGTGAAAAATTATTTAATATAGTACTGCTTAGTAGTTCTCTATAGCATTGTTTAGTAGTTCTGTATAGTACTGTCTAGTAATTTTAATGTTCTGTAGTATTGTTTAGTTCGGGTTCGAGTCCCGCCCGTATCGTGGATGCTTGTTAGGGTTCGGAATCTACTTTAAACCGTAGGTCCCGGTCTAATATGACAGTTGGGCGTAGGGCTGACAACCTTATCTTGTAAAAAGAAACCATCTGCTGACTCGAAATCTATCAGTAGGCAGACGGCCTTGGCCCACAAAGGGGCTGTTGCGCCAATGAATCAGAAGTACTACTTAGATTAATTATTTTATTATTATTTTTAGAGAAAACTTGGTTAAGTAACCTGGTATCGGGGTATCAAGAGGTTAAAAATATATTTTATAAGTCTTGATAATTTTTAACTCTGAATATATATATTATGTTGATTATTATAATTTATGGATAATATGAAGCATATATTTTTTGAAATATATTTTGGTAATTTGTAAAATAAAAGCCGTGGGAAAAAAATATCTTTACCAGAATTTTTTTTTTCTGCATCCGGTTTTTTCAAGACTGATTGTCGTCCCAGACAGTTACGCAATGTACTTGAATTACGATTTCATTCTTCTGTTATAGCCGTACTTTTATTCATATTCCTTTTACGTAAAAATAGAACTGCGAATTACAATTAGTTTTATTTTTTATGGGTTTCCTGGAATAGGGTATCTTAATGAGTTCTGACGCATCGTAAATTTTCAAACCTGAAGTTGAATTGATGAAGTTACGTAAATAATAATATCTTTAAAGCATCTCTTATTCAAATAAGTCCCAGTTGCACGTCATTGAAATTTTTTTATAAGCTAAAAAAATATATTATTTCCATTGGTCGAAACCAGACATAGAATAAAAAACAAATTAAGTAAAATAACGATTTGCTTTACAAGGTATTTTCTGTTTTAACCACGATTTTTCTTTCAGTTAAAAGATTTCTATGAAAGTTAATAACAAAACAGTTGTCTTTTACTGAGGATGACGCATAAATGCATGTGAAATATTCGTCTCGAGAGGAAGTTTTCATGTATTTTCGACTAGATCAAGCTAGAATAACTCTGGCAATATTAATCATGTCTGACAATCTTTCCTTGTTTTAAAATATGACATTTGACACTGAGTATTTTGAAATAGGCATGCTATACTCGTTTATTTATTTATTGCTTCGTGAAAATCAGTAAAATAGAGAAGAAATTTGAAGCATCTTAAAATTTTGTTTTCAGAGTGTGAAAAAACAAGCCAAGCTTTTAAAAATATTTGTGAATATTTAAAGGCGCTATGCAGTAACAGTACATATAGCAAGAAATCTAGTTCCAGAATTTTCAATTTCGATGACAACATAAAACCTCGTTCTGATCAGGGAGTAAATGTAATAGCCGATGAAATCCTGGAAATTAATTTAGCTAGGGGTGCGACAGTAGCTCTACCTCCCCGTGGTGCACCCTGGTAACGTCCTAGGCGGCTAAACGATCTACTACTATAGTCAAGCAGCAACGCTCCAAGAGTGATCACCTTCATGTAGGATGAGTGTCTTACAATGGAGTTGCGGGCGGCCTGTCCCAAACTAAGAAAGTTGAGATTCAGCATTCCCTTGCCAGCTACGATGTTGGGACTTGAGGTTGGCTATGACTATTTGGCGAGCCGTCTGCACCGCATTCGCATTTTTGATAGTCCAGATTGTCCACTCTGTGGGAAAGACAAGATTATGGACAGACACCATATAGCAGGATACCTGGATATGCGTGCGGATTCCGCGGTGAAAAGATATTGGAGTACTAGAACTTTGCTGATGAGACATTGACTTTTTTCTCTTATTGTTTTCTTTTTACTTGTGTATCTTTTACCATTTTGATCACGTAAGAGTTTGTCATTTTCTCTTGTCATTGCAAATAAAAAAAATTTAGCAAGATTGGCCCATTAGTATTCATAATATCGATAAGGCACTGAACATTTACAATAAAATGGTTTTAAACCGCTTGAAGAAGGCTTTATACAAAGGAAATCATTTGATGTTTGGGCACCACATGAATTAAAAATTTAATGGATCAGATTTTTCTCTGCGAATCTTATTTAAAATGGAAAGAAATCAAAAATTTGTTGACATTATTCAGTGCGGACGATGTAAAACGAATCTTGTAAGACAATAATGTACTTATGGTTGAAGCAAGGTACAACTTCGTAAATGGTGGAAAGTCAAAATTGACGACAATGTGATGTGGTGCATTGTAGGAATGAATCCACTATGAGTTTCTGCTCGTATAAACTAACAGTTATTTAAATTTGAAAAAGAAAAACATAATCCACGATATTAGTTCTATTAGTCTCAAAATTTTAAAGTTTCATTTGGTCCATTTATGGCCATATTTATTTTTATTATTTTTAAATTTATTTATTTATTTTTTATCAAACTTCTTATCGCTTAATAAAGTTAATGCTGGATAGCAAAAAAATCTCAAATTTAAAAATCTCGTTTAAATTTGAAATGAAACCTTTAATGTTTACTTAATATGGTAGTTTAATGGTTTTCATAAAACCTTTCATATGTCCCTGCTTTTAAAAATAAGAAATTTTATTTTGACTTCCAAAAAAAAAATTTTTTTTTAAAAAGTTATTAATCGAAATAAAATAATTGTTTTGAAGTTCACATACATACATATTGTTGTAGCAATTTAAAATGACAACCCCTAAAGGTAATATATTTGGCTTCTCCTCGGGACCCATGAAAGGATTATGGATTTATTGTGAACATTTCCGGTATAGATGCGAAAGTTATGGATTTGCAACCTTAACTAGTTTTAACTCGATTCGGAATCTGTCAGGCAGATTTCCGCAGAATGATACTGTTTTGGGCTCATAATTAAATGGCGTGTAATATATATCTGAATATACATGATTTAAATATATATCTGAATATACATGATTTATTATTCGATCAAATAAAAATTAAATTTTTGTTAGTTAGAAGTGTTTCATTTTATATAAATATTGAACAGTTAAAAAAAAAAATTGGTTTATGAAGAATACTAGTTTCCATATATTTCAGTGTATAAACCTAAAATGTTTGGAACTTTTTCTAAAGGTCATGAGCTATTCATTTTATGAAATTGAAACAAACCGAGTGTATAAACCGAGAATGAGTTTTTTTGAATAAATTTATCCAAAGTACAAAATCCCTTATGTAAGCAGAAATAAAAAAAAAAAAAAAAAAAAAAAAAAAAAAAAAAACCGATTGAGGACGAATTTGTGTATGAGAAGGACTTAAATTCCAGTACATGACCAAAAAGTCTTAGTTAGTTTTGATTTTTTTGTTGTCAGTTATCTTTTTTTTTATTTTGGTTAATTTAGCACTTATCTTCGTTACCCTTTTTTCAACTTATTTACATCCATCTTGGGGGCTTCGTTCTATAATTGGAGAATCAACGTGGCAGACTAACATGTATCTGAAAATTTAAACAAAACATAATTGTTTACGATTATCTAAACCTTCTTTTTGCACATTATCCGACTTGTAAGTGGCATAGAGATCACATGGGCTGGAGAAAAGGCGTGTAAGCGCTGTTATGCAAAACAGTAATGACGCCCTATTGCTTTAATTAATTAATTATTATGAGTAATTAAAGCTTTTTGTGCTCATAGTTAAGTAGCGTATATCATAAATCTGAATATACATGATTTATAATCCTGCTAGGTATAAATTAAATTAAAAAAATTTGATTATTAAATAATTTTTGATATTAAATAAAATTTGATATTAAATTATATAAATAAGCTTACATTAATTATGCTTTAAATTCATTCTTATTTATTGAAGAGGTTTCGTCATAGTCATTAATGCATTCATATAATTTCTATAGATTTATTTCTTTATTACCACAAATAAATCTGGAGGTCATAAAATTTTCTGTTAAGTTTTCCCAAATCAGTTACATGAAGTTTTTGTGTAATTAACAAAACTTTAAAGTGTCTGTTTTTAGGTTTTCATTTATATAAATCTCTCATCAACAGATTTAATTATCTTAGCTAATATTGAAGTTATATCTAAGAAGTCGTCATTTATTTTAAATTGTTTGTATTTAGCTCATTTGTTATTAATATTTATAACAACAAAAAAGTATTGTTAATTTTGCCCTGTTTGTACGACCTTCTTAAATAAACTCTGTCATGCTTTATTTATTTTGCTTACTATCTGCCCCGGTGATCATTTTTCGTGTAGGAAATTCACGTCACCAATACCTGATTCTTAACTCCTTAAGAACCTCGGGGAAGGCGTTAAAAAAGATTCTTTTGTTGATTCCGAAGTGATTAAGTATCGCATTTAACATATGTTAGGAAACTGTGAGTAGGAGAACCTTTTGAAATCGAAACTTTTGCCTTCAAAGATTAGTGTTTTTTAGGTCATTCCTTCAGACTGGCTGCGGAGAGTTGAATCGGATTCAATTTAACTTTCACCAAACGGACACGGGTTTTCTTTTCATAGCTGTTCGAGATTCGAAAGTGGTCCGATTTTTTTGTTCCCCCCTCTTCCCCCCCCCTTCAAGCCACATGATCTGCTTTCGACGGCTTTTCTCGTGCTCCAGTTGCGAAACAAGGCTATTAAAAATCGTCTGTCGCTCTGCTTTATATTCAAAGTGTGGAGGTTTCATCACAGCCACGGACGGTTGGGGAACACAGATAAATTACGGAAAGCCATATCTTGGACATTATCTGGAATATTTTTATTTATTTTTTTTTTTTTTTGCTACATTGGTTCTCTAAGAATAGTTAATCGTGAAAAAGGAAGTTATTTTACAATAAATGCATTTTAATTAAGTAAAATTATATCAGTAATAAATTAAAAACTGGTTTTTTTTATTAAGAAATTTTGAAATAGATTAAAAAGTTATCCTTTTATTTCAGGGTGAAGACGCTTAACTTTTGAACATCTTCTTCTTCATTGCGGCCTGATGACCAATTGACTCTGGCTCTTGGTATCATAGACTTCAGGTTCGAAGTCGGCTGTGGTATGAATGTTTGTGAGTGGTTCGGAATCCACGTTAAACTGTAGATCTCGGTCTAATTAGCCTAAAATGTGCAAAAATTAACTAACCGTAGAGCGAGAAACCAAACCAAACTTCTTCTTCATTGGTGCCACAGCCCCATGGTGGGCCAAGGCCGTCTGCCTACTGGCAATTTCTGAAACATGAGATCTCTTCTTTTTACGGTACCCCGTAAAAAGTCCTACACTCTGCAGTGATATTAGACCAGGACCTACGGTTTAAAGTGGATTCTGAAACATTGCGAACCTCCATGGCACAGCCAGGACTCGTACCCGAAACTTGTGGCTTCAAGCGCCAGAGCGTTAGTCAATCAGCCATCAAGCCCCTTTTTGAACATCTAGCAATTAAAAAGTTTACAACTTCAATTTCAACGATTTCAACGAATTCTGCAGAAAGTATTGGAGAAACCTCAAGAATTCTCATAAGTAGCTCATTTCAGTGTAAAGTACTCTTTTAAATAAAAAATTATTTAATTTCAAGTTTTCGAGGGAAGCTAAGTTTGAAAAAAAAATAAATAAATAAAAACTAGGAAGAAATCTTGAATTCTTGGAATAATAATAATAATAATGAATGTAAGACTAAAGATAATAAAGGATGATAATGTAAGATAATAAATGATGTATAAAAATAAGACCTCTTTTATTTCTAAATTGCTATGGCAGAATTTAATTTATTTAAGCTTACAAGCTATGCAATTCAAAATTATTAAAATTGTTAAATTGTTAAATTTTTTTTTGTTAAAATTTCTAAAAAAAAGGAGATTATTTGATAAATTTGATTCTCCCAAAAGTTTTCCTAATAGTAAAAGAATTAACATTAGTCAGTTAAATTAAACTTAAGAGACAGAAAATCACCGGTACCATTTAGTAGGACCAAAAAAATAAAAGCATACTTTCGGATTACTATAAATAACACAACCATTAATTTCAAAACTTCACCGGATAAAAAAAAAAAAAAAAAAAAAAAAAAAACTTAAATATCAGAACAAATACAGGATGCTTAAAAATTATAAGACATATGATTATTGGCTGTAATGTTTCGAAAAAAATGTTCTTTACTAACTTGCTATGAAACTAAAAAAGTTGTTGTTTGTTGTTTCTTATCCCACTTGGCTGGCCAAGCCCACAAGCCCATATGGACTCATGATTGAAGGAGAAGGAAGCAGCTTCTGTTGTGATGGAGCACCCGTAGGTAGAAGCCTGACTTTTGCTCCGTGACGCTCTTACAGTCATAGAAGACTGGGACCTACGGCCTAAAGTGGATTCCGAACCACTACAAACATCCATGGCACCGCCGGGATTCGAACCCGAAACCTGTGGCACCGAGCGCTAGACACTCGGCCATTCAGGTCCCAAATTTGCCAACGGCACGCAGTGTTCCCAGGTGGTCACGCACTCAAGTACTGACCGCGCCCAATGATACTTAACTTCGGTGATCTAACGAGAACCGGTATATTCAGCATGGTACGGCCGTTGGCTACTAAAAAAAAAAAAAAAAAAAAAAAAAAAAATTTACATTTAAATATTAGTTCTTTATTTAATGTCAGTTTCTTTGTTTGCTTTTAACGTTAGTTTTCCTCCATGCCATCATTCAACATTCTGTTTTCCGCCATGAAAAGGCAAGTATCTGAGGTTTGGTTTGTTGCTCTGCAGTCATTTTATGCGCACGTTAGGCTAATTCGACAGGAATCTAAAGTTTAATGTGGATTCCTAACCACTAACGAACATCCATGCCACCGTCAGGATCCGAACCCTGTGGTAAGAAAGGTCAGAGTGCTAGCCAATGGTCCATCAGGCCGCCAAGTACGTACTTGTCGAATTAAGTGGATAGATACTCGTCAGATTTAGATCTCTTATTTAACTCCTACCAAATGTTTTCCTGTTATGTGGGGTTATGTGAATGATTATGTTTATTACAATCCTTGTAATAATTTTATGAAAATGTAAATGTGCATTACAACTACTATCAATTCATAACTTCCTATTCCTGATTCGTATCTTCGTTCGCACCATCCTTTTTATTTATTTATTCTTAGTACATTCATAGCTTCCATGAATTTTAGTAATAGTTCCTCCTAATTTCGCAATATTTCAAATAATTCTTGAACATTGTTTGCAATATTTTTTTATTTATCACAGAATAGCGATACGATGATATAAAATACAATACACTCGTATTGCATGGAATACAAGATCGGAAAAAACACACCCAAGTTTTCAGTTTTAAGATCAATGTTATAGATATTTTTTGATTCATTAGATTTCTGACTTACATAGCAATTATTAATATTGGATCCAGTATATTAATATATCAAAATATTTGATTCTTATTTTTTTGATTGCCTAAGTCAAAGGTTACTTGTTTTCCTGGAGGACTTATTTTTCACTTTGTATTTGCCCATTTCTTTTATTTTTATAATTTTTTTTATTTGCTTCTGTAGTATTTGTCCTTTACCCATTCATGTTTCCTTATATTCAGATTCGTCGCAGTAGCTAACGCAAGAAAATATTTTTGTGAAAAGAATGTTTTTTATATGTGTTGTTTTGCTAGTTATATGGATTGATTTTGCTGTTTATAAATCTTTTGTTCCATTTTTTTCTCCATTTTATTCCCTACAGTCTATTTGATTAATTCTATTTTCTTGCATTTTTTATCAGATTTGGTTAATATTTAACTATCTGTCTATATCTACATATATATTGAATTTATAGTTGCATAAGTAGATAGATTATCAATAACAAGAGGATTACAGTTATAGTGGTACTGTCAAGTGATTATGGTTAATTTAATGCCACCAAAAGCGGCGGCAATTCATAAATGCTAACTTGAAAGATTGTTATTGAAAATCGATTTAATTATGTTAGAAAATATAATTTAAATTAGTTTCTTGAACTACAAGTCATTTTTATTGTAAATAATTCGATCAAAATCGTTTAAACTTAGTTTTTAAATACCTTCCTTTTATCTCTCAACAAAATTTAAATATAAATTTAATTAGCCAGTTTGCTGTAAAAGAAAATTTTATGAACCAACTAATAGGAGTAAATAAATAATTTAACGCAATTAGAATAGTTAAAAAAAATTTTTTTTTTTCATTTATATTGTGTAAATACAAAAATATTTTCCATTCCCACAAAATTAAAGAAATGAAAGCATCAAATTTTAATGGTCAAAATATTACACACATACATACTATATCACTGAATTGCTTTCGGCTTTAAAATTGCAAGACATTTAAATCTAATTAATGAAATTTCAATTAAAATTAATATTTCAATAATTTATTTAGAATCCTTTTAAGAATTTCAATGTAATTATACTTGGAAATATTCCTATATATTTTAAAGAAAAAGCACTATATTGCAAGAAATACATTAAAATTCTAAAAAATATTGCGGGTTAATTACTGAATACAAAATATGCTTCTGTTTTGTTTTTATTAGTACAATTTATTAATACCAGCTGAATTTTAAAAAATGTAAAAAATTGTCAGACAATTCTATTCTTGAACCAATTCAATTATTTATTTTTAACATTCATCAACGCACAAGTCGTATGAATAGTAAGTGGAAAATAGAATACGAAAAGCCCCTTCCAACTGAAGTTTGAATTCAATCAAAACAAAAGTACTTTTTGGCAAATATTTGAGTTCAGTTACAAAATAATATACATAATTATTATTAAATGATGAATATTACATAACGTAAAGAACATGCTAATTTTTACATACCTGAATTCGCTGGAAGTTTAACTTGATTTGTATCACTTTCGACTATAATAAAATAAAATATTCACTTGATGGGATAACAGTGCTGCCATCTGCTGGCTCCGATACGAAACAAAAAAATTGTGCCTTGAATTGGAAATTTTGGAAATCTTGGAAGACAACGTTCTCCCTTATGGTGTATGGTGTATGGTGTATGGTTCGTGTAACGCAAGTAAAAAAATTTACCGTAAGTGTGATGAACAAATGTTTAATTCGAATGTTCAAAATGAAAAGAATATTAATTTTATCTAATGAGAGCGTCTCATATCAGCAGGAGGCATATAAGGGGGCAGTTATTCTTTGGATAGTGAAATGAGGGGAAAAAAAAAACTTTAAATGGAACAGAATATGCAATATATTCTAAGCTGTTTTATTTTATCGTTGCTTTAAATTTTTTTTAAACTTTCGTTTAGATATTAAAGTTTATATTTCTAACAATTTATAAATAAATAACTCATCAACTTTTCTCTGGAGTTTAAAAAAAATCATATATTTCTTTTCTCTGGATCAATATGATTATGAAAGAAATGAAGAATTGAAATTCCAACACTTTTTAATCTTATTTTATTAATGATTATATGGCAAAATAGACAGGATTTTGGGCTTAAAATTGACAACCCTAATACTACTCCGTAACAACAACGCAAAACAACCAATTATATCCTTTAAACTTCGAAAAAAGAAGACAATATTTCATGTATAGGCATCTGTCAGTAGAGAGAAGGTCTTGGCCCACCATGAGCCTGCTTCACCATTGAAGAAGATTCGACTTTGTAGATGAATATTATTTTTCCAGCTTCAAGCAATTAAAATAGACATCTTCAAACTTAAAAATAGATATTTACAACTTAAATGACAGAACATCAAATTGATATAAACATCTTTGACTTTGACTTCTGAAGTGTTCTTACTATTTTAACAACACGGAAAGGTCATTTTAAGCGAAAAAAAAAAAAGATGCACGGTGAAAAAATTTGTCGTGGCAATATGAATTTGGAAATATTTTAAAAATGTGGTGTACAATTATCAGTAATTTTAATATATTTAGTATAATATAATGCTATGCATCTAAATTTGAGAGTTAAGATGTATTATATGATTTATTCATATAATAATTATTAATAGTATGATTAATAATAATTTCGCGTGACTATTGGGAAATAATCTGATTTACCTTAAGTAATAGCTTAATATAGATATACGAAACTTGTAAAGCTGCTAATATTATTATATGATTAGGATTTCATTAATTGCAGGTATTCAAGATTCTGATTATATATATTGTTTTTCTGATATATATACATCTCCCTATATTGTAAATTAAAGTATATTTTTTATTTAAATAAAAAGATTTTCATTTTTTTATTTCATGAGATGTATTCCTTCTATAAATTTAATAAGCCTCTGAAAGCTTTCGAGTCTGTTCATTAAATATAGTAATGTTAATATATTCGGAATTAACACAGATTTACAAGAGTATTGCGAGTATTACAAGAAATTTCTTTTGTATTGTTTGATGCATTTATTGGGATATTGCGGATTTTCAGTATTTTTGTAATTTGGAAGTTGGTAAAGGAATCGGTTTTCAAGAACTTTCTTAAATACCAACATCACAAATTATAATTGTGGTGTTGGTATTTAATTTAGTAAACAAAATATTGTTTATAAAAATATTATAAACGAAGAAGGCACAGTTCTTTGATTTATGCAATTGTCTTTATATAAGAAAACTTTTTTGTGAACAGATTTGCAGTGAATGAGAAGAAGAAAGTTTGAGGTGGTGAAATAAGAGAATGAATGATTTAATGAATGAAACAGAACAATTATGATATACTCTGACCATTTTTAAATCAACGTTTATAGACATGTTTTATTTTTATCTGCATATGACTCTTTACACTTTTTGGATTCGTCTTAAAACCCATTACTTTCTGAAATGCTATCCCTCGAATTTTGCTTATGCGTTGCATATAAGCTGTTATATAAAATTTTACCAAAAATTTCATTTATCTTTGGATTTCGCACACAAATAAATTTTATTTAACAGTGGCTTTTATTATTATATTTAATTAGATATCACCGAGCCCTTTCAAATAATTCATTGATCACTTCCGGAATACGTGTGGATTCCGGATATATAACAGTGAGAATTAAGACAAGGTGCTGGTTTCTAGGCCAATTATCTCTTTCTCTCTCGCTCTACACTGCATTGTGCACCTTTTCTTCTCTCTCACTACATGTTGATATATTTAGATTTTATAAATTATGAATATTTTTGAAGTTATTAATATTTCTTACTGGATATGAAAACGTAATATTACAGTCCTGAGCCAGTTACCCATAGCTGTTTTATAGATAGTATTTATAGAAAGTATACTTATTGGTGTTTTTCCATTATAAATAATAAATAAATAAACCAAAATTAACATATTGTCTTCAGATCAGATCTAATGTGAAACACAGTTTTAATAAATATTATCTAATTTTGTTACTTCGGATGAATCTTATAGCATCTGATTTTACATTTTAATAGTATAATTATTTATAAAAATAAAATATTTATTATATCACAAAAATATTTGTTTAAATATATATATATATATATATATAGGTAGATCAATAGATTTTAAAAGATCAGTGACATTCATAAAATACTTAGAAACCTTCTAAGTAAGGTTATATGCAAAATAAATTAAAAAGAACATTCCAAAAGTTCATTATAAATAAAAAATTTTATTCAAATGCACCAAATCACATTAATAATACAACGTTATTCAATGCAATGGCTTAATACATTCCCGATTAAGCAATTAAATTGCATACATTTGGAATTATGGTGTATACATGCTGCTTCTGGTGAAGAATGCATATTGTTTCTTCAGCGTTCAGAGTAGTACAAAATCTGAAATGAGAATAAAAGTAATCAATATTTATAAGTATATTTTGAGCAAAAATTTAATTATTTATACTTTGATTTGTTTATCAAACAAACCAATCCAGAAAATGGTCTTTTTTAACGATTATTTATTAGGAAAATATTTTTATAAGACTCTTATGGCAATTATAAGCACAATGAGATAACAAGGGAAACAAACCTCTATAAAATTGTTCATATGAAACGAGAATGGAGCCGAGCTTTGCTGTTTCCATATTTTAGAATGTATATTATAGGTTTGGTTTTAAAGATTTTTTTAAATGCAAATCATAATTTTTTAGAAACAAATATAAAATAAACAATATTTTTATTATTAAGTTACAAAATGAATTCTATAGTTAAAAAACTTCAACATATATATATATATATTCGTATTTGAGATTCTATGGAATTAAAAGATTGGTTGGCTTGTAATGATGATATATCAAAGCTAACACATTAATTTAAATCAACCGTTTTATTTTTTATTGATTATTTTATTGCTTCAAATATAATAAAATCCATTAAAACAAAGTTAAATTCTTCTCATTTTTATATACTTTCACATCGATTTATCTAACATTTATTAATATATTAGAGAAAAGCACATTTTAAGGTGATAAATAAGACTTGTACACGTATTGTTGCATTCATACTTTAATAGTCTGTTTCCTTGTTATTTTTTTAAGGCTTTGTTTTAAAATGCTGCCTTACGTCCTTTTTTATTTAAAGAGGCTCGGTGTTTTACATTGCATGCGCAGTTCTGCTAGATGAAGTAAGTGTCACATTATGCAAATCTCTCAGATATGCTGTCACAATTGGCTTGACCTATTTCTAAAAGAAGTGATTTTAACTCATAGTACTTGTATTTTTAGAAAATTTAGCTATTATATAAATTAAAATTATTTTATTAAATTATTTTATAAATTGTTGCATTCATAGTTAAGATATGAAACAACAACAAAAAACAAGTAATATAAAAAAAAAAAAAATTTTACAGTCGATTCCTTCTTTTTTTCCCCTCTATTGCAGAAAGTCCTTTATAAATAATTTTCATTCATTTTTTTAAGTTTATCTGGCGCCATCTATTGGTAGATGTATGCAACTTAAATCTAAAAAAAAACACTAAAATTAATTAATTAAATTTAATGAATGAATTAATATTTGAAAAAACTGTATTAGCATCCAGTGTCGTCCACTACAAGTTAAAAAAAGATGTATTTGAACCTGAGTGGATGAATAAAAAGTATTTTATTAACGATTGAAAATTTGAACAAGATATATATAGGGGGAGTGTGAACTCATAGAAGGAATTGAAAAAGCTGGTCATCTTACTGTTATTAGTGATGGTGGTGAGCATGGGCATGAGGATGGGGATGAGCAAAATCGAAATGCTGATCGATGAAGTGGTGGGCGTGTGCAGCAGCAGCGAAAACAGGAGCAGGAACCGGAGCATAGGCTGACCAGTAACTGGGCGGTAGAGGGGCGGTGTAAGTGTGTGCGTAGTTTACCGGGGCCGGTGTCAGGGCAGCTGGGGAGTATCCATACTTCAGCGGTGCATAGTAACGATAAGCAGCTGCGATTTCTGCAGGAGTGGGTGGTGGAGGATACGGATAGATGGGCGGGGCTGGCAGGCGGGGATAAGTGGCTGCAGCTGATGGTTTGACAGCGTGGCCGCCATTAGTGGCGCTGCAGACGCCGAAGAGCAGTGCGATGGCTAAGAACTGGAAAAGAAAGATAATTATGTTGATAAATGCGCTTTTATGGAAGAAAATAGGTATAAATAACTGCAAGTAATAAGGTATAAATAACTAATAAAGGTATTGATAACTAAATACGTTGGGTGTCTATAACAGACAAACTCTATACTACTGTGTCCAAAACGTAAGACCAATTTTCAATTTTGAAGGCCTTCCCTGCTGATGACTTTTTAGCATGCATTGAGAATTGGAAAAAAAGTTGACATAAGTGCATTGTGTCCGGCGGCGATTACTTTGAAGGCGATGAAATAAATTTGGAAGAATAAATAAATAGTTATTGAAAAAATTAAATTGGTCTTACTTTTTGGGCACAACAATGCAACAAATCCACATATCAGAATATGATTTGTGTCCAAACATTAATCGTAATGACGTATCGATCTTTAAGGCATAAACTTTATTTTAGTTCAAGCTTTTATTGAAAGGTGATGTTATTAAGTCTCGCACTGTGAGAATACAATTACAATTTATTTATTTGTTTTATATGGACAGGTAAAAATAATCTAATGCTATTTATAAAATTATCCTGGAATCAGGACAGAAAGCTGTTCATGCTGGTTATAGGTCATCAGAGTCAATGAATCTGATCTTTCGAAATGGGATATGAGAAAATGTTAATATTGCTGCTTTTTCCGTACCAGAAATTTTAAGTAGAATGGTAACAAAAGCTCAAAGGAATAAAATCTTGAGGATACAGAGATTTATGCATTAATACAAGTACTCAACAATCGCCTTTGATTAGTATTTGATCACCTTTGAAACAGTATTACAAGTCATTTGACTGAGATGTTCAGTTTTGCAGGAATATAATTGTATTGAAAAGAACAAACTTGTATTGAAAATTTCACTACAGGAATACAAAATTTGGTTTTCAGCATTTTAAGAAAATTCTCTGTTTGTGGTATTTAGGTTCGATTATTATTTCTGGAATAGTTTTACAGAAAGGTAGGGTGTTCCATGTGGTGACTATAAGAAAAGAACAATTCAAGTACTGAATTTACAGAATATAGTTAATTTGATACATGCAACAGGTCATATTTATAGTGTATTTTAGCAAGATTCGTTATTTATGCATATTCGACATTACATTTATGCGTTATTTATGCATTATTTATGCGTTCGTTATTTATGCATATTAATAACCACTTGAAATTAAAAATTGGCCTGTTTTGTCCAAAAGATGTTAAAAAGAAAGAAATTTTTTCGCTTCGAAATATAATTAGTTTTAGCTTAGGTAGGAGTTACCTTTGTAAAAATTTAATATTATATTTTAGACTAAGGAATAGATGAAATTTGAAATTTTTTATAATTAGGATAATAGTTATACAGCGCCATCTATCGGTCAAAATTTGAAATAAATGTTGTTTTTGTCACAAAAAAGTGTGGCTCTGAAACTAAAATTTCGTTACACCTTTTACATGATTTTAAAAACATCAATTAAAGGACATCCTGCATTCTGTAAAAAATATTAATTAGAAATAAAGTGAAAAAAACTTGCAACATCATAAATTATTTTACATTTAAATATTTCATATTTTGAACGCTGTAATTTAAATTTTTAAATTTGTACAGTAATTCCTGAATAATGATTTTATACCATTTATTTTACATTATTTATGTACAACAATATTTGGTATTATTAAACGAATTCAATACGAATGCAAATATATATATATATATATATATTTGATTAATTTTTTCAGGAATGAACTGAGATACTACCACTATTTTTTAATTTTTTTTTATCCTCCGAATTGGTAAAACTACTGTGCATTAAAGCTTCAAGAACTGACATTTCAAGCTCTATTAGCTTTCTATAAAAATTTATTTAAAGGCAATAATTTTAAGTTGTGGGCTTGCATTCTGATATCATGTTTTTTTTTTTTAGAATTTTATTAAGATCATTTTGTGTTATTTATATAAATTTAATATTTTCGCATAACTTTAAAATATATTTTATGAAATAAAATTTTTTCATTAAATAAGTAATAAGAGAGAGTTTATAAACTTTCCAGCCATGCTCTTTATTTCTATTTATACAGTTTATTTTAAATACATATATGGTCACGAGATGGCGGTTTAGTTGAAATTTGAAGCACAAGAATTAACTACTTTCAAAACCACAATATAAAAAGGAAGCATATATGAACTTTCTCGTGATAATTTTGTTGCTTTTAATAATTTGTTACGATTGTTTAAATTGCAAATAATTAATATTTTGATTTATATATTGGTGTTGTACCTCAGAGGTCAAAGCAACCAGGATAAGAATAGGGCAGAATAATTTTTTGAAAAGTGGCAGGAAATAATTCTGAGTAATTTAAAAAAAATCTAATTTACACTTAAACAAAATTATGGGCATTTTTCAAGAGTTTGTTGTAAAAATTATCACACAAATACGATATTTGTATCTTCTTAAAATTCAAAAACAAGATATATTCGCTGATTTCTGTTTAATTTTTGTAGTGCATTTTTTAAATAATTTTTAAGAAACAATATTAAACAGACGCATTGGATATCATTTTTAAAATCTTGTACTTAAATTAATAACCACAAAATGGCCTTATAATTTAAATATAATTTCCTTGCTTTCTTATGATGACATTTAAAAAAGACATTCATTAGGTTATTATTATTATTATTATTTGAAATTTGAGCTGCGTTGGAAAAAGTGAAATTATAAATTTTGGAGGGAAAAGGAAAATTATAATTAGACTAATAATTATGCTATACTTCTTTCAGAAATAAGCATATTTTAAAATGAAAGGTTCGAAAGTTTGTTTTTAATAATATAATTCCTTTAATTATTACTTTGATCGATTTTATTAGGAAAATATTCAATTTTTGATTAAGGTATAAAAATCAAAGGAAAAAAAATGATCAATTAAGTGACAATGATTTAATTTAAACAATTTTTTTGCAGCTAATTAAAGATATCAGATGCAACTTCTTATAAAGAAATTATTAATAATATTCATAAAAACAATTGACATTATTAATTATAAATAAACATACAAATTTGCTTTTATTTATATTCATTTATTCAATTCAAAATAATAAGATTTAAAATTTTATAAGAATAAAATCAAGTGACTAGCAACAAAAATTGAATTTGGAAAAGTAGTTAGTTCGTAAGTAGTTTTTTCTGTTACTTAAGAACTGTCTATCTAGTATAAAATTATCTTCACAGAGAACTTTTTCAAGTATGGTATTTGCTTAAGTTGCATCCATACCCCGAAATCGGGTATACTTAACATTCAACTCTCATAATGGTTTTTGCCAAGATTCGCTCCAGTTATGCATAATAATAACTTTTGCAAACAAAAATTAGCCTTATATATCCAAAAGATGTTGCAAAGCCTTGATAGATATTTTTCTTCTTTTATATTGATAGTTTTAAAGAAGATAAAAAAAAATTTTCACTTCGAAAACGCCATTAGTTTTAGCTTGGGAATGGATTGCAATTTGTGCAAATTTAATATGAATATTTTCTTAGGGTAAATAATAATAATAATACACTCCATCTATCTGTGAAAATTTGATTTAAATATTTTTTGCCGCATAAAAGTCTACTTCTGAAACAAAAATTTCATTTCATTACTGTTATGAAACAATATTATTTCTATTCGAAACAATTTTATTTACATGTATCTTATTATGACGACGTTATTTTAAATATCCTCTTTTATTATTAGAAAACTAAAATAACAAATAAATCCCTTAATTTAGTATATATATTTAATACCCTATCTTTTAGACATTTTTCCTTCAACAATATTTACAACATTTGCTGTTTTCTATTACCACACACTCTTCGAAAATTTCTATTATAGTCGTTATCAAATCAAGAATCTGCAATTTTATTTAGTAAATCATTCTTTCGAATAGTTTTTAAAGGAGTGATTTCGATACGTGATGTTGAAGAAGTCTTACAGAACCATATAAATCTTACAGAACCAACACGTCTCTAAGTGCTTCACAAAATATAACCGTCTTTTAATGTATCAAAGATGTAATAGCCTTTATCCAACATCTATTCATTTTATCAAGCCTGAACAGATGATAAAAGAAAGTAAGCAAAACTTATGAATGGAAAACTGTCTGAATTTTTGAGCTTTGATAAGAGGTTGCCTTCACTTTTGTCGTCTTTCTTTCAAACAAATCATTGCTGAATTGAGGAAACGGCAAGAGATCTTGATGAGTATTGATTGCTATGGGAGTTTAGTAAAGGAGTTTAGAAAGTGAGCACTACTAAGTTGAATTAAAGTCGTATACATCTAGCCTGAAAGTAGACAGCTTTAAGAAGTAAAATTTCTCTCTTACCTTTAATCCGTTCATGTTGATGGATATGATACTTGCTACACAAGGCAACTTCTAGATATCTTGTGGTGCTCTTTCTCTCCTTATATATGAAAAAAGTCGTGGTAGAACCATTTAAGAAAGAAAAGATCTTTTAAACCAGGCCACTATACTAAAGAACCTGCATTGAGGATCAACAATAGAACTTTTACACTATTGCGAACTACAATACTCAACCAGGAAGTGAGAAAAAATATGTGTAGGAATGCTATTTTGGGGGAAATGGATAGTCTTACTAAGAATGTAGGGTTTAATTGAGAAACATTCTTAAAGAGTATGAATGATAAAAGCAGTATTAACATTATAAAAAATATGTATGAAGGTAATTGCTCAGTATTTTTCTATAAATACTGAAATTAAGTAAAAAAATTATAAATATTTAAAAAATTGTAAATCATAAAAAAGATTTTGGTCATTGTGAAACGTTAAAAAAATAAATTAAAAACTTTTGCTTTTAAAGTTATTTATATATTAGTACCTTTGGAATAACTCCATTTTAGAATTTAAATTGTTTTGTATATTAGAAGAGTTTAAATTAGGATAACAAATTTTACATTACAAATTTAATTTAATCCTTTTAATAAAAAGTGAAGGTTCCATCTTTTATTAATGATGCATTAATATGGTAATAATTTTTCCTAGAAGTATTTTCCAATTAAAATTTAAGAGCTCATTATTGATTTTCGATGTGGATACTTAATCGATGAAAATTATCATACCTAGTTATGAAACTCCGTTTCTTACTATTCTTAAATAATAATATTTATGTCCTATATATTTTACGTTTAACTCGCTTTATTCTGATTGTATGTCAATGTTCTTTCAAAAATTTTATTTTGCAATTTAATATTTTTAATATTTTAATACATATATATCATGGAACTTCTATGGTTTTAAGAACCAGTTGATTCTTGATAATAAGTAAAAGTATAACATCTTAAAAAAAAAAATCTGACTTCTATGATCAAAAGGTTTTACGCAAGCAAATTTTTTCGACGATTTTATCAGACATTTTAAAGAATAACATGTTGTTAAACTTATTATTTGATCCAAGAAGTATTTTAAAAGGGACATTTCTTTCACTGATTTTCTGGAATTTTATCTTAAAATCATTTTACTTAAGGAATTGGATAAATAATTGTTTCTTTCTTAACAATTGATCAATGGACAAATAAGTAGAAATCCATAATAATAGACTTATTGTTATTGATCAAAGAAGGGCATTATACACTTTTTAAATATCCTACAAAGCAGTGCATAGACGGATGAAGGGGAGATGCCTTACATGAGAACATTTAATGGGTAACTTTCCCATATTTGCATGCCTTGTGGGAGAAAATCCGGAAAATTTTTCTAGGCAATCTGGCTCTCAATGCGAGACGCTTTTACAGGCATCACAATCGCCATCGAGTCTCATCCCTTCTGAAAGCAATGACTACAACAATGCTTCCAACTGATTCTAACCTCAACTCTTCTGCATCCCGATTGCACACGTTGCCACTGAGCCACGAGTCGGGCGGAATGATGGATTTGATACGAGTTTTAGATAAATCTAATTTTAATACCCTAATAGTGTTAATGTGTGCAGCTAACATGAAAGAGAGTCTGGTTTGAATCCGCTGTGACTTCAGCTGCAGTCACTATTTTCACAAACGAGAATATTCGATGTTGATAAGGACAGCGTGGATTAGTGTAGCAGTATTTTGGACATTCTCCCATGCAACAGGTAAATAAATACTTTTAGTATATTAACTGTGGCGATTAATCCTATAAATGATTCCAGATAACAATGTCCTTTCTTCAATATCCGTCGATTGGCTGTTTGTGTGCACATAAGTGGGACGAAAAAATCACCGATGTACAAAAAAAAAAATCTAATTTTGATGGCCTGATGGGCAAAGGCTCTGGCTTTGATGCTTCAGGTTCAAATCCTGGCGGTTGCATGGATGTTTTTTAGTGTTTCGAAATCCATGTTAATCTGTAGGTTCCTGTCTAATTAGCCTAAAGTATAAAAAATTGATCGTATAGCTACAAACCCAATCCAATTCGAACAGATAAAAAATCTTTTTGTCAAAGTAAACGAAAATTCTGAATGAATTTTTTTTTAAATATCAGAATTTTACATCAAACTGACGTGGTTTTTTTTTAAATTTCATTATTATTAAAAAAAAGAAAAGTAGAAATGTAAAAGGAAAGTAAGTTGTGATTGTATAATTATTTTTTTTATAAACTATACAAATGGTGTTGGTTGACTTTTATTGTCACTTATTTGACTTTCATTTTCATTCATTTATTCATCTCATTTCACTTAAATGATC
This sequence comes from Caerostris darwini, assembly GCA_021605075.1. Lineage (NCBI taxonomy): Eukaryota > Metazoa > Arthropoda > Arachnida > Araneae > Araneidae > Caerostris > Caerostris darwini. The sequence continues at coordinate 163,988 of BPLQ01001616.1, forward strand.
ATTATAATATTATATTGTATGATATTGTATTTATTATATCGTATACACTTGCTATATATATATAAAGACTCCCTAAAAGATAGTTCCCTTACATTCTCATTTATTTCTGTAGGAAATCTTTAATTTTAGTTACAAGATACGCTGTATGGATAAGTAATGCATATACTGCTGTGTCCAGAAAGTAAGACCAGTTTTCAATTTAAATTTTCCGGCTATATGGAATTTCAATTTTCTTTTCCTTTTTTAAGTTGTTGGCACTATCCTTAACATCTGTGTGAAATTGAAGGCAAAATATTCATTAGTACTTGAGTTACGCTTGATTTTGTGAGACGTTAAAACTGATTCCGGCGATTTTTGAATAGCCAGAAGTAGCACGATGCCAAATCAGGTGAATACACTGGTAGTGGAACAGATATGGGTTTTATTTCTGGCAAAAAAGTCACGAAGAATCAATGCAGTGTGAGCTGGCCCATTCAGTGTTTTCGGTACCAATCAAGATTTGACATGTTTGTGGCCCAAAACATCTTTTAAAATGGAATTTTGAAATTCCAACATCATCAGCAAGGTCTCTAATTGTAAATCGACGGTTTGCAAGCTCCAAATCTTTAATTATTTGGACGTGAGCTTTGTCGGTTGAGGTTGGTGATCGACCAGAAAGCACTTTGTCTTCAACGCATTCTCTGCCTTCTTTGAATTGTTTTTACCATTTCTAAACATTTCTTTCCGATGTAGGAATGCTCACCAAATGCTTTCTGCAACATTCTCTACGTTTCTGCAAACAAAATTTAATGCAAGTTCTTGTTCAATTAATTCAGACATTTCAAAAATCGCCGGAATCAGTTTTAGCATCTCACAAAGCCACACGTAACTCAAACATTAATGAATATTTTGACGTGAAATTTCACACAGATGTCAAGGACAGTCCCAGCAACATAAAAAATAAAAATAAAATTGAAATTCCTTATGCCCGAGAAATTTAAATTGAAAATTGGTCTTGCTTTTTGGACACAGTAGTATGTTGTTTCTTTTCTTGTTATGCTTGTTAATGATCTATTGAGAAATATAATAATAATAAATCTAATAATTATCCTCAATTAAAAGAGACTGTTTTCATATACCGAAATTTTAACGGGGAATTATTAGACACTAGAACGGTTTAATTTTAGACCACATTACGCCATCAGACCTTTGAACGTTTATAACATTTTGTGGCCCCATATTCCTTCTTCGCTTTTCGAGACCAACCAATGATTTAAGTATATCCATCCCGGTACAGACATGTCTTTTAGTTCGACTTTACTGGTCAATATTCAAAACGAGCTTCCCAATTTTACAAAACCATCCCGCTATCTGGAAGGCCTAATTAAAAGTAGAATATGCAATCTTCGAACTTTCGTCCGTTTGTATCTATGATATGAAATGCTTATAGATTATCTTTTCTCTCTTTCTACTTTAAAAAATTTTTTTTTACAAAATCTGGAAAACACTCTCATTTACAGAATAAAAAAAATTCTACTGAAGCTTCCTTATGAGCCTTTCATTGTTAAAAGAAGGCTTTGTAATTTTGAAATACAGCTACTTGTTATATTAAATAAAAAAAAAGTAAAGTTTCTTTCTTTTGACTAGTTTTTGTATCTTTTTTTTTCACGAAACAAATTGCAGGATGAGAAATTGTGTTGCATTATATATCTTTATCACTTTCCTTACATAAGCACTTAGTCATTTCGTGTTAAATCCCACCTACTCGCGTAATAGGATGCTCACGCGCATCGCTTAAACCTGATTACCTTATGATATGTCATAGAAAGTCCGCTTTCAATATTCTATTGAATAGCACCTATTTTAAGAGTCTATATAGTACTAAAAAAAGATTTTTTAAAAATATTTTATCACCACCTTTATTTTTAAAAGAGTCTGAAATATAGTTTTACTAAAAAAAGTTATTCCCTTTTTTTTTTTTAAAAATAGTTTTTTTACAAAATAAGCGGACGAATAAAATATTTTCCTGCTTTCAATATTCTATTGAATAGCACCTATTTTTAAGAGTCTATATATATGATGTATTTTCCTGTCTCTCTCTATATATGATGTATTTCTTCTCTCTTTATTTTTAAACACTAGTCAATTGAAATGTTAAGTTTTAACCATATTTTATATTTTTGTTATTCCCTTTTTTTTTAAAAGAAAAATAAGTTTTCTCCCGGAATTACAAAATAAGCGGACGAATAAAATTTCTTCGAATTTTTTTAAACCGCCACTATCAAGCTGAATTTTCGAAAATTAAGAATGAAAATTGCCCCCTATATAACTATCGTACTTTTTTGCATCTTAGGTATATCTTGATTTGGGGATCCAAAATTTTGGCAAAAATATTTGATTACATAAAGTTATGATTTTATTTATTTTACAATTCATTAAACTCTTCATTACTTTAAAAAATCTCCTACTTGCTTGTCTCCATCTGTGTCCAATGACGAATTAATTTCTTAATATATTGCCTTATACTCAGTTCCATTAGTTCCATGCCCTACTTTTATAATGACTTGAAAACGATCTCAACCTTCACGTTATCTTAGTATATTTTTTACCCGGATACCAACTTTTCCTGATGTTGGCGTCTCCAATCTTCCTACTGATGTCCCAGAAATCTTCATCAATGGGTTTATCTTTAATGCCAGTTTTAGAGAGATTGTTAATGCTGGTTATCAAATGGTTAAAGGTAAGATGCGTCTTCGGGTACGACGGTAATTGTGTTTTCTTTGCAGAAATAAATGTGTTTTTCGTTAAGTGTGATAGATCATGCACCAGTAAGACATATTTGCGTATGAATTCCTCTTGTATTCTTCTTCTGATTTTCTAAAATCAGCTATTCCTCCCTGATTCCAACCTTTGACAGACAGTTAATTTCGAGGAAGGCTTTCTTTTGCGTTTGAAAATCAGTAATGGAGGCAACTTGGTTCAGTCGACACAACAAGCTAGAATCACTGTATAACTATGTCTCTTTTTTATTCCTTTAATAACATTTACGGTACTTCATTGTTAAATGGCTTAACAGTTCTGTCAATCGGTGCATCAAATTAAAAGGAACTTCGTCCAAATTCACAATCTGTGTCGCATAAAACTCCTATGCTCTCCAATATAAATGACAAAATTTTGAAAAATATCTTTTCTAATTGTATTTAAGCATCTTTCATTCAAATATGGTGTATATACGAATTAGTCAGTTTAGTTTCAAAAACCCGAAGGTCTCAAATGCCATCAAAAATTTCATTTGAAATCCGTAACGCCTTTTTTACTAGCAATTCTTCGTGCTTCATGCTGATTGATCTTTGTGGACACAGGAATTCCAATTGCCTTTTGTTTTTTCAACCATATCTTCAATTCCCTCTCTAAATCACATCATTTTGATGTAGGGTTTCTTCTTTCCATAGCCAATCTCGGATTGTTTTGTCAGTTGGAAGAATAACCAAATTTGCGTTCAGCAGCCCGATTGCCATTAACTTTTGAAAATTGGGGCACTTACAATTTGAATTCTGCACTGTACGAAAATTTATACTGGGCCGTATATAAGCAAAACGAAATCTTAATGTACAAAGTATGAAACAATCAGCGCAAAGGCAACAAAAGCAAAAATTATTATAAAGGAACTCCATATCATGGTTGGTTACATGCTTACAATACTTTTTTGCATGAGTCAATGGAAGAATATTAAAAAATTCTGTATATATTTCATAATATAGTTGAATAGAGACGATATTCATTTAACATTGAATGATATTGAAATTTGCACAATTATAATAGAAGATTAATAATATTCCTATATAAATTTTAATAACGCTTTCGGGTTCCTAGTAAAATAATCGCCTGGAAGTGGGTTATCATAGCTACTGATTGGAAATATTTCAGTGTATAATGCCAAACAATAACTTTATGAAAATGCTTTAGATGAGGTGCGATGTCATTTTCACACAGTAAGAAAGTGGAAAAAACGCAAAAAAAAAAAAAAAAAAAAAATCAGAGACTTTATCTATCTTCCACATTATATCCCTCAATTTGTCTATAAAATTACTAACTACTATTTTAATAATTATAATGATCTGTTTTTAAAAATAAGTATTATAATATAAAAAATTATAAGGTTTGATTGTAATTATTTCGTGACATATATACAATATCATAGACTTTGCTATTATGAATTTAACAATTGTTTTCTATTTATTACAACTAATAACAATGCGAACATCAAGTGCAAACTGCACCATATTACCATTAATAATTTAACGAGCAATTTGGTTATTCTTTTAATAAAAATATCCATTGTTCTTTGAAGGGCTTGTTACATTCAATGAGGTCTGAAATCAGAATTAATAAATTTTCGGAATTGAAATTTGATGACTAATAATTACTTTCAATTAAATTTTTTTTAATTCCTTCTATTAGCTCCCACTCTCCCTATATACACTGAAGTGACAAAAGTCATGGGATAGCAATATGCAAATTTTCAGATGGCAGTAGCATCGCGTAGAACAGGTATAAATGCGCAGTGCTTTCGCAGAGCTTTCATTTCTGTTCAAGTTATTTATGTGAAGAGTTTTTGACGTGATGATGACCGCACGACGGGAATTAACAGACTTTGAACGCGGAATGTTAGTTGGAGCTAGACGCATGGGTCATGCCATTTCGGAAATCGTTAGGGAATTCAACATTCCCAGATCCACTGTGTCAAGAGTGTGCCGAGAGTATGAAATTTCAGGCATAACATCCCACCATGGACAGCGCAGTGGTCGACCGCCTGCACTTAACGACCGAGACCGGCGACGTCTGCAAAGAGTCGTAAATTCTAACAGACAAGCAACACTGCGTCAAATAACCGCAGAAATCAATGTGGGACGTACAAGGGACTTGTCTGTTAGAACTGTGCGGAGAAATTTGGCTTTCTTGGGCTATTCCAGCTGAAGACCGACTCGAGTGCCTTTACTGACAGAACGACATCGCTTGCAGCGACTCTCGTGGGCACGTGAGCATATCGGTTGGTCCCTAGATGAATGGAAAACCGTGGCCTGGTCCGATGAGTCACGATTTCAGTTGGTAAGAGCTGATGGTAGGGTTCGAGTGTGGCGCAGACCCCACGAAGCCATGGACGCAAACTGTCAGCAAGGCACTGTTCAAGCTGGTGGTGGCTCCGTAATGGTGTGGGCTGTTTTTTCATGGCATGGACTTGGTCCTCTGGTGCGACTGGACCGAACATTGACTGGAAATGCTTATGTTCAGCTACTTGGAGATCACTTGCAGCCATTCATGGACTTCATGTACCCAAACAACGATGGGATTTTTATGGATGACAATACGCCATGTCACCGGGCCACAACTGTTCGCGATTGGTTTGAAGAACATTCTGGACAATTCCAACGAATGATATGGCCACCTAGATCGCCCGACATGAATCCCATCGAGCATTTATGGGACATGATCGAGAGGTCTGTTCGTGCCCAAAATCCTGCACCTTCAACGCTTTCACAATTATGGACGTCTATCGAGACAGCATGGCTCAATATTTCTGCAGAAGACTTCCAACGACTTGTTGAGTCCATGCCACATCGAGTTGCTGCCCTTCGCCGGGCGAAAGGAGGGCCGACACGATATTATGAGGTATCCCATGACTTTTGTCACTTCAGTGTATATATATATCTTATTCAAATTTTCAATCGTTAATAAAATACTTTTTATTCATGCACTCAAGTTCAAATACACTTTTTTTAAATTTGTAGTGGATGACACTTGACGTTAATACAGTGTTTTCAAATATTAATTCAGTAATTAAATTTAATTAATTAATTTTAGTTTTTTAGATTTACGTTGCATATATCTACCAATAGATGGCGCCAGATAAACTTAAAAAAATGAATGAAAATTATTTATAAAGAAATTTCTGCAATATGGTGAAAAAAAAGTAGGAATGGACTTTAAAATTTTTTTTTATTATATTACTTGTTATTATGATGAATGTTTGGTTTCAGTTATTACCATTTGCAAAACTGTGTAGAATCAAAGGAAAAATAGTCACGCGTACGTAAATTTCACTTTTTGATACATTTTACATTAATTCCGTTTTGTTAACATTGTTTTATTCATATGGGGCAAATTCAGAAGTCATTTCGCGTCTAAAATAGCGTTACGTTTCAATCAGGCATGGACAAACTACGGCTCGAGGACCAGCTCCGAACCTCAGCAAATTAAAAAGCAACAACATATATTTCTTTATTGATATTACTATAAGCTATATATATATATATATATATATATATATATATATATAATATGTTGTATTAACTCGGCCCAAAACTTGTTATTCGGTGTAGAAAACGAGTTCAAGTAGAAATCTGTTACCCCATTTCATTGATATTTACACTGTGCATGCGCCGAATGCCTTTCTATTGTGACGGAGCACATACATGTTAAGACCTACATCTTCCCTTGAAAATTTTCTAGAAACCTGTATTTTTTTATATTCTTTCTAAATGAATAAAAATACGATTTTTCTTATTTTTATTTTTTTATGTTTTTTTTTCTTTCATTAGATTTATTATTATTATTATTGTTATTATTATTTTTTTTTTTGGCGTGGAAATTTTAGTTTTCCTACAGATTTATCTTTACCAATTCTAATAGCAAATATTAATCAAGAAGGATAACAGATGTCGCCACATAGCGAATGGATGAATGACTTTCTATACTTGAATATGGGCATGAATACTAATATTATGTTAAATGACAAAGATAGTGGTGTCACGCGTTAAAGATGAATGGGCTTGGAAATATTTTTTATTGTAAGGATAATGGATAGATCTGTAATAAAGTTATAACAGCCGTCAAAGTATACAAAATTTTCCGTCACCTGATCAAAGCATAAGAATTTCAAATGCACAAATATGAAAGAAAACAAAAAGAAGAAAATCTTTGAAAAGAATTATCAGGTCGACAAAATTATTTTAAGAAAGTAAACAATATCCAGAAAGCAGCTAATCATGCAAGTTACATTATAGCATACAATATTACTAAAAGATCTCAGTCATGAAGAGTTCGTTAAAAAATACATGCTCCTAGTTTGTGATGCTTTATGTCCAGTCAAGAAAAAAGGATTTTGAGATTTTAAGCTTATTTCGAAAAATGACGATTTCTATAGTTGAAACCATGAATAAAAATCTGACATCCTAGTTAGAGTCAAATATTGTCTAGTTTAAATTATGTTCCATAGCTGTGGATAGAAGCTTTGAGGTTTTGATGAGAACTTCGAAATTAGCATGGAACTAGCATGCATGCGATCATCAATGGGAATTAAAACAGTATGTGATATTTTCCATAAATTTCTTGAAGGTCTTCCAACTTTGAAAGTACCTATAATAAACATATACAACATTACGACAGATGGAGAAACAAATATGACAAGAAAAAAATCTGGATTTCTCGGACTTTTTAATCCAAACTATTCCAGGAACATTGTGGTTTTCCTATATGGCGTTATGCATGAAGATGCCCTATGTAAATCTGTATTGAATACTAAATCTGCATTTGATGTAATAGTGAGGCTTATAAATACTATTCGATGTCGTGGATATGCTGGCAATTTCAAGATTTTCGTCAGTTCATGCAATCTAGATATTCTAATGTGCTGCATTGTACGAAAGTAAGTTGGCCGCAGGAAGTGTTTCCGAGCTAGTTTGGCAGCTGAAAAACGACATTGCGTCATTCTTCGATGGGAAGCAGTGTTTTACAAAGTGTTAATGATGAAAGATACAGCATGATGATTGAATGCTGTGCGAAATAGAAGATTCAGGCTTTCAGTGACGGAAGATTCAGTTCGTTCTATTTGCGATACAATTCGTTCCAATGACGGAAGGTTCTGTCCATTCTATATACGATACAGTTCGTTCCAATGATAGACGATTCAGACTGTATTTTTCACAGACTTTTTTTGTCATATGAACAACTTAAATACCAAGATATATTCATATAAATATAAATCTTGTTAACTAAATTGAACACGGAAATTTCTTCTTTAAAATTAAACTGATTATAGAACTGATAGAAATTTAATTTTCTATATTTTTTTTAAAGGTAAAATGACATGGGAAATTTTTTTTTTAACAATTTGGCATGTATCCACATTACACTATCTGTTGGATTACATTTACTGCCGTTATACTGTACAATTGTGGTTTCTAATATTTGTACCTCGGAATCTATAATGCACCATTTACTACTGAAGAAAAAAATTTTATTGACATTTTTTGAACAAAAAAATATCACAAAAGAAAAAAAGTTTAAGAAAATTCGTATTTGTAGAAAAGAAATAGATAATACTTCATACTATAGGATTGTCGTATAAAAGTGCACATTACAATATATATATAAATATCGGAAATGAAATAAAAATTGTGTGAACTTTATCGCTAAGAAAATTGTATTAATCTTTTCCTTTCTTATATCCACAATTTAATTAATTCCGTTCTGTTACATTTTATTTGTCATATTTTCTAAGACAACGCAATAAAAATAATTTTAGTTATAAATTTATTATCTATCTATCTATTTATCTATCTATCTATCTATCTATCTATATCTATATATATATATATGTATACATAAATATATATATATATATTTATATATTATTTATACTATATTTTTTATCATATTAATTATATTTTGAATACGTTATTCTCTGAATTCGGTGTGTTTTTTAAATGATAGGTAAGACTACTCCTATCTCTCGTAGTTCTAAAATTTGTTTTTTTTCGTCAAAAACAATTCAAGATTCTATTCTATTGCCTGCTTTATTTTAAAAAAAACACTGCCTCACAACACGCTAACTCAGCTAAAGATGGTTCGGAGGGTTCAAAGTTAGATAATCTATTTGCAAATGTTCAAAAATGATATTGAACGTTTGCAAATAGATGAAGTATTATAGATATACTATTATAGTTAGGGTACTATATTCTACTTCATTAGGGTACTATTTATTAGAATATAGTACCCTAATGAAGTATTAGAGGAATACTTCGTTACGGCTCATCCAACTTAAACTTTTAATAAATGGTGTTAACGAACGAATCATATTGGAATGACAGAAAAATTCGTTACTACAAATTTAATTACAAAATAATTTTAAAATGTTCAAGTTTTTTTATTCCAAAAATTAATGTAGCAGTATCCATTATTTTAGTCCAAGAAAAAACTTCAGACAAAAGTCTCATTAAAATCCCAATCAGACGGGGTGAAGCAAGATTGTTTGCTCTTAGCAGTGGATTACAACCTTCTACAGTGGCTAATGCTTTTATTGGCCAATTTCACACTCATCTTATTTTAAATTTCGTATCGAATGAAGCTTATAACAGAAAGTTTAGCAAAAATCTTTTTAAATTTTCACATTATGATTTAAACTATTTTTTATTATTAGATGATGCGTTATTCGGTACTAGACGATACGACTTCCTTCAAACCCTTTTGATGCAATTTCTATAGCTTATATGTTTGAATCTATTTTACTAGCTTTAAATATATTTCAAACACCCAAAACATTAATTATGGAGAATAGTCAAAAGCCTATACACTATTCTCGATTGACTTAAAACCAGACTTGGCAGCTGAAAAACTCATATGATTGGTTATACAACTGTCAACATCGCTATTGATATAAAATATGTTGCTCCTCTACCAGAGACAATAAGTTTATCTGTTTATGCTGAGTATAGAAATAGATTAAGCGGGAAACATGTTTACTGATTTGTAAGAGACTGTAAGCCAATGGATACTGAAATTATATGGTGTTTTGCATGCGGTGATTTAAATATTAAGATACAATTTGGAGAAGTATTTGAGAGCATTTATCAGAGTAAAAATGAATTTTTTATTGGTAATTTGGATCCTAAAAGTCTCACTGGCAGTCATTGTATTGGCATTTTCTGAATAAGATTGCTAAGAAACAATTATAAGAAAATTCGATATAATTCGATTTGCTTCCAAGATTATTTTAGAAATAGATGTGGTTACTTTTTGTACATACTTTTTCTGGGTACCCAACAGAAATTTATCACTAAGTATTTTGTGCAAATTCAGTAAAAGAGAAAATTAGATTTTCACCGAACGATTTGAGAATCAAAACTTAAAATTGAGTTGTGGTTTTGTTCTTCACCATTTATTCTTTTATTCACGATCTGATTGCATTAGTTTTGAGTAGCATTGCAAAGAGTAAGAGTACTACTATAGCTTCAAAAGAAAATGATATTGATTGACAAATTTTTGACGAGATACAGAACTGAAGAAATTATGAGAAATTTACATCACACATGATTAACTAGTTATCTCCAAATATCAAACTCTTTTTGGTGGAATTATTAGTGAGTTTAAAGATAAAGCTGATGGGAATGAAATTTGTTGATATAAAAAAATATCTGAAAGTTTCATAAGACAAGATTATCAAGATATATTTAAGATGAATGCCTGTATAATATTACAATACCGAACTTAATCTCCAAGTTTTATGCTTGAATTCAGATCTCACCTTGATTGGAAAAAATTCCTCATTGGAAATATTTTGATATAAAAATATCGAAAGCTTAATGATCGGAATAGGTTGCCGTTCTACGTTTGTATATTTAATTTGAATTTCCATATGTTGACTTTATATTACGAATTTGAGAACAAACCTTCGAGTCGATGTTGGAGTAGACTGTCATAGTTTCTAAAAAAATTGAGAATAAAAATTGCTTGTCTTAAAGTGAAATTATATTTTCTCTCATTTTTCTTTAGATAGCAGGTCTGTTTATGTCCTTACAACAAATATGTACTTAGATATGAGGGTTATCTTATATGCTAAGCATTGACAATCGAAACCGACAACCTGGATATTAACAACCCTAGATGGAATTCAGATATTAGCACACTTTCCAGGGTATCCGGTTATTATCATACCCTTAAAGTATCCATATGTTAGCGCGCATCGAGAGTATCCAGTTATTGGTACTTCTTTGAAGGTATCCAGATGTCAGGGCGAATCTAGGGTGTCCGGTTACCAACTTCGAGGTATACAACTCTCAGTATTCTTTTGAGTGTATACAGTTGTTAGCACTTTTCGAGAATATACAGTTATTAGCACACATTTGAGAGTACACAATTGTTAGGACACTTTTGAGAATATACAATTATTAGTATGGTAATACTACTTCTTGAGTTTCAAGAATTTTCTGTTTGAAGTAATCATTAAAAAAAGTTAAATATTTTTAAAAATCTCATATTTTATTTTATATATAATATTATAATTATTGTATTATTTATAAATTTTATAATAGATAATTTTTAATATTATATAATTTATAATAATTTTATATGCTATTTCAATTTGCTGAAATTTTTAAAGCCAGATATTTTTTCCTTTTTTAAATTTTAATTATACTTGAAAGTGTAAAAATATTGTAATTAATTTCCTTACTATTGTAATTAATCTCTTATAGAAAGTTAAACATTCTTATATTCTTAAGATGAAAGTAATAATTTAAGGCACATACACATCAAAAGATGAAAAATAAACATTTCCGTATTAAATAAAAAGAAAGAAAATAATGTACAAAAACTAAGTTAAAAACATATTATTTATATATCCTTAATGTTTAATTAACTCATTTCTAAAGCAAATTATTCTCATTTATTATGAAAAATTTATACTAAAATATGAAAAGACAAATATTAATTTATAAAATTATTTTATAGGAAAAGTATTCACGATATAATTTAAAAATATATTTAAGATATTATTTTAAAATTAATTATTCGCTTGCTTGAATTTAATTTCTTAATTTTGTAACATAAATTTTGCGTCTTATTTGAGAGTATCCGTAACTGTCTAACTTCTGCTGTATTGGGAAATTCTCAATATTATCTTTCTTTTTTATTCAAATTTCCATAATGATTTATTTAATGAAATGTTGGTAAAGTCAATATTTTGCGTTGATTAAAGAAGGGATTTGAAAAACTACTTAATTAAGCATTTTTTGGATTTTTTTCAATATCTTTAAAACCAATGTCCGCTGAGAATAACAATAATAAAATGAGTTATTAATTTACACAGTAGATTACTTTGCATACAATTTAATCTAACAAAATCTTTTAACAAACTACAATGCATAAATGCCGCAAAAGAGGAAAGCTGACTTTTAATTTGACAGAGTTGGACTGGAAAAAAATATCTCCAATAGCCAACATTTGCAACATGATTTGCTCTAATTATGTAAACCATACAAGTTGAAAATTTCCGTTTGAAAGCAGGAATTTAATTATTTCCATTTTTTAAAATAAAGAGTTCCTAGACGTTCTTTAGAAAAACTTAAAAAGGAAAGAAAAGAAAATTTTAAACATCACATAGATTAAACAAATGTTTTTAAAATTCTTATGCAGGCAAACACCTACTCCTACTATTTTATACTGCTATTACTTTATATATTACTTTTTCTACTACTACTACTACTACTACTACTACTTTATTATTTAAATTCATATCTAGAAAAGCGATTTATTCACTCTTTGTGACATATTTCGCCTATTTTTTCTTTTGTATATTATAATTTACATTGAAATATAAATGGGATGCTTTCTAATAATTGGGGTAATTACCAATTATAAATGGGGTACTTTCTAAATAAAATGTTGCTTATTATTTTTAGTATTAATAAAAAAAATGTGCTACAATATCTAAGCAAATAAAATGTTTTTTTGACGAAAAAAATAATTAACGTGCAAAAATGATTAACAAGCAAAAAAAAAAAAAAAAAAAAAAAAAAAATTTAGAGACAAATAAATGAGACATATATTTGTAACACAAACTTTATTAGACAACACAACTGTAACAACACCCATTCTTTGTTAAACTGATCACCGAACTTTGACTTAGCCTTTCAAGCCTTTTTGGTGAATCCCGCAGCAAAATTATAAGTCCTTTGTCTGAAGAAACTAGCGTTGCTGAAGTCGCAACGTCGCTCCAAACAGTAGCCTACCACCGAACTGCCTGTAAAACAAAAGGCCCAGGTTGAAGTATAACTTATCATTTTTCCATCAGTTATTTTTACGACTTTTCCTCATTATTAAGTAAATAGATTTAAATAAATAAAGTTATAATTGCTGGTTGAAATGCAAAACATAAAATTCTGTAGAAATTAAATGAAGAATGAGATTTCGAAGAAAAGGGTTTCTTTCAAATGATTAACAGGAGACTTATTTTATTATTTAAGCAGTTGGATTTTTCATAAAAATTATTAGATTTACCTATTTTTCAAAATTATCGGTATTTTATCAATTGAAATAAGTAAATTAAATAAATATTGCTATTTTGGTATCTTACAGGATATTTTAAGGGAATTGAATTATAATTTTTATCTTAGATAGTCAGTCTATATATGTTTGCGTAAAATGCTTAAACACTTCACAAAGAGCAAAGGATATTGTAATGGGAATAAGCTATGACTGCCAAGAAATCAATGTATTTATATTTCAATGATTAAGTTATTATTTTACTTGTTAAGAAAAGGAATCTATTAGGAGTGAAAATTAAATCTTGAAGATTAAATATGAATGAACCTTGGAACAATAAACATTAACATACTCTACCTAAATGTTTTCACACATAGGAAAAAGAAATGAAATATTAACAGAATGTTATACTGACGTAATAAAAAATAAATAGTAAGTAAATCCAACAATTTCATAAAAATTTTAAATTAATGCAGCTGAAGAATAAATTAATCTCCCTCATAGTTATTAAAATCAATCAAATTAGGCAAAATATAAATAAACGCAACTTCTTAAATTGAAAGAAAATCGTTGCTTTTTTTGTGTGTGAAGCAAAGCGAAATGTTGTGAGAAAAGAAAATTCACCTTTCATCAGAGGAGAAGAAGCTTATTTCTTGATGCTCTTTCCATCGTAGTTCCTGATGGTTGGGAAGGAGTATCTTCCGATTCCTCCGGTGTAACCATATCCTCCGATCAGAGCGGGCTGGGGAAGAACAGCTGGGGCAGCTACTGCAACAGGTGCTGGAGCAGCTACTGCGATTGGTGCTGGGGCGGCAACAGCAACTGGGGCTGGAGCAGCGTATCTGATTTGTGGAGCGGCAACAGCAACTGGGGCGGGAGCAGCGTATCTGATTTGTGGAGCGGCAACAACTGGCCTAGGGATAGCTACTGGAGCTGGTGCATATTGGATTCTTGGAGCTGCAACAATGGGTTGAGGGGCGTATTGGATTCGTGGAGCTGCAACAATGGGTTGAGGGGCATATTGGATTCTTGGAGCTGCAACAATGGGTTGAGGGGCATATTGGATTCTTGGAGCTGCAACAATGGGTTGAGGGGCGTATTGGATTCGTGGTGCAGCAACGATTGGAGCTGGGGCAACAACTCTTGCGGGTAAAGCTGCGGTGCCTTTGTAGGCAGAATGTGAGAGTACTGGAGCTGGAATTGCAACGGGTGCCTGGGCAACTCTCAAGGCTGGTCTAGGGAGAGCAATAGGTGCAGGAGCAGCATATTGAATTCTTGGGGCAGCAATTGCTACGGGTGCTGGAGCGGCGTACTGGATTCTTGGGGCAGCAATTGCAACTGGTGCTGGAGCAGCGTATTGGATTCTTGGGGCAGCTACTGCAACGGGTGCTGGAGCGGCGTACTGGATCCTTGGGGCAGCAATTGCAACGGGTTGAGGGGCATATCTGATGGCAGGAGCAGCTACTGCTACGGGTGCAGGAGCGGCGTATTGGATTCTTGGGGCAGCGACAGCTACAGGTGCGGGAGCGGCATATTGGATTCTTGGAGCGGCTACAGCAACGGGAGCTGGAGCAGCATATCTAATAGCAGGAGCAGCTACTGCAACGGGAGCAGGAGCAGCAGCATACCTAACAGCAGGAGCAGCCTGCACGTAAGATCTCCCGTATCCTCCTCCGTAGTAACCTCCCAGTCCTCCATATCCCAGTCCTCCATATCTCACTCCTCCATATCCTAGTCCGCCATATCCCAGTCCTCCATATCTCACTCCTCCATATCCTAGTCCGCCATATCCCAGTCTTCCATATCCCAGTCCTCCGTATCTAACTCCTCCATATCCAAGTCCTCCATATCCAAGTCCTCCATAACCAAGTCCTCCATATCCCAGTCCCCTGTAGGAAGCTATGGAAGGTCCATAAATATGTGACCCTAGACCAGCTCCGTACACGCCACCATAATTCAAACCTCCATAACCCAAGGAGTTCACTCCATAGGAGGAAATTACGGGACCATTTGCAAGGGTAGAGACCAAAAGGCCGGCAAAGGTGAGAAGAATCTGTTGAAATAAAAAAAGAATGTCCACTTATAAGTTAAATAAATGAAATATTGGAAAATATTATCGTCTGCATACGTATTAAGAGGTTGTTATAAAATACGTATTTAAGAGCTTCAGATTAAGATGAACTATTTGTTTCAATACAGAAAATTATCATAATATTTATACTGATACTGAATTCTATTATTGTTAATTTTTTGCTATTCATTAAGGATTTAAATTGATATCTAGTACAATGAGCATTGCTTTCTAGGATGTTTCTGCGTATTTACGAAACGTATGGAATGTTTTACGGAAATTTCTACGCAACTTATTGTAATTAACAAATCGGTGAAAGACATAGAATGAGAGTTGATGGCACTATCCTAATGACTGCATAGACCATTTGTTATTTAAGGCAGTGACTGCATTTTATGCCTAAACACAAATAAAATTCTGTTTGATTCATCTAATAAGTGCACATGCTATTGCTAGAAGAAGATTCAGATCACTGAAACATTTGACACTGCAATCTTATCTATGCACAAAAATGTTTTTAAAAATAATTTTGATTAAATTAGGTATGTTTTGGGGCTTTTAAAAATTGAATCTTGAATATGAATTAGGGTTTCTTTTGCTAAAATAGGAATTAATTAAATTAAGAGTATTTATTTTTATTTGAAAGCCATCATAATATAATAGATAACACTATATAATTTAGTGCATAGTACAGTTATAAAACATTTGGTAATAACTGTTGTTAATATTGTTTATTGTTTTATGCCCTGGAGCTAAATTGCTTATGCATTGATGAAAATATTTATTAATTGCTATAATAAATTTACATGTTGAATGTAGAAAAATGGGTATTTTCGTATGACCTAACAAAATCTGCCCCTCCAATCTATTCAATTAAAAAAATTTTAAATACAGTAATGAATTTTTCAGTAATGAAAAAAAA
The DNA here is from genome assembly GCA_021605075.1 of Caerostris darwini. Taxonomy (NCBI): domain Eukaryota; kingdom Metazoa; phylum Arthropoda; class Arachnida; order Araneae; family Araneidae; genus Caerostris; species Caerostris darwini. Next base: position 180,280 of record BPLQ01001616.1, read on the forward strand.
AATTTAAAAATTTTAATAGCAACAACTTTAATTATTCGTAGGGAAAAAAATTTAAATTCAGAAATTTCATTAGAAATCTGTAGTTACTGAATAAGTACAAGAAACTCCCTATTCTATAGTCCTTTTTAATAAGACTTCAGTATTTCAGTATATCATTGAAAATATACTATTTTCAATAGTAAAAAAAATGCATAATTTTGAGTTAAATGTTGAAAAAATTATATTTCAAATTTTTCTTATATAAAAAAATTTTTTTTCAAAAGTGCTGTTAATATACATTGATTAATATTATGTTATAATATTTTTTAGAAAACTTTATTTGGGATATTAATTGAATATAGAACCTATTTAGAAATAGATATATAGAAAGTTTCACAAATTTTAAGTTTCTCAAGTTTAATATTTAAAATTCTTCTATATCTATAAAATATACTTATTAAATAATAAAAGTAGCATAATATTAAATACAAGATTAGATAAAGAGTATGGTTAAAATTATTGAACATTATTATTAAAAAAAAGCTGGTTTCATTAAAATTATCAATATAATGTTAAAAAATGTTGCTAACAATGCGAACTGTAAAATCTAAGGGCCTTTCTTGAAAAGTGTAAAAGATTTCAATATTAATAACCTTTTTGTAATAACAGCATTGAAACTTTGGGAATTGTAGTTAATTTTAGAAGATTGATAACAATGGGCAATATCAAGAAGGATATCAATGAACAATGACAAGATTGATATTAATCAACAATGACAAGATTGATAGCAATGAGTATAAGGAACGCTTTTTATTTCTCACATTCTGTTTCACATCAGATTTTATAGATTAATTATTAAATAAATATGAAAATGTATTAAAGAATTAGTTAAATTTTTAAATGAAAACTAATTTAATAACTGATTTTTAAGAAATTGTTTTTAAAAAATTAAAACTTTTTAGATTTTTAAGAAATAATAATTTTATTCATTTTAAATTAATAATTTTTGGATTTTTAAGAAAGTTTTTTCATTTTTTTTTTAAAACTATTGATTTATAAAGAAAAAAAAATCCTTTTTAAAAGTACTGCTATCACTAAGCAGTGAAAGCTTTTTAAAGTAAGAAAAAATTGCTTAGAAAAAACTTTCGTTTGTAATTTTCTTCTAGTTTGCAGATGCATAAAAGTTTTTAAAAATCTTAACCAAATCTTACCATAGATCTCATTGTTGCTGCAGTGGTGAGGATCTTTGAAAGGACTGGTCAAGTTGTGCTTGGTCTGACAGTACTCCGTCCGCCTTATATACTTCGCCGAAAAGCAAATTGTCTTTTTGCTTTGTTTACCTGGTCCACAAAACACGTTTTTCTTCTTGTTAATTTGTATAACTGTAACTTTGCTGCATGCTCCAGTTTAGCGATACAATATCTCAGGGAGTGTGAACAGAATAATCAAGCTGGGCCTTCTTCTTTTTTGTTGTCCTTCTTGGTCTTCTTGAAACGGGACCAGGTGTCCAACCTTCTTTTGTTGTCAGCGCATCTAAATCATAACGGACATTTTTGTTTTTTCTCCTTTCGCTTTTCCTTGCAAGATGGCGACGTGACTGAGAATGAGGGTGCAAAGTGGCGCAAGTCTTGCGTATAAAAATAAAAATAAAATAAAAAAACTCACCAAAAAAGAAGATTATAACAATCTTCTCATAATGCAACTTTATATTGCAGGCAGTAATCTTATTTGAATATCCGTTAAAACTTTATCAGCATTATCTGTCTATAGTAGGAGATATTTTTATATACTTATATTTATATGTCTACCTAAAAGTTTGTTATAATAATGCAACATAATGAAAAAATTTATTTAATATGAAATAATGGGACTAGGAGTGGTCTGATGATAATTTGTTGGAATTAGAATATTGGTAGAACTCAGTTTAAATTTTGTCAATCATAGTTGTAAAAGAGTCTTTGTAGGGGATTTGAAGGCCGGAAAGTTCTTTCGTCTCGCTTTAGGTGGAGGAGGTAAAACCATCCATATACCTTCCTTGGAAATGTTAGTTCCAAATTGTGGTGATAAAATTAAGAAGCAATACATCATGGTTAATGAATTACCTACTATTTAACTACCTTTCCAATGTTTAATACTTTCAGACGAAAGAACTTTGTATTTGAAAAGAACCAAGAGAGTTTGAAGTAAAATCAATGAAGGATGTTAATGATCTATTTCATTCATGCGATCTATTTAATGATGCATTTAAATACATTGCATAATCCTCCATAATCTACAATCAATGATCATACACCGATTGGTATCTTCCACACAATATTGATGCGAAAAGATTTTATGTAAAGTTATTTAAAGAAACTGATCCACATTTCAGTCAAATGTTATTAAATCCAAAACGTATCCACACAGTAATTCAGACTGTGGTGAACTTGTTAATCTGTAGTGTCATCTTATAATGGCAATTTGTGATTATTATAGGTATAATGCAGTCAATGATGTGTCTATGATTTTTACAATCAGTTATAATTCTAACCAAACATTCATCAAAATAAGAAAATAAACTAAATGACTTTATCTAAAGGTCATCAAGCTTAAAATACAGAAATTTATTAATTCTGATTTCAGACCGAATAAATCTAATAAGCTCTTCAGTTGAAATTGTGGAAATTTTTATTAAAAGAACAGCCAAATTACTTGTTAAATCATTAATAGTAATATGGTGTAATTGGTACTTAACCTTCGGATTATTTTTAGTAAAATATATGAAAGGATTAAAAGCTTTTATTAATTGCAATAAACATAAAACAATTTTATTCATTTATAATAGCAAAATCTGTGATGTTATCTAATATCAAGAAATAATTACAATCAAACCTTATATTTATTAATGTTGTAATAATTATTTTAAGAATAGATCATTATAATTATAAAATAGTAGTTAGCAGTTTTTATAGACAAATTTTGGGGACATAATGAAGAAAATACATAATGTCACTGAAATTTTTAATTTTGTATTTTTCCTTTTTCTTACAGAGTGAAAATGATGCCTCATCTCCTCAACTAAGCCCTTTTAATTATTAAAATAAGTGCTACGTACGTTTATTTACTTTTATCAATTCCTTCTGTTAGCTCACACTCTCCCTATATATATCTTCTTCAAATTTTCAATCGTTCATAAAATACTTGTTATTCATCCACTACATTCAATAGATTTTTTTGAACTTGTAGTGCATGACACTTGATGTTAATACAGTTTTTTCAAATATTAATTCAGTAATTAAATTAAATTAATTAATTTTAGTTTTTTTTAGATTTAAGTTGCATATATCTACCAATAGATGGCGCCAGATAAATTAAAAAAAATGAATGAAAATTATTTATAAAGGACTTTCTGCAATATAGTGAAAAAAAAGGAGGAATTGATTTAAAAAAAATTACTTTTATATTACTTGGTACGAGTCAGAAACAACAATTTTTTATACAAAAAGGAAATATTCATATTATTGCTTTACACTGCAAAATGCTTTAAAATTTGTTTTTTACTTTTAATTAGTCAATATGAGCTATATTACATTAAAATGGCAACAATTTGAATTCAATCATCCGCCACTAAAACTACCACTGTAATCTTTCAAGAGTTTTCATAAACAATTGAAAATAAATAAGATAAAAGTTTTTTTTAGCACGGAATGTTATATTCCTCAAGCATGTTTATAAAAGGGTGTTACAATGCTTACCAATAATTACTTACCACTGCATTCTAATAAAGACGTTAAGTTACGATAAAAACATTTACACACACATCTACAAAGTACCATAAATAGTATAATAGTACCATTATACAACTATTATATATTTTGTTTTTCTTAAAATTAAGACAATGTTGTTATTATAACATTTCTAATTGCACTAAAATAACTATTTTTATAACTAACTATTTTATTATATTTTTAAAATATTGCTAAGTGGTAACTGTGACGGCCCTCTATAAAAAGATTGTTATTCCAGAAATTCGAAAGCTTTGCTAAGTATTACGCAAAAATATTATCTTCAAATAAAATATTACAATTTTGTACTAGAGAAACTAAAATCATGATTGTAACTTTAATCATTGATTACATTTACAAAAAAAAAAAAAAAAAAAAAAAAAAAAAACCTATCTAGACTGAAAGTCAAATTATTTTTTTTTATATTATTTGTTTACGCATGACATCTTTCGAAGCCTTCTAATAATCAAAAAGATCCACCTGAAATTCAAATATTACTGGACTCACTGCATTCTAATAAAGACATTAAGTTACGATAAAAACATTTACACACACATCTACAAAGTACCATAAATAGTATAATAGTACCATTATACAACTATTATATATTATACATAATAATATAGTACCATTATACATCTAGTACATATTATACACAGTACATAGTATCATAAATAGTACCATAGTGCCATTATACACCTACAAAGTACCATAAATAAATTCTTGAAACAAACTAAAATATTTTTGGTTATATTATTGTATTTATTTTTTTTTTGGTTATATTATTGTTATATTATTGTATTTTGATTATATTATTGTATTTTATAAGAGTTTTTTTTTTGTATGACTGTTTTTTTGGGTACATATTTATATTATAAAAAATATTATAGGCATAAACAGAGAGGCCAAAAAGTCAAGTTGAGATTTTAACAATTAATAACCTTTTTATAACAATAAAATATATATGGATTGGAAAGTATGTTAATTTTGGTTTGCCGGTGTTAATCTTTAACTCTAATGTAAATTAATGGTTAATCTTGTTGACGCCCGAGAAAAGAGAAGTTTGCAGAATGAGAAAACATATCCAGATTTCAAAAGATTAAATTAAGGCAAGATTATAATTAATTTTCTGTAAATTATTATATGTTCATATTGTCAATTAAAAGAATATCGAGTTATATGCAATGATAATATATATAGAGAAAGCAAGTGGAACCTCATAAGCAAGAAATCACAGTTAAGCCAAATTTATATTTAAGACAACAGCAAATGTGACAACGAAGGGAACGAATTTAATGTCCGATTGTTATTAAGCTAAAATTAGCCTCTGTTAAGAATCGAACACATATTTATTCATAATCAAATAAAAAAAATTGTTTTAATATTCATATATTTACTTTTATATGTAAAGATACTAATTTAGAATGGCATGTACAAATTTACTTGTATTGAAATAACGAGAAGTTAGATCAATCCTGCATTATGATAGTTACAAAGTGATTAAACGCATGCACGTAAGGAAGAATAATTTTGCTATCCTAAAAATTTGATGCTATGCATAAATTTATTAAACATAATAAAACTTTCTTTTTCCAATTATAAGAAATCGAATGACCAACATGATGAATATACAGTAAGAAAACTTATTTTTTATATTTTATAAGCAAAAATATATCCGATGTGAAAGCTACGACTTTATTAATGCAACTAGATTAAAATATTTAACATTCATAATTTTGGGAATTAAAACATTATTGTCCTAATTTATATATAATAACAGTATATAAAAAAATATGAAAAACCTAAACTCGCAAAATTAATATTAAATGAAATAATTTTACATTATAAAATAATAATAAAAAAAAGAAAAAGAAATATTCAGCATCATAATAAGTAGCGTGACATTGTATCTAAGAAGCTCAATTTGTTTCAGTAAAAATTTTGTATCATTTTTCTGAAAATGTAAAGATTTCCAGAGAGATGTGATGTTAATGTGCAGCCTTTTTTAAGATTAGGACACAAATATTCATTAATATTTAAATTATTATTAATTATTAAGTATTAAGATTATACTTACAATTCATATACAATGCACAGTAGCAAGAATATAATTTATATAATAAATGAACATTGGGATCATTCTTTTATGGGAATATTAACTTTAATATTAAATTCAATTTTGCAGAATTGTCATTCAAATTTGACTTCGCTTTTCTAGCACAGGAATTTTAAAAACTGCTAAAATATTCCCACCAAACTATCACTAACGAATCTCCATGTTTTATATCATAGATTAAATAATTTAGACTGGCTATGTCATACTTGGGTGGCGAACTATACAATACTTTTAAGAGTCGAAAATAGTAAACTTTCGTCATTGAAAATTTAATTCTAAAATTTTTTGGCCGTGATTCCTTTCAAATAATATGAGATTACCTTCACTGTCGATAAATCATTACATTTTCAGAAAAATGGTACAAAATGTTTACTGAAAGAAATTGAGTTTCGTAGATACCAAGCCACGTTAATTGAGCGATGAAACAAGTACTATAAAAACATATTTTTAAAGTCAATTCCTTCTTTTTTTCACTATATTGCAGAAAATCCTTTATAAACAATTTTCACTCCTTTTTTTTAGTTTATCTGGCGCCATCTATTGGTATGCAACTTAAATCTAAAAAAAAAACTAAAAATAAGTAATTAAATTTAATTGCTGAATTAATATTTGAAAAAACTGTATTAACATCAAGTGTCATCCACTACAAGTTCCTAAAAAATTTATTTGAACTTGAGTGGAGGAATAAAAAGTATTTTATGAACGATTGAAAATTTGAACCAGATATGTATAGGGAGAGTGTGAGCTAATAGAAGGAATTGAAAAAAAAAAAGAACAGCAATCTCGAATTACAGCAAAATTTTAAAAGCAAAAATAATAAAAGCAAATACATACGATAAAAATAGTAAAAGCAAATATATTAGGCTATATTTCAAATTTAATTAAAAACTTTTTGATCATTTAAAATTAAAAAATATAGAATACATTAACAATACTTCAACACGATCGTTTCACATTTCAAACGTAAAAAAATAAGAATAATAATATCCAGAAAAATAAGTTAAATTAAAATCAGACGATTTTTTATATTATTGCCAATTTGTACTTACATTATTTTAAAAATTTAACAATATATATTAAATGAATAAAAATATTTGATAGTAAAATAATAATAATTAATAATTAAATGAATAAATTAAAATCAGACGATTTTTTTAAATCATTTCCAATTTGTAGTTACATTATTTTAAAAATTGTGTAATATATATTAAATGAATAATAAAAATATTTAATAATTAAATGAATAAAATAATTAATTAATTAATAATTATTTATGAGAAAAAAGAGATTAACTAATTATTAATTAATTAATGGTGAATATATGAATATTTCTCCCATATAAAACTAAAATTAATTCCTTAAATTTAATTAATGAATTAATATTAGAAAAAACTGTATTAACATCCAGTGTCATCCACTACAAGTTCAAAAAAAATTTATTTGAACTTGAGTGGATGAATAAAATGTATTTTATTAACGATTGAAAATTTGAACAAGATATATATAGGGAGAGTGGGAGCTAATAGAAGGAATTTAATAATTGTTGATCATTATGTAACTAAATATTTGTTTTACGTTTCTTTATTATTGAATTTAAAATTCTCTTTAGTCTCTTTCTTCATTCTTTCTGACATATTATTCTTTTCAAATTTATGTTTTTTTTGCTTCCTAACGGTGCTTCTATTTGAGTCTCGACTATTTTTACAATTGCCAAGTATTATAATAAAATATATTATAATACTTGGTAATTGTTAACAAACGTCAACATCAACTTTTATTTAGGACTGTCACATATAACTTGGCGTTTCACGACTTCAGAAAATTAAACTTGTTAACTCTTTTTTTCTGCGAATTTGGTTTATTACAATGATTATGTATTGTTTTCTTTATGTAGTTTAACACATATTAATTTTTGATTATATTAATGTATTTTATAAGAGATTTTTTTTAAAAATAGGTAAGTTTTTAATGAGCATCAGAGGTTCTTACATTTTTTGTTTCATAGAAGTAAAATAAATGTAATTATATTTTTAAATACGTAAAATAAAATTAAAATAATTCAATTATAATAAATCCTTGAAAATTTGATTCTTTAAAAATGTTTAATATCTTTCCTAGAAACATGCAGTAATAATAAAATTCATTCATTGAATCACATAGTAATTCAAATTATACTACTAAAAGATTAAATGGAGAATATTAAACAAATGTCTATTAATGCAAATAAAACAATGTTGTTTAATTTATATGAAATTATTAGAAAACAATCTTTTACTTCTATTCCTATTAATTAAAACCACTAATGATATCATAATTTAAAGAATTAATTCCCATAAAGATGTCAAATTTAATTAGAGAGTAATGGTAGTTAAATTATGAAAACAAAAATGTTTGTTTCTCATCCAAGTTCATGGACCATTTGAATTAAGCTAATGGATTCTGATTGATATTTTTTTCTTAGGTGGTATTGCAAATGTAACAATAAAAATTGTCTACAAACTGAACGAACAACCCTATAGATATACCCCATGCTATATCTTCCACTTCTAAACTTGTCCCTATGGTTATCAAATTTCGAACATTCTTGGAGGGAATTTTTGAATTGAACTACGATAACCTAAAGGAATTGGCAATATACAAATTCCATCATTGACGACTTATTCGCGGGTACTGGAATTTAGGATTAAAATGGGATATTTTTATTGGCAAAATGACGAAATTTTTCTTATTTATTAAACAAAATGTTAGGTGATTGCATTTCAGCGATTGGTAGGTTTTTATTCTTTTTTTTTTTACGTCAACCTATCTATGAACAGTACAATAGCTTAAAAAGTATCGTCAACCATGAAAAATTCGTCACCCACGAAAAATGGCAAAATAAGAATAAATAATTGGATAATTTTCTAACGAATATTACTCCAGGTTTTTTATCAAAAGTATACCTGACAATTTTGTTGAAATTTAGATGCAAGTCGTGGCTGTCCATAGGCGGACACACACACAAAGTTTGAGAAATATATATAAAGATTTTTTTGGGCAAAATTCTGCTGACCATAAAGTGAAAAATAGTGAAAAAAGAAATTTGCAGACAGTTTAAAATCCCTCATTGTGAACGAATTAAATTTTTTCTTAAAAAATAGATTGAGTGTTTTATGACAGTTTGAAAATTTTTCTAGAGAAACGTGTTGGTAAATTTGGTGAATGGATAAATTGAAGATCATTATAAATAGTTTCAATGGGGACTTCCCAGCAACATACCATAACCGGTCTTTATCAAAATTATGAATGCAATATAGTTGCATTGAATTATGAATACAGCCAAGTAGTCTAATTCAGCTAACCAAAAGAATAGACTACTTAAATTTCTAGAAGCATCTGAAATAATTTTTGGAGCATTTGAATTGGGATCTATTTTTATATGATATAAGATTCTATTTTATGTTATTGAATTTAAAATTCTTTTTTGACTTCTCCCTGCTTTATTGTTTGACATACTTTTCTTTCAAATTGTTAGTTTTTTTTTTCTTGATTAAAGTATACTGTGCCCAATATCTTTAGTAAAGATTTACTGTCATTTGAACGATAAATAACTAGTTTTCTGTCTTCTAACAGTGTTTCTTCTTGAGTTTCAGCTATTTTTTACTGTTGCCAAATATTATAGTGAAATATATTATTGCGTATTCATCAACAGTAATTTAGAATTAACACATAGAATAACTTGGCAATGCACGGCTTACAGAAAATAAAACTTTTTAGCTCTTTATTAACAAAGAGATGTGTTAGTAGTTTTATAAAAAAGATCAGGGATTCTCAAATTTTTTTTTTATTACATGGATATCTTCTGTAATTATAATAAAGATCATGGAACCCTTTCTTAATTTTTTTAAATACATAAAATAAAATTTAAAAAAAAAATAAATAGATATTTAAGTATTAAACTGAAACTTAAGTATTAAACTGAAATTTGCTTGGCAAATTTCAACCATATCATGTGTGAACATTCAAAAATGGATGAATAAACTCTGGAATATGCCATTGTTTAATATTTTGAGGAAGCAATTCATTGGAATACTACAAGAATGGCCAAATTCAAAAACCACATGACCATAGTAATGTTGAATAGATCAAGAATTTCATGAAGAATGAATTGTTCGAGAATCTATAAAAGAATATACAAAAGTAAGATAAATGTCGTCGTAAATCAAGAATGAAATATTCCTAATTCTACAAGAAACGTTATCCCATTCAATAGTCAAACGAATATATCAAAATTATAAATATATATTAAATGAAGAATGAAGTGTTCCAAATTTTACAAGAATCTCTATAACATTCAATAGCAAAACAATATATCAATGTTTGAAAATTCTAGGCATAAATAAATAATGAAGAATGAAGCACTATACAACTCCATAAGCACGGGAAAATATAAAAGTGATAAATGTGTAATTTCTAGAAGAAGGAATTGATCAACGCACTACGAGTACTTATAATTTTGGCCAAGCCAATATCATAACCAAAACCATACAACCATACAACCATACTACTTCAAAACCATACTATAAAACAATTCAAACAAAAGTCAATTTCTCCAGAAAATTCCTTAAGACTAACGTTATTCATGAAGCATTTCAAGAGTTAAGGGGCCCAAAGTACCATTCTAAGCCAAAATTTGATATGGGATTTTATTTGCGTGGTCCTCATTTTTGGATAAATTCACTAACCAAGACAACATCATTTTCACATATGATAATATTTCAATTATAATAAAAACCATTAAAAATTTGATTCTGTAAAAGTGTTTGATCTCTTTCCTAGAAATATTACGTAATAATAAAATTAAATCACATAGTAGTTCAAATTATATTACTAAAATTAAAATTATATTACTATATTTTTCCAAGGGGAATGTTAAACAGATGTCTGTTAATGCAAATTAAACAATTTTGATTAATTTGAATGAAATTGTTATAAAGCAATATATTATTTCTATTGTTAATTACTATAAAGACTAATAATTTAGAAAAATTCCAATAACAAATGTTAGATTTGATTAGAGAATAATGCTTACAGAAATAAAAATTATGAAAACAGAAATAATGGTTTTTATCTCTCATCCAAGTACACAAGAACTTTTGAATCAAGCCTACAAATTCTTATCTGATTGAATAGTTTTCATTTCTTAGACGGTATTGCAAATTTAATAATAAAAACTAGTGCTACAAAAGTACTTTCTACACCCCAAACGAACTACTGTATAAATAATTTCTTTCTTTCCCATACTATATCTTCCCCCTCTTAAACTCACTCCTATAGATATCAAATTTTGAACATTCAGTGGATAATTTTTTGAATTTAATTTAGCGGTTAAATAGATAAGTGTGGTTTAAAAGGGTTTGAAAATTTTTATAGGGGGACGTGTTGGCAAATTTGGAAAAGCAATCAATTTAAGATTATTATGAATAGTTTCTTTCGAACATATGATATTGGGTTTGATATGACTCGCATATTTTTAATTTGAGAAATATCTACTTTGAAACTGAAGTAAAATTTTTCTGTACTAATATATCTTAGATAGGTTAATCATAAGTTAATACACTTTGCTTATTTGCTTACATTGTAATTTAGTATAATAAAATAATTAGTATATTTAATAGTAGTAAAAATAATTAATTTATAAATCTTTTATTTAACACTTTTATAGCCCAAATTCAAAGATGCAACCCAGTAATTATATAAGCCAAATATAGATATTTTTTAATTTTATTTTTCAAGAGGTAGTATGTGTGATGCAGTTTGGTTGTAACATGTTTGTAATGATATCAGAAGCTGCTAGATTACAATACCACATAAAATAAAATATTTGTTTCGTTAACCTTATTGTGATGACGAAATTAGTGCGTTTAATTTGCGGGAAAGATTTAAAAAAATAATTTTTGGAAAAAATGGAACTAGGAATGATTAAATAGTTGCAAAAGGGTGGCTGAAGTGTTTGGACTATAGAGCAATTTGAAGTTTCTTTTTAAGAATTCCAAATATAAAATAATGATTTGAATGATGTAAGGATCTGTTATAATGAAGGATAGGATGATCTGATATAGTGAATTATATAATGATCTGATATAAAATGATGATCTAAGGTATATAAAGAATTTTATAAAAAATGTTTACGAAATTTAACGACGGTCAGAAAGCATTATTTTACACTCCTCTAAAATCTGTTTCCGACCAAATGCAGTGTTAAGTCTCTTCACTGATGAAATTGGAGGAGTCATCAAGATATTTCTTGCTGGTGCAGTATTGGTGTATAACATTGCTGCGTTGCGTCTTTGAATTCGTGCTTCAACAGTATTAAATAAATGGTCTGAGATGCCTGATAGATACAAATGTTTAGTTTTTTTTATTGCAAACAGTTTTGATAAAACATTAGATTACGATTCCCGGCGAAATTACTGCATTTTTTGTTCTCTAAGGTAAGACGACAATTAGTTCAATTTATAGTTAAATATTACAAAAAGATTATCCATAATCGTAATCTAAACATAAAGCAGCAAATTCGCAAAATTAAAATTGTTTGGAATTAACTTGTGATTTGTATTTCGTGGACAGGATTAATAGTGATAACTATGAAACTTTTCATACTGTTTTCAAAATTGATCCACCATTCGTGAGGAAATAATTTATTAGTATACAATGCCATTTTTGTCAAATGTAGTCGATAAAAGAAACCTGACTGACTATAGATTTAAAAATAAGGAAAAACCACTTAATCAAGATTGTTCAATACGTTAACTAGAGTTTTTATGAACGTGAGCCCAACACGAAATCCTAATAATTCTTAAAATATTTGCATATTAATTTATATTTACATATTAATTTATTTTTACTCATGAAATCATTATTAATATGTATTAAAATTAACACGGTTCGTAAAGTATTTATAAAATTTCCTACTTTAATTTACTTAGATATTTTTATTTCAGTGTTTGAAGAAACTAAAGTAAAAAACCAAAAAAATCCAGTTCGAAATCTATGTTAAAACTGTAGGTTCCAGTCTAATTAGCCTTAAGTGTGCCAAAAATGACCTTAGAGTGATAAACCCAAACCAAACTTACTATTATTTTTGATTAAGAACTGTCATTAAATAGTTTACGTACATGCCGAGAAATGTTTTTTTAAGACAGACTTTTTCTTACAAGTGTGGCCCTAATAAGGTAGCAGATTTCCAGTGGTTTTAATTAACAAGAAATGAGATTTCAAATAAAGATTCTGCTGAATTTACTGACTGTTTACTTGAGTTTAGAAATTCAAAAGCAGAAATACGTCCAATCGCTAATAATTTATTTTGTGAAAACCTTTCAAAGAAACCTCCCCATGGTTTAACAACGATGGTTGACAAGTCTCATATACGAGTAGATGAGCTTGCGAGAAATGATGAATAAATTTTGGAATTGTTTACAATCTTTTATCTTAAAATGTTTTCAGCTTCCGGTTTGAGTATCATTTGAAATAACAATTAATAATTCTCAGGGTCAAACATTTAACAAAGTTGATCTCTTTGTTAGTAAAGGAATTTTTTTTTCTCATGGCAAACTTTCGGTGGATAAATTTTATATTAGGATTGAATGCTAAATTAAAAAGAAATTTAAGAGAGATATTGTATTCATAGATAACTTAATTAAAGACGTCATTAATTTTTAAGAAATAATTTATTTTATTATTGTTAATATGTCCTTGAATAAAACTTGCTTCCGGAATAGCGTACTATCTCCATTCTTATTCATCAGAGCTTGAGTATCGGTATCATTTAATGAAACTCTTGGTTAAATGAAAACCTTGGGCTTGACGTGCTAAGACAGCAGAAGCAAAGTCCTTTCAAATTTATAATAAACAATTTTCAGTATTTTAAAAATTTATTTCAGTTTTGTCAACATGAAGATAATAAAGGAATTTGAAGCCGAAAGAAATTCTCATAAGATGCACTAAAACTAATTTTGTTATACAAAATATTTTAGTTTGATATAAAATGTTAATATATAATATAATATTTTATGCAGTTATTCGTGATAAAAATTAATTATTTTTCTTAAAAAAAATAATTTTGTTAAATTATTTTGCTGTCAAATAAAATAAAATAAAATTCAATCGTGATCTTCAAAGGGAAATTTGAGATATGGTAGAAAGTTTTGTTGCAAAGTGGAAAATTCCAGTTCAGTTCCTGAATAAATTATCTAGTTATGGAGAGAGGGAACATAAATCCAGAGACTGTCAGATATAATTAAATGAAAACCTCACATTTAATGTTTATAGTTATATAAATTAAAATAATCTGCAAATTTTTTTATAATTGAAATAAATTATATAAGACTTTAAGCTTACTGGTTCTGAACATATTGAGAAAAATATCTGAAAATCAAAGAATTGTAACAAGCAAATTTCATTTATAAATTCTTATTTTCATTACTTCATTCATATTTATTAAAAAACTTGTAATAATTACGCAAGATATTTAACAATTAGAAATATGATGAAAAGTAAGTCTCATATATGAAAGATATTATAGCATGAAACATCCATATACGAAAAATATGTAGCAAGAAATATCTATATATAAAAATATACAGTAAGGAATCCCGGCATTAGTTGTAAAAAGAAGATAAAGTGTTTAGTTTGTAAATGAAAAATATTCATGCAATTATTTCAGTTTAAAAATAAATTGATTTTCAATCTAGATAATTCATCTGTACTATTTAAAGTAAAGAAAAAAGTCCCAATCCATGGATTACAAGATTTGTGTGGAATTATTGAGCATGAGAAAGAATGTGGCGGTATCTATGGTGTATATCAATTTATCTGGGTAAGAAATTTAAAGATCGGGACATAATCCAAAAAATATTCATATTTTTTCGTATTGTTTAAACAGAAAATTTTATATTTGTGCATAATGTATAACGCAAATGTAGACTGGTGACCAAAATTAAGTCAATTATCACCTTTTATCGAATATCTCATGAACTACTGGACAAATTGTTATGAAATTATGTTTGACTGAATTTATAAAAAAAGATAACACAATAGCTGTGGCACACATGCATGATCGTGCATGAGATATCATTTCCAGAATATCTAAAGCAGCTTTAAATATTAAATATAAAATTGATTAATAGGGTGTATAACTGGAAACAGTAGTCCTTGAAAATCGAATCTCTTTGGCTGCGTGATGGTCACAAACGGGCTGAAAAATAATTTGAACTTCTATTAGGCCTCCCAGAAATGGCAAAATATTGTCCTTCATTGGCCGCTGTGGTTCTTGGACCATCTTAAACAAGCTATCATAAACTGTCATCATAAATATCACTGTTTCCATAAGATAAATGCAACATTACATTTAAGTCTCTAGCAATCTGCACTTGAGCCTGCCTGATTCACCAATTTCCATCCCATCATTCAAACGCTGGAGATTACGTTTTGACAGTTTGTTTGCTTCTGAATTGTTGTTAACAGAAAAAAAAAAAAAGGTCATTGAGATGGAAAAACCCGGAAATTGCCCTGCATGTTTATAAAACTTGTTTATTTACTTCTTTATATGTTTCAAACACATTCACGTAAACACTAAGTTATTTGCTTAGGGGTTTACATCTTTGTTCGAAAGTATTAAGTAATAATTATATAAAAAATAATAATTAAGTAATTAAGTAATGATTATTTAAATAATAATTATTTAAATATATAATTATAAATATAATAAGTATTAAGTATATAATTATTTTATCTGAAACATAAGCATTAATTCTATTTTATGAAAAGCCGACAAAATATCAAATTCTTTTAATTTTGAACTGTGTATATTCTACAGATATGTAGAATATACATGGGTCAAAATTAAAAAGAAGTTGGCCATATATATATGTATATTGCGATATTATATTATTATATTTTGATAAAATTAATATAAAAGGTTTATATTTTGATAAAGAAGTAAAATATATATATGTTGTGAGATACGAATCTTTGATAAAAGCTTATTATTTGAAAAAAAGTTTCGTTTAATATTTAAAAATATATTCTTCTTTTAAAATTACAAATACAAACAAGATTTTCTTATCGAAGGATATGTTTTACCCTTTCCGTTAAATGTTTTGTTTTAAATGCTTTGTTTTAAAAGTATATTTATATCATAATTCCAAAAGGTTATTGGTTTAAATTTGATTAAAAATTTTTAAATGCAAAATAAGCAATTTTCAGATAGAAAAGCCATCAATCATTACTTTTATATAAGAAGCAGATTTTAAATTAATACACGAAAAAGATAAGTATAATTTCTAAAGTAAAGAAAATAATAAATAATAGTCTGATGAAGAAAATAATTGTGAAATTTTGTAATGCATCACAGCAAAAGTAAACAAATATTAAATAAGATTTACAAAAAATAATAATAAAGTAGCAGTGTTGACATTACAAGCATAAAATATTTTAAAGTCTTGGACAGTCTTACAATGTAGTACTGTAGTTAGAAATAAATAAAAAATTATTTCTTCAGTTAATTTTCTAAAGGATTGATTGAAATAAATGCCTTCAAAAAAATCTATTTATCTTAGTAAATCTTAGAAAAATAAGTAGAATTCAACAGGGAATCTACAATTGTTACTATTTCTTCTTCGAATTGGAAGAAAAACAAATTAAAAAGATAGTTAAAACAAAAAAAATATCATCGTAACTACCAGAAAAACTATTTTACGATTTACATGTAAAGAATTATTTATCTATATCATTATTTTTAAACAGTAAAGCTGTACCAAGGCAAACTCATCCATCATGCTTTAAATTCGACCTTTGAATTCTCTGAGAGATTTATTGAATCACACAAGTATGTATGTGTGCATATTCAACCTATTTCTGTGAAGTCCCCTGACATTACTCTTAAGGATTATCGTTCCCTTTAGCTTTCTATAAAGATCAAATTAATTAAAATCGTTTAACTATGCAGATTAGACGAAAGGAATATAAGGCAATAACAATGACGATTTTGCGAAAACACCGTCCATCCTGAAAGGCCTGGTTCAAACTTAATAGTCCAAAAGAATGGCCATTTGATAAAACATTTAAAAAAATAAGTTTGTTGTTAAAAAATGTGTTAATACCGACAAAAACAAAATAGTTTATAAAGATATGAGGGTACGCTTTCCTTGATAAATCTATCTTCAGGATATTTAAATAATCTCCTTGTTTTTTTACTGTGTTTTATGGGGGATTTGGGTTTTGTATTTATGTACATTTTCTTTTTTGACCACACCTGCAAGTACAATTGTATATGATCTGTATACTTTTTCATATCTCTCCAATTCAACCCCATCAAAGCCTATTAAAACTTAATATATATATATTTAAATTACTATTAATAAGGTAAAACTGATAAGTAAATATTCCTCTATTTAGTGTTGCACATTTTCAAATAAAAATGCTAACCCTAAAAAATAAATAAAGCCTCTCAATCACTATAAGATCAAAATTACATTTTCAACGGATGTTTCGAAACATGTTTTCTGCAGGAGATAACGGCAGGTCATGCCCCAAAACACGTACTTCTTCCTATTCCCACACGCTAGGAATTCACTCTCGTTGCCAGAAATAATGTTTTTTTTTTGTGGAATACTCCTATTAAGAGAAATGGTGGTAGTTGTTAAATTTATGATGTAAATAAGGTTTGCAAATTCAAATATTATGAATGCTGATGAAAAATTAGTTGAGTAAAATAAGCATAAATGATTGTCCTAATAACAGTGTTAAATAATCTTTATTTTTTAGAAATGTAAACATTATATTGTTTTTGTCATTCTTTTATAGAAAACGACATTAATTTGAATATAGAATCAAATAAAACAGCAGACATTGGAGAACATAGGTGAGACTCAGTTGTTAGCATGTTGGATTTAGGAACTGTGAGAACTCTGTTTGAAAGCTGATAAGAGAAATTGAATTGAAAGTTCCTATATGTCTATTTCGACATCTTTAGATGGGCATGATAAAATCTGATTTAAGGAATGTCTTTTCGTTGGTTTGATGATAACACTATAGACTTCTAATATAAGGATTGCTATCTCTGATGGTGCTATTATATGATTGCTATTTGCTGCTATCTTTGATGTTGTTTATTCCAATTTGCTATGGTAGATTATGAGCAAGTGTTGTTGGAGTCCTGATGTCTCCTTGGTAACTTCGAATCTGATATATACTTAAGCTTTAAGTGTCGAATCACCTCAGATTATTGCTGTGTGAGTATGACCTAATAGACTGTATAACGCATATTCTGTTAAAGTCAAAAGATGGAATAACAATTAAAAAATATTCAGCAGTCACCCATAAGAAAAATATAGCTTTTCTGTGCATAAAAGCATTTGAGGATATGTCAAATAATTACAGTGACTAAACATAACTATTTTTTATTGAATATTTTAAAATTCATGTTCAATTATCCACTTTCGTTTTAAACGGAAATTGTATACTATGCTTGCAAAGCTATCTTTTGATTATCTTATCATTATATCTGATTATCTTATCATTATATTTGATTATCTTTATATCTGATTATCTTTGATCTATCTTTTGATTTTTCTAGTTGGATTACAATAGTCTTACTATTGTTTCTTTCAATTGTTACGTGTCCAAAGGAATGCCTCTCTTAAGCAGTGTTTAGAATTCAGTTTTGGTATCTCACTAATAGATCTCAGATTTGAGAGAGATGATGTGAGGATGGTGCATTTTCTGATGCCATCAACACAGGATGCAATTCACGCTTATTAAAAGTTGCGGTATGTTGAAAATCCCCTTTTAAATTCTAAATAAAAAGTAGCGCTCTATCTCACTTTCCTAATTGCCTTTATTAGTTATATATGAAGCTAAATCTTTTTCATAGACTTCTTTTTCGCGTGTTTGTATTAATTTCGATCACAATACTTCTGACTTTCCGGCAGTAGTTACACAAAGATTTGAGTAGTTTCAGTTTAATTATGACCGTACAGTTTACTTGCAAGGAAATTAATTAATTAAAGTTAAAATCATAATTAACTACATAAGTTAAATAAAAACTAACAAATACAAAAGTAAAAGTAAATAATTATTAATAGAAAATAGTTGAATAAATAATGCCTTTCACTACAGTGTTTTTCAGCAGAAATTGGTGAGGTAACCTTAAAAAAGATATAAATTTAAATTTATTGCACATTTAAGGAAAATGAAACTCCGAGGGAGTAATATAATGCTCGATCAACATATACTGTGAGCATTGACAATGGTTCAATGGTTCAATGGTTCCATGCTATTTTTATATGAAATATCCCTGATTAATATATAGTTTTCAGTGATGCCTCTAGCTTTCAATTGACAACCAGCAATAATACTCTTGGAGAGTCCAGGATAGTCGTGGGATACTAACCTGAATATTGCCTACTACACAATCCGACAACAAGAAGTTATGGTCTGCTGTTCCATTTCATTTGATTGCGCTTCACTTAGGTTGTCATCCTTGAGATCCTTAGAGCAGTGTGGTACGCTAATGATATTCAAGGTCTAACGTGTTGTCCTGCCCTTAATAGCATCCTCTGCTCCATTTTAATAGGATAATGACCAGCTGCATATGGCAATAATTTTTCTTTATTATTTTCGTGCTTGTCGATCTCTTCTCAATCTAGTTAGATTGCCACATCTCTCCACAGTAGAGTACGTTTCGGGTCAGATGAGCAAGCGTTTCCAATCGTCCTAGGATCTCATTAATGTAATGTGCCAATTAGATAGAATTTGTCAACAATTTTTGCAGGAAGGCATCAACAATTCTACGAATCAAAGTCAAGCCCGTTAACTGCTTACATAAAGGCCAGAGATGTGTCAACACTTTATTGATTGGTTCTACACTATCTGGGAGAAAGTGACGGGACACCCCTCGAAAAGTAGAAAAGTCGACAATACAGCTGACACATGCGCAATAATAGGTATCACGTGTCAGCCATATCCTATAAATACTCTGTGGAGTCGACTAGAGTTGTTTTTTGTCAAGATGCCGCCACGGGAAGAGTTGTCTGAGTTCGAGAAAGGTGTGTTGGTCGGATTGCATCTTGCCAAGGTGTCAATTAGGGAGATATCCCGTCTCCGTAACTGCTCAAAATCAACTGTAGCCCGTGTTGTGTGCCGCTACAAGACTGAGGAACACTGTCAGAACAAACCCCGAAGTGGACGACCTACAGTTCTCACCAGCAGGGACCGGCGGGTGCTCGGCAGGGAGATTCGAAGTAACCGTCAAACATCCATGGATAACATCGCTAATGAGTTTAGACAAGCCACAGGTGTGACCATTTCGACCAAGACTCTTCGTATCGAGGCCCATAAGTTAGGCTACACTGGCGGCCCATAAGCCTTTGATTACGAAGACCAACAAGAAAGCGCGCCTTCGATGGGCCAAAGACCACCGTACTTGGACTCTGGATGACTGGAAACGCGTCCTTTGGCGTGACGAGTCACGATTTACCCTTTTCCGTTCCGATGGACGTGTTTGGGTATGGCGTTTACCAGGAGAACGCTTTTTGCCCGAGTGTGTCGTCACAACTGTAAAGTTTGGTAGAGGAGGATTGTTGGTATGGGCCTGTTTCTCTTGGTATGGGGCTGGCCCGCTGGTGAAGGTTGATGGTGCGATGAATGCCGGTAGATACTAAAAATGTGATATTCTCGACAATCATGTCCTTCCTACCTTGTGGGCAACGTACGGTATGGATGATTGCTGGTATCAAGACGACAACGCAACATGCCGTGTTGCAGGGATGACTCTTGATTGATATGTGAACAACAACGTTAAACGCATGGAGTAGCCGGCGCAGAGCCCTGATCTTAACCCAATGGAACATCTCTGGGACGAATTGGACCGTCGGTTGAGGGCCTGCACCCCACTCCCCAAAAGCAAGCCTGAGCTATGCAACTTCCTGTTAAACATTTGGAAGGAAATTCCTCTTGCCACTATGGCTAATTTAGTGGAAAGCATGCCCAGAAGGGTTGCAGCTGTGATCGCAGCCAAAGGAGGCCCTATCTCCTATTAATTTTAATAAATATGGGTTTATGTCATTATAGTGTCGTGTCCCGTCACTTTCTTCCACATAGTGTATATAAGTAGGAGTATCTCCTGGATAAATAATTCAATTCCCCTGAAAATTTAATTTTGTGTTAAAATTGGTATATGTGATTTATACATATAAATCACATTTTTTTCCATTCAGATAACTCCATCTTAAAGCATAATTTTTCTATTAGTTGTTAGACTGGAGGAAAAATTTTTTTTTTCCATTATGTAGTACCGTGTTGAAATTCACAAATATACGTATGTTAAATATTTAAGAAAGATATTATTTCGTCGAATTCAAACATCTTGAAAAGATTATGTGTACTGAATATATATTAATTTAATAATGGCTAAATTTTTACAGGTAAATATTTGCCAACAAATCTAATATCTGCTTTTATGAACTTTGATTTTTCTCATTATAAAATTTTTTATATGTAGAAAAGCTTGATTATGCGTAATTTCTAGTTTGTGCGAATATTAGATACCAGATAGATCTATAGTAACTGCTTAAAATCTATGAGTATATTAGGTAACGACTATGACATTGCTTGTCTTCTTGGGTTGTCTACCACACAGATATGAAGACCAGAGGTCACTTGTATTCTGCCGATTTAACTACGAGCCGCAAAAAATATTGAAAGTTATACATATGACAGTAGTATATGAGATAGTCACGTGTTTAAATTCTAACAATTTAATTATCTCAAATATTTAAATAATTAATTTATTCACCAACGATGACTAAAAGACTACACATAGCTAGACTAGAGCAATAATAGTCACCTAGATCAGGGGTCGGCAACCTGTGGCTCGCGAGCCACATGTGGCTCTTTGGATGTGAAGCTGCGGCTCTTTGGATCCATAAGCAAATATTATTTATTTTATAAAAAAAAAAAGCATTTAAAAATCGTTCTGAATCGATTAACGAGGATTAGGCACCGATTCTATCTCTCAGCCACTTGTAATCGCTTTTCACCGCACTCAAAGAAACAAAGTTCTATGATTCTGTTTCTCATTCCAATAACCAGGTCCTCAAAGATCTTCAAAATTTTGATTATGATATTTCTCTTCCCAGCAGCCGCAAACTCCCACGATACATACTTAATATTAATAAACAATGCGCTTGCTATTAGTTTCTTCCCAGACAAACCGTTGCTTTCCCCCTCGGCGCCGCTTTTCAAGATCAAAGGTTATTTTCGCCTTGGTTCTGGTGGACTGAAACGATGGTTTTGGTTTCTTACTCGATTCTCTCTCTCTCGCACCTCGCGCGATTTTATTTTTGTGCTTTTATTTAGTTACTCCGACTGTGCTCGAATAATTGCAAAATTTGTAATCTGCTGTTTTCGATACCTAAATAATAATTACAGCTTTACCGCACGCATGGCATCTACAAAAAAAAAAAAAAAAAAAAAAAAAAAAAAAACTGAAGAAAGAATATGAAGATGAATATCGAGAATTCAATCGGGATTGGACGGAATCGTTCACTTTCATATGCAACTCGCAATAAGAAATCAAATTTAGAGAGACACTTCACTAAAAAATATACTTAGTTTGCTAGTAAATATCCAGCCGACGAAGAACGAAAAAAAAGCTGTCGACGAGTTCCAAAAACAAAAACAGCAATCAAGTTCCATGTTAAGTAACTGGGCGCAATTTACAAGTAATGTTAATCTAGCAAGCTTCGCGGTATCACTAGAAATTGCAAAAAAAGGCAAACCATTCGCAGATGGTGAGTATATCAAAGATTGCTTCATACGTGCATCTGAAGAACTGTTTCGTGATTTCAAAAACCAACCAGAAATCTTGAAAAAAAATCAAAGATTTGCCATCATCCGCTAAAACAGTACAAGATAGAATAGCTAAAATGCCTTCAAATGTAACATATTTGCAGGTGGAAGATATTCAACTTTCTTCTGTCATATCACTTGCTATAGATGAGTCTTGCGACATAAAAGACACGGCACAAGTTGCCCTTTTTGTCAGGTATATGTCTTCCCAAGGTCCAAAAGAAGAACTTCTAGGATTGCTACCGCTCTCGGGACAAACTAGAGGGGGAGATATAGCGAATGCTGTGCAAAAATGCCTTGAAGACAATAAGATCGATTTAAATAAAATCGTTTCAATAGCAACTGATGGAGCCAGAAGTATGACAGGAAAAAATAAAGGGGCAATAACGATTCTTCAGAGCAAAATAAACCACGAAATTCTTACGTTTCACTGCATAATACACCAAGAAGCGCTTTGTACCCAAGTATTTCCAGCCGAAATAGTTGAGGTCATAAATTTGGTAATCAAGATTGTTAACAGCATCTTGTCAAAAGCACTCTACCATCGTCAGCTTAAAGAATTCATAAACGAAATGGAGACTCAGTATTCCGACCTCCTACTTCACAATAAAGTGCGATGGCTTTCCAAAGGTAAGGTGTTGAAACGTTTTGCTTTGTGAAATAAATGAAATTTGAATGAAATGAATACATTCCTAAATGAAAAAGGCATTAATCACCCTGAATTAGAGAACGACAAATGGTTGCAAAAATTTTACTTTATGATGGATATCACAGCGAAATTAAATGAGCTGAATCTAAAAACTGCAAGGAAAGGAAACCCATCCTATGTTTTGGTAGAAGAATTGGTTTGTTTTGAAGAAAAATTAATTCTTTTTGCAGAAGATATTCAGAGCGGTAAATTACTTCATTTTCAATTTCTAAAGCAATATCGTGATAAAACTAGTGCAACTGTTGACAGGAGGTACTTCAGCACAGTTATAAAAAAAATTAAAGATGAATTTGCTGACAGATTTGAGCAATTCAAAACCATTCTAGCATTCATAGTAAATCCTCTCAATACAAATAGTAACGAAATCCACATTCAGCCATTTGGAATTGATACTGGATTTCTAGAAATGCAATTGATCGATTTAAAAAGTAAAGCTTTGTGGACTGGAAAATTTACAGAGTTGGAGGTCCAGAAATGTATGTACGTAACGCAACAAAAGTGGACAACTTTAAAAGAAATGCCGCGAGTTGCGGCACTTATATTCGACGCATGGAATAGTCTACCAGATTGCTACAGTGAGGTGAAGAAGTTGGCATTTGGAGTGCTGACTATCTTCGGATCGACATATTCGTACGAGCAAGCGTTCTCTTGTATGAATATAATTAAAAGTAAAGTAAGAAGCCAACTAACAAATGAAAATTTAGAATCGTGTTTAAAACTCAAAGCAACAAGTTATGAGCCAAATTTATCCAAACTTTCTAAAACCATGCAAAGCCAATGCTCCCATTGAATTTGTTTGTTCAATTGTTTGTTAAATTACAAGTTTCAGTTAGTGTTGTAAGTAAATGTTTAATTGTTTTAATTTTTCACTTAAATAGTAAATTTTTACTTAAATAATAAGTTATAATAAGTTATCTAATAATGAATAAATAGAATGATATAATGAATAAATAGATATTTTTTCTTATGAATAAATAGTTTTTTTTTATAAAAAAACTTTATTTATGCGAGTATTAACAGGTGGGCTAGTATTATTAAATCAGAGCTACTGGTATTAAATCCATATGATTTTTAGTTAGCTCTAACCTTCAAAAGACACGTGTATAAATTTGACAGCTGTTGCAATATTAGTATGTGAGTTATATCATTTTTAGTGAAGCAACTTTTGTTAGTTTGTAAAAATGGATAAAAAGAAATTTCGTGGGTTAATAAAACATTTCTGCTTGGCGAAAAAAAATAAATACTATTGAAGCCAAGGCTTGGCACGATAAACATTATTCGGACTTTGCACCGGAAAAAAACACCGTAGAGAAGGGGTTTGCTAAGTTTAAACGAGGCGAAATGAGCACCGAGGACGATGCACGCAGTGGACGCCCCAAAGAGGCTGTTACCGGTGAAAACATCAAAAAAGTCCCCAAAACAATTTCTGATAACCGTAAAGTGAAGTTGATTGAGATAGCTGAGACCCTAATGATATCAACGGAACGTGTTGAACATAACGTGAATGAATATTTGGATATGCGAAAGCTCTGTTCAAAGTGGGTGCCGCGCGAGCTCACAATCGACCCAAAACAACAACGAATTGATGATTCTAAGCAGTGTTTGGAGCTGTTCAATAGTATTAAATAGTAATTATAGTATTATTAGTATTTTGCGTCGATATGTGAGAATGGATGAAACATGGCTCCATCATTTCATACCGGAATCCAATCGACAGTCAGTCTAGTGGACTGCACGTGATGAACACTAAAAATGCTGTAACTCACATACTAATAGTGAACAGCTATCAAATTTGTACACGTGCCTTTTGAAGGTTTGGGCTAACTAAAAATCGTATGGATTTAATACTAGTAGCGCCATCTATGTGTCAGCCTACGAACTTTTCAGCTTACTTGTTATTTATTGTTGGCAAGAAAAATTTTTGTGGCTCTTTAAAACTTTGAAATTTTGTAAATTGCCATTTTTGGCACTTCCGACTCAAAAGGTTGCCGACCCCTGACCTAGATGAATTAATTGTTACGGTCATCCGTAGCAAACCCTCACCATAGTTGCTTTATTGTGTGCAGATATGAAAATGCCAAAATATGAAAGCAACCCCATGAAATCGAAGTGAATTCTTGAAACAAATATTCGTTGTTGGCTGGTCTTAATTCTCTTTGCATAATTTTTATGTCACATAGAAGGAAAGACAAAAAATTGCAGCTGTAATCTATTCAAGACTAATGTACGTAGCCTAGCCAGCTATAGTCTATTCCACCATTGCTGAGTTTATTCATTTCTGAATTGAGAAGGGATTACAATGCACTTATCAGCAGGTATCATAGTCGGAACGATTCTGCTAAATATTCACATTTCCAGTAATTGTAAAAGTCACTTTAATCAAAATATCATTAAATAAAAAAAATTTTGTGTGGGAAAACACCTTGAAAATAATCTTTAAGAACTTTTTTTATCAAACATAACCATTTTGCACTCTCTTACGTTACAAAATTGAGGTTGATCTCTTTCTCATGGATAATAATGTCAATGATGCTCGGTTAATCAATGATTTTTTCCGACGAAAGAATCCGTTGGATAAATTGGACAATAGAATCTCTAGACATAAACATGTTTAGGACATTTCAGGAGTATGATTCATGGTCACTTATCAAACAACCAACATACATCTTAATTTTTTCTAGAGAAGTGAGAGGGAATGTCCTTTATTCATTTTGATAATCTCATTGATTCCATGTTTCATAGTTGTGTGAATTTGCTTTCGGTTTAAATAAAATCCTGTCCTTTATAGAAACTCATTTTATATTAAGAATGTGTTCATTTTTAAGATATGCGTTCATTCATTTTTTACCACAAATAGAGTAAATAAAATTTAATTATTCTTTGTTCTGAATTTAAATTATTCTTTGTTATGTTTTTCCTTCATACCTTACAAAACTATGAATCGTATGTGAATCAACAAAACATTTCTTTATCCTTAGTCTTTCTTTATCGAAAAATCCCAATATCCTTTAATTTTTTTGAACAGCACATACAATGCTGTATTATTGTAATTATTATTTTATCTAAATTAAATTTCGTATTTTATATATTATCTTATAAAATATGAAATATTTAGGGAATCATTATATAAGAGAATATATATGTTTGAATACTAAGACACTGCTACAGTAACTTATATAAAATTTGATGATAATATAAACGAAGGTGATTATTTATATATATGGATTATGAAGAAATGTATATGATGTTTTCATGTGAATCCATATTTTTTGAATAAGTTATTATTGTGATGTTATTAAATTTATCTATCTCATCTTTAAATTTATCTATCTCATCTTTAAATTTATCTATCTCATCTTTAAATTTATCTGTCTCATCTTTCAGTTCTGTGTAATATTTTAAGGGTTATATTCCGGTTGCTTATACAAATTACTTTAATTTTTACGAATGTTTTCCTCTTTTACACTTTATGTTCGTTTATATTTTTTATTGAGTACTTAATATATATATGTGATAACATGTTCTGTAAATAAAGTTTTTGTGTATTAAAATCTTGATTCAAATATATATTTTCTATATATTATATTTTTGGGTATATTGGTAGCTATTTTATTGTTTTTAAGGAGACAAACTAACTGCCTAAGAAATTTTAAAAACTAATTTATTTAAACTTTTTTTAACCTCATTGTAATTTTCAAAATACAAAAAACATGCAAAAAAACTATAATAACAATAATAAATAAATAATTAATTGAAATATTTTCATATATTTCATTTATTTATTCAAGACAAATTATAAAACGCCTGGTTAACAGCGTCTTAGGTTTCTGAACTGAGAGAATGACAAGTGAAGTAGAACCAAAATTAGAATTTTTTTATATAAGATACTAGTATATACAGGCACTAAAAATATGTAGACCGAGAAGTCCTTCCATTCGACTAAGAATGAATGCCATTAAGAAGAGAAGAGAAGATTAGATTAGATTAGAAGAGAAGAATTTCGAAATTGCGATGATAAATTATGGGTGGGTACAATATAACTGACTCCTTATGGGTGACGTTGAATCTGTCCTATAGCCACCATTACAGTGTCAAATGACCTCACGTTATGTCCAATATTTGAAAACATGAACAACACACAAGGCGAATAGTTTGGTCGCTAACTGTGAGGTAATTTTTCATTTTCAACTTTATTATTTAAACTGAAGTTATCGTGTTTCTTTAAATCGACAAAGTTGCCGAGAATCAAATTATTCTTAATTCTATACTGAAATTTACATGTATTTTTTCAGCACATCATGTGTTTTTAATTGCGTCTAAAAGCTTATAGAAAGAAGGAAAATAGTATTGTTCAGTTGGAAAGAAGAAAGCATGAATGTATTTGATTATGATAGAGGTATTTCAATATTTGCTTTACGTATTGTCGAGCCACTGGAGAAGGTGTAAAGTTCATCTAAACTAAGTTTTCTTTTCTTCTGTTCATTTTCCTGTACTAATTTTAAGTTACAGAAAATTATTTAATCATTCATCAATCTCATTCTTGTTTTAAAAGAGGAATGGATGTTTAAAATCTAATCTTGGAAAAGTAACCTGCTGTCATCAAATAGATCAATTTCAAACACATAACACATATTAGACAAATAGCTTCTTTTGTAGATAAGATATTTAATATTCCATTAATATATGCCATCTAGAACGGGAGGACGGTTTTTTTCTGCTAGTACTTTTTGAGTAATTGTCAGCATTTGCATAAAAAACTCAACTAGACAGCAGAATTGTCAATAAAAAATGTTTAAATTAGTAAACCCAATGGCTATCTAGTCTCCTCATGTCTGAAAGCAAATTACCTAAAAAGAAATTACCAAAATTACCCTCTGTCTGCAAATTACCCCTCTTGCAAGCTGTCTGTGCTCTTTATAACCTGATCAAGCACCTTATTAATAGAAAAAAATACAAATTGAATGTTTAGAAAAATTTAACGTGAAAAGTGGTAAAAATGTGAACTTTTTTCTATCTATTATATGTCTGTTTCTGAACTCTATATATAAATATACTTTCTTTTTTATAATATCATGATTTTGCTAATTTTGTTAATTTCAAATGGAATTTTCATTAAGTCTGCTTAAGAATTTTATAACTATTTGTAAATGTATACTACTTCAGAAAAACAGCTTTAAGTGTTAATTTTCATAACTATTTAAATATT
Organism: Caerostris darwini; assembly: GCA_021605075.1. Taxonomy (NCBI): domain Eukaryota; kingdom Metazoa; phylum Arthropoda; class Arachnida; order Araneae; family Araneidae; genus Caerostris; species Caerostris darwini. Next base: position 208,944 of record BPLQ01001616.1, read on the forward strand.
ATTTTGTATGATTTTAAAGAAGTACTGACAGGAAGAAATTTTAACAGAAACTACTAAAGTACTCTATTCTTTTGGAAATAGTGTATTCGAAACTTTCTAATGTATTTTGAGGTGTCACGCACGCGCACTGACTAAGAGAGTGCAGAATGCTTCCTTAATCCGAATGAACTCACCTACACTCCGAATGTAGCGACACTTTCCATTTGGCTGAGACTCTCTAATGTGCATCCTACATATCAACTTCTCCTCAAGATTCATTCAGGCTTTTGACGTGACCGATTCTTCGACAAAATCATTCGTTCAAGTCACGTTGTGTTAGTAGAAGCGAAAGTTTATTCTCTATCCTGAACGCAGTATGAATCCGAATCATCTTACTTTGCATCGTCCAAGTATTTTTTTATTCTTTTAACTGCACCTTTTATCTTAGAAATTTGTTCATTGCAAGGTTTTTCATTTTTAAATTTTTTTTCTCTTGCTGAATCTGTGCCTATCTTTCTATTTTCTTCTCATGGACATATATTTCAAGGATGATCTTATTTGAATGGACGGTATCGCAATGCTGAAAAGGGCTAATTTGGGTGAGGTCACCCTCTTTTGGTTCCCATAGGTGTGAAATAGAGATGGTGACAAACGCAAGGATAGATCTCTGGGACAGTCATAATAACGAAATTAAATTAGGTTCAACATTCATCAAACTATACATTATAAATGATAATAATATAAATAAAAATCAAAGGCAAAGTAACTTTAAATCACGGCAATATCGGTAAAGTAACATTTAAGTAGACGAAAATAATCTTTATTGGTTATCTTAAAGTTTAAAAAAAAATTTAATTAATGTTTGCGTTAGCAACAACAAGTTTAGTTTTGATTCAAATTTATGCAAAACTTTCATCACATTAAAATATATGTGCTCATGGAGGAACTAGAGATTAACATATTGGAAGCTCAGTTTGAGATCTGACAAAGAAAAAAATTAAAAAAAAAGTTAACATGTCTACTGCATTTTAGATATAAACACTTTGAATTTGCAAACATGTTAAGTTATCCTGTGTTTGAGAAAGTAGATGGTAAGGCCTTACTACTTCCCTCTCTCCAAGTGCCATCGCAATGTTAGTTTTAAAAATTCTTTGATACCAGGTACCACCACTGACTCATAGAAATTATTCTTTCATTATAAAATGTTAAAACAGTTTTGTAATTTGTATTTGGACAAGTTGAATTGCATTTTTTATTAGCCAGCCAATAAATCCCATTTTTCAAATATAGAAAGGAAACTTAATGCAGCAAATAACACATGCTTTGTATCGTGGATCACAACTAAATACAATCATCATTTCTTTATTTAAAGTTTTACAATTAATTTTGAACCCATTTTGTTTGAAATTTTACAACTGAATCCAGATGTTTAATAAGAATATAAATATAGGATTTACAATTCTAAAAAGACAATTTCAAACCACATAAAAATATTCTTCTTATGATTTGTTTTAGAAAAACTATACGTTATTTGTTACTAATCATTTAGTATGCACCATCATGAAGAATAAAAAATATGAAAACTATATTTATACACAAATATGATACGTACTAGAAAGAGTTAACTGAAATCACAGTTCAGTATAATGTGAGGAAATCAGTATTTTGATTAGCCATATGAGTTGCATTTTCATATTTATATTCACATGCTTCAAAATATGATCTTGTTAGAAAATAAATTTTCTTTTAACTTTTATTTACCCCTCACTTTTACAGAAGTTTCCTTTCAAGCAATTATATATAAAAATTATTCTGTAATATTATTAATAAATTAAAGTGTACACAACCTGTTGCTGATTGTACTAACTCAGACTTATTAGAGAAGCATCGAAAGAAATCGATGGCGGATGTGATTTTTCATATGCAAGTTCAGATTTTGTGTTTGCTCCAAAATTGCTGTGGTACCAAGTATCGACATTGACCAGGAATCAACGAATTGGTGTTACAAAGGATAACAATGTTGGTGAATTTAACTTAGTGAATTTATATGTTTTTTTATACATTTTATATTTATATATTTTATTTATATTAACAATAGTGCACATTTTTGTTGATCGATTCCGGAGTTTAACTTTCTTATATGATTAAAAAATTAATTTTCCGCTGAAAGTTATTGATTTAAGATTGTAAATAATAAAACGTTTTGCATGATTGAATATTTCTTTTTCCCTAATCACACTAAGCCTAGATCTATCTTTGATGAAATTGGCCATCATAATGTTATTTTTAAATAATTTGATGAAATATTTTGATACTAAAATTCTTTCTAAACAAATATCAGTTTTTAGAAAAAGAATTTCTTTGAAAAAATTCAGCACGATTTGCTAATTGTTTTTCTTCAATGTGATACCGCTTTTAATTATTAAGTATCATGATAATTCCTACTTTTCCAGCAAACTTTATGCAGTTGAAAGATTATTTAATAAAATAATTTGATTGTGTGATAAGGAATATTCTTTTACATGAATCAAACTTATATATCTTATTCGTTTCAGAATATAGAAAAAAAAAACGTGGTACATTTAAAATGTGAAAATCTTTGAAATAATGTTTTTTTAAGAATATCGCTTGACCATATTAAAATAAACAAGTTGTTGTCAAATGTTAAATATTGTTTTAACTGTGTAAGTTTTTGAAAATAAAATAATTATAACATATAATTTTTAGCAGACATTCTATTTATATTTGAATTTACTATTTTTATTTTTACGTAGAACTTTATGCAGAAAGAATTTTTATATGTAAAAATAATTTACTTTTTAGTAAAGTAACAGTAAAATAGCAAAAAAGCAATCTCTTAAGGTTTTATTCGTTTTTGTTATATTGGTTTACATTAAAACATTTTCGATCCTTGAAATGGGGATAAATAGTTGTGTGATTTATCATATTCGATATTTTTTGTGCCTAGTAAGAGAAAGAAATTTAAAATGCAAATTAATGATTCAGTTAAAATTATGTTAATTAACTTTAAATTGATTATATTCAAAATAAAAATGTGTAGGGAATTTGAATTTAACTAAAAATTAAGTAAATGATATTTCTTTCTATTCTTGTAAATAATTTACTGGAGAATTGTATTTTTAGAATTGAATTCAATATAAATTCAAGAAATTCAATAAAATAAAATAAAATTATTATTTTAGAAATATTATGTAATTCTGACTTGATTTTATAATTGTTTAACATTATTAATTCGACGTTGTGGAATTTTGACGTTATGTAAATGGATATAAATTGGGGAAATTCCTGTGGGTTTTTGAGTGTTATATAAATTTAATGTGAAGTACATAAAAATGAAACTTTCATTGCACTTCATCTGAGAAATAAAATTGCATTAAAATCAGAGTGCAAAAATTTTTTTTTATTTAAGTACTTTAAAAAAAAGTTTACCTTAAAAGGTAACACAAAAATTAAAAAAAATAACCCAGGAAACTTGAAAAACCTGCTGACGTCTGAATCTTTTTTAAGAGATCATCTGAAATGCAAAAGAAGTTACACACATTATATTATCTGAGAAATATAATCAGGCAGTTGGTTATTTTTTAAATGAAAGCACGTATAAATCTTCGATCCACGAAGATGAAAAAAATCTTTTATGCATTCTTAGTTTTATTTTTGTAAAGAAAAAAAAATTACTCACATTTTTAAAATTACAAATTAATTTTTTTTAGATAAAAATTCTATGTGGCCTCCAAAAGTTAAAGTAAAACCTGTTTTTTTGATGTTCACTATTAAAAGAATTAAAAAAATATGGTTCATGAATAATCCTCGACAACTTTAATAAAATCTTATAAAAGAATTATATACATCTTTATTTATGTTTTTAAATAAACACTTATACAGAAGTTGAATGAAACTTCCAACTTTTCCCAATTGTATGTGATTTTTATTAATGCTTATTGATCTTATCATGGGTCCTCGGGTCTAGGAGCGGCCTGATGGCCAATTGGCTAGCGCTCTGGTCTTTGGTGCTTCAGGTTCCAATCGTGGCGGTGGGATAGATGTTTGTTAGTGGTTCGGAATCCAAGTTAAGCTGTAGGTCCCGGCTTAATTAACCTAAAGTGTGCAAAAAGTAACCATAGAGCAATGAACCAAACCTATCGGGACTAGGAAGATCCAGGGATCCAAATACCAAATTGTTAATACGAATGTATAGCTGACTATGTCTAGGAGATATCGTTTTTCCGATTTGTAAGATTGTGGGTGATGGGAGGTTGGGCAAGGGGTTATTACAAGCTAATGGTGCTACATGTCTTAATATCGCAGTGTGATCCAAAGACTTTGGAATATTTTCCATTACGAAAATTCATTTTGTGGGAGACTTACTCCAGGTCGAATATGCAAATTATTTTGTGGTAACATGGACACGAATATGTGCTACAAGATATTCTTGTAGTACGATAATTCACAATAATTGACTCTATAAAGACAACCTTATGTGTGGGTTCCATTTAATCAACGACAGAGATGTGCTCATTTACGTTGGGCAAAAGAGTATGTTACTTGGACCACATTTCAATGCGCTATAGTATTCTTCACAAGTGAGTTTTGATTTACTTTGGAAAATGATAAAGGTCGTGTATTGATTAAGAGAGAAATATTATATACCAGAAACTACCAGTATGGTGAACAGAATTGTGGAGGAGGTGAAATCATGATTTGGGTTACAGTATGTCTGGTTGGCATACCAGTGTGCATGTTCTTCATGGAAGAACTATGACTATTGAGAGATACCAGAAGGAAATTATTGATCCACTTATCAGATACTATACTGGTTTTTTTTTTGATGAATCCATTATAAAGTATATGATGTTTGACCTAACTAATTCGGTGTATTCATTAATATCTTGTGAACCAAGGTTTAGTGCGAATGGAATAGCTAGTTCAATTTTGGGCTTTAATACTTTAGGAATTTGGCTTGAGCCGCGTGTCATATGGTAATTTAATTTCTTTTTCGAGGTTGTTAAAAGACGCGGTTCAAGAATTGGACTATGCATGGTCTTTGATTCCAATTCAGATGTTCGGCAACTTAATTTATTGTTGGAATGGAAAGTTGATGAGCGTTACAGCTTAGGGTGGACACATTCTTTATTAAAAGTTATTGAGCACTCTCTTAACTAGTTAACACATTTTTAAATTTTTTCACAACGATTTGTCATAAATTAAAAGAATCCACGAAAGTAATTTCTTGAAAAATAAAGTACATTACAAGTGATCTTCAATTTTAAAATTGGATTTAATCGTCAATATGTTCTCACGAAATATATCATATTTTAATATGGAAAATGAATAAAATTTTTCTTAAATTTTTAATCCTAACTTTTGTAAACAATGTGATTATTTATTTATAAATCATGTTAGATGCTACAACTAGGTACATTCAACAAATAATTGTTTAATGTACAATTCTTTCACATTTAATTTATTTATGTCGTTTGTTTACATATTAAACATAAAAAAACAACTTTTATCTTAACTTTTGGAGGCCAGTGATTTATGCGTTTTGATTTTTCTTCAAAAAATTCGAATGCAAACTTTTATGGTACACTGTGTGAAAAAAGTAGAAGGACAGTCATTTTTTTGTACAATATGCTTTTATTTTACTGCTTTTGACCTGATTTTTATAGAGAGTTGTTTTGTTAGAGTTTTAATTTACGTTAAGTGAAAGTTAAATGAGATTTTTTTACTTTCCACTATTTTAACTTAGGAATGCAATACTTAATAACTTTGGGTGTGTGAAAAAAGTAGAAGGATACGTCTAAAAAATCTATTTAGACGCTGTTGGAAAGTTTATATGTAAATGTTTTTTTCTCTTTTAATTCCTTTTTAACAAGAATAAAATATTTAGCTAGAAATTCATAATTTTTATTGGTTTTCGGATGCCCAGAGGAATACCCTTAAGTATGTTTCAGAAGGGCCAAATAGTTGCCTATAAAAATGAAGACAAAGGTGTGAGAGAGATTGTACGGCAGCTACGAATCAGTCCTAGTACTGTTTCGAACTTCATAAGAAACCCTGAAAGTGACAGAAGAAAAAAGAAGACAGAAAGACCAAAAAAACTCACCCAACGTGATCAACGAAAAATCATTCATGAACTCAAAAAGACTGGTGGAAGTGTCGGCAAGGCGCAATTTCAATCAGGAATCACACATGTAACCAAAAGTTTCACACATGTAACCATGTCTGTAACTACATAAAACGCTCAAAAAAGTTCGTTTTCAAAAAACGGATGCACCATCCGAAGTGGAATGAAGGACACATGAAGAACCGACTGCAGTGGGCTAAAGACCACATGTCCTGCAGCTCAGAATGGACCTCAGTTATATTTTCCGATGAGAAAAAATTCAATTTGGATGGTCCAGATGGTTATCAGTACTATTGGTACTGTCTTGGTATTGAAGAAGAAACTTATTCTACTCGACAGATGGGAGGAGGTGGTTTAATGGTATGGTTAGCAGTTGGCTATGGAGGCAGAACAAGTTTAGTCTTTCTAAATGGTAGACAGAACCATACAGACTACTACATCCAGACTCTAAACTCAAATCTTCTCCCGTATGGCAGTGAGTTAGGAGGAGATGACTAGATTTTTCAGCAAGATGGAGCATCAATTCACACTTCAAATGGTGTTAAATATTGGTTTGCAGCAAACAATGTTCGACTTTTACATTGGCCTGCTAAACGTCCTGATCTCAACATTGTAAACATTGTAGAGAACATATGATCAATGATTGTACGTCGTGTTTACGAGGGTGGAAAGCAGTTTGAATCTGTAGCTGAGCTGCAGAAATCATTAAACTTTGTATGGGACAATTTTTGCCAAACAAAAATTCAATCTTTATACAGTTCGATGCCAAATAGGATCTTCGAAGTAATTCGAGCCAACGGGAAAAGAATTCCATATTAATTTATATAGTACACCTCTTTTTTAGAAGTGTCCTTCTACTTTTTTCACTGATCATGAGATCGTCAAAACCAATTTTTTTATTCAGTATACTTTTTTTTTAATTGTGTACTTTTTTGTTTTGTCTAGATACAGGTATCTGCATGTAAAAACGTTGTGAATAAATTAATTGTTTAAAAAATGCGTCATTATTCATTTATCAAAAATAATCTAATGTCCTTCTACTTTTTTCACGCAGTGTATCATAAATTAAAAGAATTCAAGATAGCGATTTCTTGAAAAAATAACTTGCATTACATGTGATCATTAGCATAAATTTTAAAACGAGCTTTATTGATAATTATATTTACATTAAATATATCATTTGAACATCAGGGGAAAAAAAGCAAAAAAATAATAATAAATAAAATTACAGCAATTGTGGTAAGTATTTTAATGTTATGAAATAGTTATAAAAAATATATTCTAGAATTCAGATTTATATAACACTATTGTAATTAAATTTATATATCAAAATAATTGTTCTACTTTTGTCAATACTTATAACAAATATCCTTATTAAATTTGTTAATATTAACGAGGAAGATTCAGCAATATGTGTTTGTATCTTTACTAGAGTTTTAGAATTAAAAAAACCCACATTTTTCCTAATGTGATACGTTAAAATAATAACTTTAAAATGACAGAAAGTAAAAAAAAAAAAGAATTTCAGAGTAATTTTAAAAGGGATTCATAATTTAAAACATCATTAACATGCTATATCATAAAGAATAATTTTATTCTTTTCAAATGATGATTTTCCTCATATTTTTTTTAAGGTTTTATAATAGTTATTACTGAATATATCATTGTTTATTTAAAAATATAAAATTATATCTCTGTTTTATTCCCATTCTGTTTGATATTTTTATGATATTAAAGCAGAAGAAAATATATGTTTTAATGTTAAATTGAAAGACAAAAAAATCCAAAAGTTAAAAGAACATTATTAATCTTGATGCATTTTTGTAATTCAAAATGGTACCTGACGAATTTTACTAACTAATTTTTATGAAGAAAACGCATTAACATCATTAAATCCATTTGCATTTTTCACCCTGTGCATAGCCTTGACATAAAGCTGAATTTGCCTATTTCGAACGTCATGAGTTTTTTTCCCTCTTGACTTTGACAAAAAAAAAAAAAAAAAAAAAAAAACTTTTGCTCCCATTAAATTAAACCATGCGTGATTTCTTTTTATATTAGCTTTTAATAAAAGAAGAAACATGGAATTCGTCTTTTTTTTAATTTAAATTATTTTATTTTATTTCTAAATCTTTCAGATTATAAAATATCATTTTACTTGCCCTACACAAGATAAAAATAAGTATAATACAGAGACTGGGGATTGATTTAAACATTAAAAATGCTTTTTCTTTGTTTGAAATCAAATTCTCTGATTATGGTATGAAGTTGTCATTGATAAACATGTAGGGCTAAAATAGCCTTGATGCTTTAACAGATTGGACTAAATTCAAAAATTTCCATCCTTTGTTACCCAAAAAGTTGTTTCAGAAGAGCAAATTTGATAATGAAATGCATTCATAATTTAGCAAAATCCTAAAATGAGGTTCCTCTAATTACTGAAATTAAGCATTCCTTGAAAAATCTATATAAAATATATGCCATAAGAGATTAAGAGAAATGCCACAAATAAATTTGATGATTCTATAGGAATCATACTAGAACCGTGAACTATACAGTGAATAGTGTATTTTAAAGGCTGAACAACATCATAGCGGCTTTAGTATACTATTAGGAATCATTTGAGTGACTTACTTTTCTAATATTCTGGTGCTGCGTTGTAAGGATACTTCACGTATCGGGCAGCCGTATTATCGTATAACTTGTAGGAGCTATCGTAGTTATAAGGCCTGTAGCCCTGGTAAGTGTCAGCACTGTATGAGTCCGAGTAGTCATAGGGTCTGTATACTCCACCGGGCAAGAACAGGTGTTGAGTCCCCGGGTTATACCAGGTACTAGGCTGTTGCTGGCCATAACTGGAGCTGCCATAGCTGGAGCTACCATAACTGGAATCGTAATTATTTGCGTCGTAGGCTTGATAATTGTAAGGTTGGTAGACTGCTCGGGCAACTGGCTGGTTGGCAGCGAGTTTGTGCTTATTGACACCCTCCGAGCATGCGTAGGGCACTAGTGCCACTAACAAAGTGAGGGCCACCTAAAATTAAAACAATTAATTATAATTATTTTAATCAAAAGTTAACAGGATAAACAGGCATTATTCAATATTCTTAGGTTCAAAATCCTTAAGTGGTGAAAACACAAAAAATGTTTAAATTACAGTAATGATATTTCTTTTGTTGCATAAATACTGATTTGTTAAAAATGTTACCCCATTTAAGAATACATTTCATAAAGCTTAACTACATTTATTAACTGTACTAATTTACACTTATCAGCTTTGCTACCATTCTTTGAAATAAATGTCCATGTAAAGTTGGTAATGTGATACAAAGGAATTAAGTACAGCAGGTAATGTTTCAAGTTTGTGACGTAATCATTAAATTATTTTTGTTCTCCTTTTATTTTCCCATTTGAAGTCTTTAATTTTATTTTTGATACGATTTTTTTTTCTCAATTAGTAAATTAAAGCTACATTATTTTACAATATTAGAAAATGCAAGTAACATCAACATTATCCGTCGTGTTTACTGTTTGATTATAATTTATAATTTAGCAATACACTCCAAACTTGAAAAAAAAAAAGAAAAAAAAAAAAAAAATTTTTTTTTGCATTCGGTGTAGCCTTAATATTATCGCTTTTCCTTAGATTCATGGCAATATTATATTAATTTTAAAAAAATCCGTTTTCTTATCAGATCAGACCATGTGTTATAAAATTAATTCTCTAAATTAATTCTCTTATTCAAGTTCACAAAATTAATTTTCTAATTAGTGATTTTAATATTTAAGGACTTCAATATAATATTTTATATAATTTTCTAATTAATGATTTTAATATATTTTTTTATTTAATTAACAACTCATGATTTTGGCTCATTTGCATTTGGAATTAAGTGTAAATAAGCAAAAAGTATGACTTGTTTAAAAAGGTTAATAATTTAATTAATCAATGGTAATAAATAAAATTCATATTTCTTTTAAATCTACTTTTTTAAATAACTTTTCTTAGAGTGGAGTCGAGTTTTAACTCTTGTCAATCTGAAATACGAATGTGAATTCTATGATAAAAAGGAAAATGCTTTTCAATATTTCATAAAAAGTTCAGTATTATAAAGCATGAGAATGTTAATAATAATATCTACTATTTTCATAAAAGTATTTGCTAAAAATATGTTCTTTAATGAGAGGGAAATTTAAGTAAGCAGACACTATTGCAGTCCTGCGTTGAAAAGTATCATTTTAAGAGCAGCCTGAATAGATAATAAGAATGGAAACTTACATTTATTTTGGTCCTTTAGCTTTCATAACATACCATTTAATGTTTTATTTTGTAGAAATATTCAAGTATTTATACAAAACTATTAGTTTTTTTAATTATCATACAACTGACACGAAAAGTTTACTTCATTGTGCTTTTTTTCCCTTTCCCAACAAGGGCAATATAAAGAGGGACTACAGTAATGTGATTAATGAATACACTTATATTGCCAATGAAATCAGATAGTTGAATAAGCTATTCTATCAAAAATGATGTTTATGAATCCAACTATATTAACAAAAGGATTCTCATTTTAAATAAGAAATATTACTGTTTAGCAGGAATTATAAACAATTAACAAAATTAATTCAAAACTATTTATAAAGAAGATTAAAATTTCGCTTCTTTTATTTGGAACATTTTTTCGAAGGGACTGATTTTTTAAAATTCAAATTAATTAAATGAAAACTATGGAATTGTTTTTTTTTTCATATTTCTTATAGAAGGAAAAATGCCAATAAGTTGAAAAATACATGAAATTCCAATGATAAAGGGAAAAAGAAACTCATATAGAAGAAAGACATAACTTAAAAACACTTACGAACAGTTCCATTATGCTTCAAGAAGTGATCTCCTTTTCCAAACACTTTCTTTTGGATACATACTCTTAAATATCCTCCGATAGGGTCATAGGTCATGCCTGTGGGAAACATGCACGTGTGCAGACGATTTTTTAGCAAAAGTGTGTGGCCTTGAACTTGGCAGAGAAGCCGTTTTGCCATTTTGTAGATGTCAAAACCAAGGTCCTTAAAACGTCTAAAAATTGTGAGGGACCATTTATTTTGAGAGCGGTTATGGGATTTGACATAGACAGTCAAGGTTAGTCAAAACCAGAGGCACTGAAAAGCACAAAATAAAATCTTCTCTTAGATTAAATTTTCAGACTTATTAATCAATTTTATAGCCCTGTCTTGCATTAGCCAGGTGTTTTAACCAGTTTCCTCAAAAGTTGTGGGGATTTCTTTCCTTTTTTGACAATTTTTTGAAAGGGCATTATTTTTCTACAGATTATCGAAATATATTATCCAGCAGCATAAATTTCAACTTAGACCAGACATTGTGAGATTACAGTACGTTTCTGTAAATGCCTATTTCCAAATTCGAATGTTTTCAAAATAATGTAACAGTGAAATGCCTAAGACACTTCGAAGTAGCAAAACATATCTGACTTCGTAAATAAATTAATAAAGTACAGAAATCAGAATCTGGCACTATCTTTCTTATGCAAGCAAGTTCATCTATAATACCGTTCTGGTGTTTAAAATAATTATTTTCACTATTTGCAGAATAATCAATAAATACATCTGTAAATGTACAAGAAATCTATGTATTAACAAATCTTATATACTTGAAAAGTACTATATTGTGCATTCCATGTAAGAAAGAATGAAAAATGAGCTCAGAATAATCTATTTGTTTTTTTTTCAGTATAAATGCAATTTTCTGACAAAATATATCAATGTACTAAAGACCTGCAAGAGTATGTAAAAAGTAATTATTATATCGCCAATTATTATTATTATATCGCCAATTATTATTATTATATAGCCAATTATTATTATTATGTCGCCAAATATTATTATTATGTCACCCATTATCTGCACGAAACTAATCTGCAGCACGAGTAAGAATCGTTGTTCGAATATGAGACTTGGATTATGATAACGTGAATATTTAACCATATTTGTAAAGAAATCGAATTGTGGTAACATTGCTTAGTTTGCCTGAGTTTGAAATTTAAACTGATTAATATCAATAAAAAAAAAGGTGAAGAAGAAATTTTAATGATAGAAAATGTAACAATATTTCTTTCCACAAATCATTGTTCAATCAAGGAAAATATTTATATTTTTGGGTGATATTTATCAAGGAGTCAATTATATTATTTTCCTTTCAACATTTTTCATTATATAAAAAGTTGAATCGAATTAATATAATCGGTCTTTATGAAAATATGAAAACTTTTCATAATGCTGTTTATCATTATCTTATATATTATAGATTCATTTTTGATTGATAAAAATTGTACAATACTTCACTCATTTATGTAAAACGGAAAATGGAGATGGCTTTTAGTAGTAAATGAAATTTTTGTAGAAATTGCAGTAAGCTAGAATTTTATTATAAACGAAATTTTACCTCTTCCAATGACAATCATTCGTTAGCTGAAAAACATCCAAAAATATTTGAAAATTTTACCTTTTTGCTACGTTCATTTATAGACAAATGTAAGATCAATGTTCTTTATTGAGTGATTTTCTATTTAAAAAATCATGAAATTGCATTTATTGATTAATACGTATGATACAGGATGATGTGCTAGAAATAGAAAGAATAAATAATAGAAATGAAATAAAATAATAAAATAATATTAAATAAAATAAGTAAACAAACAAATTAATAGATTGAAAATATTGAAAAAAATTTGAAATTTAAAATTTTTTTAAATAGATGTATTATTTTATGAGTAAATTTTCGTCAAGTCTATATCACATTGTTTGAAGTGTAAACATGCAAGAATAACTGACTTAATGTAAGCATGCAAGTATAACTGACTAACATCAATACTTCCACACATTCAAAATTTTTTAGCACTCATCATATTTGACAACAAAATTTTCATCAGTAGAAATGACTTTCAAAGATGAAACATTTTACAGTATCCATTTGCATCATAAATTCTTCAAAATTCACTATATACAAAAATTAACGACATCAACATGCAAAACATGATATTTTTTTATGTAGAAACATGTATTTTGAAGATTTGTTTTGAAATTCCTCTTGACAACTTTTTTTTCTTATAATATTTTTTATTCCATTATCTTAGGTAAATCAATGAATTATTGTTCTAGAACCACCTTTTTATTTTATCGAATGTATGTTAAATTAATTTGTTGATCAAATTGTAGATCAATACTTAATTTAGAACAAACTTCATTTTCAGCCATTTTTTTTCATGCTATTTGACTAAAATGAAACATATAGGTTGTGAATAAATTTACATGTTTATTCGACAAATCCAAGGAGATCACTAGCGAGTGATTATTTTACTCTATTATTAACGACATCAACGATGCAGAGTACTCACTCTTAAAAGATGTCGAGACTTACTGACATTAAAAAGATATCGAGTAACTAACTACGCGCTGTTAAAATGATTGTTATTCTTATTCTACGTGTAAAACCGTCCATGAACGAGAACGCAGGAAGTATAGTTGTAATTGTCCAGCAAGTAGTTGTATCTGTAATCGAGCGATTCTGTACCTAACGTGTATGACTTAAAAACAAGATATAATGCACAAAGTAAAATATTTTCAAGTTAGTGATGTTGATAATCAATCTGGCCCCACTTCTAGAAAAGACTAAGAACTTAACTCTAGACAAATGTTATAGGAATGTTCTGGAATTCAAATCAATTGAAACCAAACGATTATCGATGAAAGCATTTTCCTTAACAATATCTTCATGCCAAGCCTTCTATGTCAAGGCTTCGGAAGCTGTGTTGAGTGAACAGAATTTCTGGTTTCCTTTAATGAACTTGAGTTGTTTATCTTCACAATTTCGTTGGCGATACATATGCGTATATTTTACTGTTTATTTCATATGAATTTTTCATCTACAAGAGAGAATTTTAATGAAATTCGGTCTACTGAAACAAACTGTTGTTTATTGTGCTACAAATCTATACATAAACAAAACAAGCGAACACGGTTCTGTTGCAATAAACTTACTTCTATATTTACGGAAAGGAATAGTTTTCATCCAAAGCATTGTTAAATGTTTAATAAATTATCATTTTGAACAAAGAATGTACTCATGAAATCTAACCAATGTAAATGTTTGTATTCAATTCTGATTCGATATTTAATTTACTTATATTTGTTTAATATAGTTATTAATCATAAATAACATGACTTATAAAAATATCTTAAATTTGTAAAAGGGAAAAATGTTACGTATTTATGAAGAATTTGAATTTTAAAGCTTTTATTTTTATGAACTTTATAAAAACATTTCAGAAAACAACACTTTTTAAATTGAAAAAGATTTTGTTTAAAGAAGTTATGTTCAATGAAGAATCAATCAGTCTGAAATAGTCTAAAGCAAAATACTCAAGTCGAAAGCGATTTTTACTATTTCGAAATATTTAACAAATACCTACGCTGTGACTTTTCACTTGATAAATAAACTTATAATATATTTTAAACTAGGAATTTGATGCGATGTGACTTAACAATAAAAAAATATCCTTTATTATAAAATGTAAGAAAATATGTTTACTGCTTTTTTCTTGTGTATAATGCATCTTTCTGTTTCTATAATTGAGTTAAAAAACTAATGGCACAGAAAAAGCGTCATTAAGCATTAATTTTTACATTCAATCATGAAATTTTTTCTAAATTTCTGTATATAAAGTTCTTAAGTTTGTTGCTAATCTGTCCTCAAACAAGATGTGCTATTTTATTGGGAGCACCGAATATAACAGGCATATTTTCTAGAATCAAAAATATGTTTCGGTGCATTTATAATAAGTTTAAACAGTTTAGTATATTATAGATACTTAGAAATCAATTTATTCAAAAAAAAAAAAATAATAAAAAAAAATTATACACTCTCAGAAGAATTTGGTAATAACATATTTCCATTAAAAATTTTCATTTTTAACTTGTTGACATAAACGACGAAATTTTTTTTATCAATTGAATATTTTATTAAATATACAGATAATGAGGATAGTATCGCATAAACTGTGCGAGGGAAGAACCCTTGTTTGGAGTACATAAAAAATTACCTGAGGAACCATATCTCTATGATCCACAGTTTCTGAGAAAAATGCGAAAGATAAAGTATGATGTCATATCTAATAGCGCAAAATAAGTTTTATTGGAATTATGTGAACCAATAGAACAGAGAAGAAACCAAAAGTTTTAACAATACAAATTAAAATAAAATTCGTGCCCCTAGACTAGCGAAACGGGATATTTAAAAGATATATTGTGCGCCTCTGTTTCTCAAATGGACAGCCATTGTCGGATTCGAACTTCTGGAAGGTATCGGTAAAACGTTGCTTAATAATAATTCATTCCGTTCGACAATATTGCGATTCGATAATTTAGCTGCGGTCAATTTATTGGCAATGCATTAGAAATTGAGAGAGCATACCTCTCGCTATCCATAACCCCATCATCCTGGCCATGACTAAATGTCATCGGCTGGTTGGATGACAAGAGTGTCATCGCTATCTCTTGATTTGTTTTGGTTTTTTTCCCATGGAGACACTTGAAAAAATTGGTATATCGTATACTCCAGTTACTATAGAACAAGATTTTGTTTATCAATGCATTTTGTCTTCCCTTTTGTGGTTACAAGGCAAATGAAGAGTATACATTTAGCTATTGTATGGTATGTGCATGCATAATTCTATATGAATGGTAGTCATTTTTCAGCCCTTTCCTAAGCAAGTACCGTTATATGCAATTACTGTGGTTTCTATAAAGCTTATTTTTCATGCCTTGAAAGTAAAGACATACTATTTCTTTTGCACTTATCACAGAAACTATGTGTAGTAGAGGCATGGTAGCTTAGGAAACTTTAATGCCCTTCCAGCGAAGATTCTTAAACAGCACTGTTTAAGCAGTGTTATCCAAACTTCCTATATACCTTCAGAAAATAAATGGTTAAGCTAAAAAAAGATGATCTTTTATTTATTTTTTTTTATCAAATTTATACGGTTAAAATTCCATAACTCTCAATTAATCCAATTTACATTTTTCCCTCGGGCAAACAGCTTCTAGCTCAACTCATAGTCAAATTATAAGAGCAGCTATATTGCAAAAGGACTGTGGTTGTATATCGTAGGATGTGTGCATTGTAATATGTTTTTTGAAATGCAGAGAATGAATTGGGATTATTACAGCCAGTTTAAACGGTTTCCATCGTCATTCTGTGTGAGTTTTCTATGACTTCTCACCTGGGACACGAAAATGTGTGGTAATTACTCATTAAAGCCTTTCGGAAATATATTTTGGCTATATCATTGGGGCTATACTTTAATGGAACTCGAAATCCTGAATGCATGCAGCAAAACAACAAAATTTATTAAATTACTTCGTATCTTTGATATGATGAATTTCTTGATGATTTTGATAGAATTCTGTAACCTATTTATTCATAAGCTAAAATAAATGTTCTAAAATTATACGGGCAATAGTAAGAAGATGCATTTTGTTAATCACTGTGTTGATAATTTCGATATAAGATTCAAGTTACTTTCCTTGGGTCTATCGCCATTCGATATATTCTTTGGAATAAACATTATAAATAATTTTTTTAATTATAAAAAAGATATAATAATAAAATTATTATAAATGTTTTTAATTTTTTTATGGGTCAAATATTATTAGCAACCAACAAAATTAAAATTAAAAATTGAATTATTATAATTCTAGTTTATTGGAATCATCTTAAATGTATCAGTTGCAGAACTGTGTGAAAGATAAATAAGACTTAATGAGAAATCCTACTTGGGCACAACAATTAGCATTATAATTTTTCTTGTCATTAAAATCAAACTACAAACTATTACTTCATCGACAGTTCTACAGTTTTATTTTTTAAAATAATGATGATTAATTGTCCCAAATAATGCTTAATTTGTCATTGTGATTTTAATAATGTTTGTAAATTTATTGAAAAGCTAAATAAAATTTGTCTCTTTGTAAAGGCTGTGACATCTTCTTATAACTGTTCAAAAAAAAAAAAAAGAAGTTAAAAGAAATGCTGAATTCATTTAAAAACCAAAATGAAATATATTATTTTATGAGGAAAATTTATTATTCAAATAATTCATCATTTAAGTTACCTTCCTATCAAAGGAATTCTAAAAGCATTCGAGGGATACAAAAAATTTCAATAAATAAATGCGGTTTTATATAAGATTGAATAAAATTCTTAAATATGCGTTTCGGTGCACGTTATTAAAATTTTATTCATTAGAAGTTTGCCGAATGAATTATCTTCTTTAAATCCAAACTGAGAATGAGAAAAAGTAATAATAAGAAAAAAAATGTATTATATTCGAAAATTTCAAATGTTAGAATTGCATAGATTAATATCAATTTTATTTAACTTTAAAAATTCTCTTAGGATTTGATTCGTTGAAATATAAAATTACCGTTAGCATATCTTTATGATTTAATTATGTAACTGAATTCCATTCTTAGACATTTACTTTGTTGCATAACTTGAATGATTTCAAAATTAAATTTTCTTTTTTTAGCACATTTCAACCATTATGTAAAACTTTGCTATAAAAATAAAGTATAATTCTAAAAGATAATATTTTTGTGTTGCTATTTTTGTTAACATTGCAGTTATACGCATAATAATGAATCATAATTTATTATAATAAGTTATTGCATCATGTCAAATTTTATTAACAATTTAACATGATGCAATAACACAAAATAAATTTGTTGTATTACTTATTATTAAAATACGAAAAGAAGAGCATAGATTAGCACTAGTTACAAAAAGCTAAAAAAATTTGATGTGATACACGAAATAATTCTGTAACACATTTTTTTCTGTAATAACCAAACCAAACCTCTATGATTTGGGTTGTTGCTCTACGGTCATTTTTGCACATACTTTAGGCTAATTAGACCAGGACCTACAGTTTAACGTGGATTCCAACCACTAACAAACATTCATGGAAACCATTCAGGATTCGAACCTGAAACCAGTAGTACCAAAGACCAGAGCGATAACCAATTGGCCATCAGGCCGCCAAACCTCTATGAGAATCAAAATGAATTTACAAAAGGTTCAATTTTGCAATAGATTAGTTCTGTAGTGTTATTTATATAGGGAAACTCTATAATCTGTCTTTAAAGAAAATATTATAATAATCAAATCGGATTCATCCAGGAAGATTTATTGACATTGAATAACACAGTTTTCTATTGGCAAGCAGAAAGTTTAAAATCTATGAATAGAACTTTAGATCCATGATACCTTACAAAACAGTTGAGGTATATACACACAATGTCCATAAATGTTCCGGTGAAGAAAATCTCAGTTGAATTTTGCTTACTTAAAATATAGTTACATCTCAAACAAATTTATCTCAAGAAATTGATTTAATTCTTTGATGATTCATCTCAGTATCAGAGAATTAAATCAATAGTGTGTGGATATTCACTGAATCTTCTGTACGCGATTTCTGATTAATTAAAATATTAGCAATAATAAATAACAAAATGATCTGTGAACTCACGGCACGGTTATATTATTTTACGATTATATTATTTTAATCGATAATAAAAATACAATTATGGAAAAGCGTTTCGTGAGCATAAGCTTTAGTTAACATTTCTTGCAAAACTGTTAGTTCTCCCACTAATTACACCTTTCATTGATATATGAGAAAAAGCATTAATTTTTCGATAGTAGAAACATTATCTCTCAGATATTAGATTAACATGAATCTGTAAGCAATTATTTATGAATGAGAACTATTTTTCAATTCTTCTTTAAGCAGTAATTTTATGGAATTTCTTCTAACGGTTTTGTGTAAACTTTGAAAAGAAGATCAAAACGCAAAGTAAAATACATTAAAGATACATTCTCTTCATACCTGACTACTAATATCCTATTTATGTATTAATATCAATCAAGTCTAAAATTTAAGTATTATTTAAAATAAAAAGTTTTCGAGAAATTTATAGAGTCTAAAGCCTACCAGTCATGTTACAAAAATACAGTACATACCTACAAAAATTCTTCTTTATAGAAGAATTTTTGTATATTTGAGAAGAACAGAGGGGGGAGCGCATATAATCTGCATTACATTGAATCCATTGCATTGAATTTTTCACAATTAAAACTTTATTTCCTTATTACAATGACTAATTAGATACTTGTTTAAAATAGTTTTCTTGCAATGCAAAATTAATAGATTTACGAAAACCCCTAATTTTTTTAGGCTTAATGTTCTGACTATTTTAACTTTTGTAGAAAAGTCTGCTATTTATTTTTAAAATATCAGAATTTCTAATTTAAACAGAAAAATTTGTGTGGAAGGGATATTTTTTATTAATGGAAGAGGACAAAGTTTCGAGATCTACTGGATCAACTAACAAAGAATATTTGATGAAACGCATAAGATATTTTTCTACATATATCATGATTGTTGAGGTTTTTGGGAACGCAGGTGACTGATTATCAGTTCTCCTACTTTTGGTGAAGAATGATCCAGAAGCGACGACACGTGTGACATATAGAATGGCGAGAGCCCCCTTGCATGCATAATGGGATTGACCCACTTTCCATTCCAACCTTGGAAGAAGAGGAATCGTCTTCTTGTCAAGACGTGAGTCATGTGACCTGCCCTCAGGCAATGAAAAACAGTGTTGTTTCACAAAGAGCGTATTGTTACGAAATGCTTCAGTAAATATGTGAATAGTTATCAGTTCTGGTAACAAATAGTTAACAAAACTAAACAGTAATTTATAACGAATATTGTTCAATATGAAAGAGAAGCATTTTTACTTTTTCTTAAAGTGCATGAATGAGATTGTGCTGCAACACACCAATATTTTTCTTTGTACATTGGGGACTGTATATTACATTAATATACGTCGCGGACAGTCTATTGACTGAATGAGAACGTGATGTTTTCTGGAACGAAGGTAACTTATCAATATTTTCGAAAACGGTGAAAACGTAGAAAAGTACCAGCATTCAGCTTGACTGTTGATGAGATATACTTTACAAGCTACAATTACATCAAATTTCGTCTTTCTTGGAAGCAGTGTCTGCAACACATGCCACTAACTAATTCGAACATGTACTGAACTCTACTTAACATAAATCATGTGTCTGCTTAATTACCATTACCATGCAAATCACCATTTAGCCAAGAGATGGGAATGCTATAATGTCATTCGGGAAATCTCGAACAATTTAGTGAAGAAAAAAAGACGTAGGTCACTTTTATGATTAAATAGAAGAAATGGTCCCCCCCCACCATAAAACACTAATTTAGAAAACCATTCACAAGTTCAATAAAAAAAATCATTTTCTTTGATAGCCGTCCATAAAAATTTAGTTGAGAAATAGGTGTAGATTAGTAAATTTATGTTTTCTATAATTACATCTGTATATTTCTACATTTATTGAAATAAACAATCATCGAGCTTCTGGCGAAAATATAGCAAAAAATTATTTTACATAAAATTTTTTTTTGTTATATTAAAATGTATACTTAACAAAAATTAAAATGATTAAGTAATAAAATGCGAATATCTTGAAAACAAAAGTGTTAGAAGTATTTCTACCGTTTATAAGTCATATAAAACGTTAGAAATGATACTTTAGCATTTTTACCATGGTCAGAGTAGTTCTATGTTTGTGGAAACAGCAGCAGTAGTGCTGTGGTTAGTTATATCATATGTAATTAATGTATTGTACTAATGAGAACAACCTGTCACACAAATCTGATAGCAGATATTTAGTGTCATGGATAATGAGACCTCATGAAATTAGCGATTGCCTGTGAGACCTTCCTAGGTCGAAACAATTACATATGAAATATGGACTACACCATGAGTTGTTGCACCGTGACTGATGTTAGACCATGGGCTGAGAAAGTGTCTACTCTAAAGAGAAGGGAGGGAAGCTGCCCCCCCCTTGACAGGATTATCTTAAATGGAGGCTTTGTAAAAGAAAACGAAAACGAGTTCTGAGACGAGTCGATAAGAAGTGCTGTCTTTTTCTCTGAAGTGACTGAGCAGGCTGGAGTTTCCGACTATTTTCAAAGTGAGCCCCTTGTGGTTTCGTGTATCACGCCATGTGATAATTAAGGTCTGCCGCAGACCTGGTGAAATAGATTCTACGTAGACTCGAGAACTCTGAAAATCTTCGAACTTGGAGTGAGCTACACTTGTTAATCAAATTATTTTTCATTTTCATTTTTATGAAAATAGAGTTGTATATATATATTTAATGTTTGTAAATAAAATATAAAGGGTTCCCATAAACTTGAAAGTGGTCCCTCTTCTTGAAGACGTTATAAGTGTAGTATAGGCTGAGATGTTACAATATCAATCTACCTTTTATTTTTAAAACTGTACTTCTGTCCTTGTTCACCAACATTAAAATATTCATAAACTAACTAACTCCCGGCACTGCAGTCCATGATGGACCATGGCTGTCTGCCAACTGGCAGATTCCAAAACATAAAATTATTCATACACAAGATATATTGACAAGTCGAAGACACCACACCATTTAAAATATCATGTTTGTGAATTGAAGATAATTTATATCTGTTTGATTTCGAGGTTCCTTTATTTTTTTAATGTAAAATGAAATGGGATCAGGACAAAGGAAACTGTAAAATGCTGTGTAACGAATTAACTTTTGAAAAAAAAAATTAGTGTAAATATTTTATTTAAATAATGTTTGATCAAAATATTAACACCAATGATGTACACAATTTAATTACTGTTTATTCAAGATTAATATTTTTCATAATAGTAAGTACAATAATTTTTGTTTATTCTTGCATAGCAAAAGTACATTGTTTGGTTTGTTATTAATTTAATTATTGATAATTTATGTGTTATCTCAGTTCTGAAACATTGCAAATATCCCCAAAACTGTTCAAGCAAAATTTGATATAGTGTTATGGGTAAATTAAAATGTACAGTAATCATTTAATGTTATTATACCTTTGAGAATTGGTAATCAATCATTTCACAACTTAATAAGTAATCAGAGAAACATATATTCTTTGTTAAAGATCTTGACATTTGAGTTTGACAAAAATTAAAAGAAAAACAAAAAAAAAAACTCGACAAATATTCAGATAAAACACACTTGTTAATTGAAACCGTCAATTTCCCTTTTACATGGTTTTGTTTTAGTGCCTATATCTTATTTCTGTATAATATTATAAGAAATTGTTTCGGCTGAAAAAAAAAAAAAAAAAAAAAAAAAGAAAAGTAATTATTTTTTTTGGAAATTTTCCCCTTTTATTGCTTAAACGAAGGAAACACCATTAAAACCAGATTTGTGATGATGAAATTCAACTGAAGTGCATGTTAATTTAATTCTTCAATATACAAGTTAAGAAACTTCGTAGAATTATTTTTCCTTATTCAGAATCCCCAAAAAAACTACCATTAAGAATGAATAATATTAAATTTATGCATAATTAAATAATTGTATTTGCATTCATGACACTTATTTGAAACCGACAGTCTTATTTTCCATCTCATTAAAAGATATGAAGGCCATAAAAACAGTCGTATGTACGTAGTTTTGAGAAACATTCCATAAATGATATACTCTCATGTTTCATGAAATTTTTTGCATCGTCAATAACTGTAAGAATGTAACAAAATTAATTCCTTTCATAATTTATGAAAACATAAATATGTAATTTGTTAAAATTGCAAAAACAATGAAAATTCTTTATCAGCACAAAATCAATAGGATAGAATAATAAGAACTGGCTGTTAGGAAATCGAATCAAATAGACTTTGACTTGTTATAATGCTTAATGGCAGGCTTAAGTTCGAAATCAAACTCTTAATTTGTCACTCGACCTGGCAAACGTTAGCAATCTATTTTTTAAGCATTCCCATTTAAAAGGTACTTGAGGCCTATCTGAGTCTACCTCCATCCCAACGAATGAATGGAATTACTATCTTCAGGCTCTTAATAAACTTTTCAGGCTATTAATAAATTTCTTACAGGCTCTTAATAAACTTTTTCTCTTAGTAAACTTTTCAGGCTCTTAATAAACTTTAATACAGGCTCTTAATAAAACGTTTTCCAAATATGATCTTGAATATCATATGTCTTTTAGAACAAATCCATTGATTGCACAGAATGTGCATTCTACAATAGATCCCTGCTAATGTGGATTTGGAATTTAATGAAATTGCTGATCCTTTGGCGAAGATTGCCAAAAGTATGAATCAGACTGTTATTGCTACTTCCTTGCAGATGTGAATGCCTCGGCAAAATCTATATTTATGATTCCTTCTAAGATCAAATCTAAATATCAAATTACGGAACTAAATGTCGACAGAAACACAGCTAGTACAAGCTTACAACACAGTACAGCTAGTACACAGCTTACAAGAATAAAGATAAAAAGCACCACAAAATTATAAAAATTTCTGCTGAACTCTTTAACAAATAAAAAAATGGGGCCCTGGTGTCGAGCCTACTCCTCATGTCTCTGCATGTCTTCAATTACTCAGACCACACACATATCAAGCCCTAAACTTACTAAAAAATATATTTTTGACCAAAGGATTATAAAGAAATTTAGAATTCTGTGTTTTTTTTTTTAATATAGGAAATACAAGTTATTTAGACCAGGGATGGGCAAACATTTTTGGTCGCGAGCCAAAAATCGGAAAAAAAAAAAAAAAAGTTTGGCTGGCCAAGATACATTTTTCTAAAATTTTATTACAATTTAAATATGTTAATGAGATGAATGAAATTGCGATTTCATTTTTAAAAGTTCCTTGTATTGAGGTTCGAAATAAGATGTACTGATTCTAAAGAACGAGCCTAAATGCTCATCTGTCAGTCTACTTCTGAAATAATTCTTTCTAAGGTTCATAGTTGAAAACATTTGTTCACATATATAAGATGAAGTAAACATAGCACTGATTTTCTGGACGTAACATATTAAATTTGGGAAACTTACTTTCGATAATGATTTGTAAAACTCTAACTTTGGCATATTTAGAAACAACTGGTTGAGACGATTGTTAGATAGTAACCCAATTACTTCAACCAACAAATCTGACTTCACTGCTTCACAATTTACGTTGAAAGGCATGGTAAAAATATAAATTCTGTTTGAATGGCGTTGAAATCTGCGTTGGACTCAAAATGCAGTTTCATGCATAATTCTTAAGCTTCTATTCATTTATTGAGGGGTTTGCCACATGTGAGATCTAATTCACCTTTATTGGATACCCATACGTCTGCTCCCCGAGAAAGAGATAACGCTTGTTGGTGCCAATCTACATCTATAACTAACAAATAACATCCGCCTTTAACACTTTACCGATTGAAAGCTATCTCTACTTGCTATATCCCGTCGATTTATGTTTTGTAGAATAAAAATACAGAAAGTAAAAAGATCATCAGTGCTTTGAAAAAAAGAAAGAAAAAAATAATATTTAATCAAAGTAGAAGGAGATAAATATATAATACACTGAAGTGACAAAAGTCATGAGATAGCAATATGCAAATTTTCAGATGGCAGTAGCATCGCGTAGAACAGGTATAAATGCGCAGTGCTTTCGCAGAGCTTTCATTTCTGTTCAAGTTATTCATGTGAAGAGGTTTTGACGTGATGATGACCGCACGACGGGAATTAACAGACTTTGAACGCGGAATGTTAGTTGGAGCTAGACGCATGGGTCATGCCATTTCGGAAATCGTTAGGGAATTCAACATTCCCAGATCCACTGTGACAAGAGTGTGCCGAGAGTATGAAATTCCAGGCATAACATCCCACCATGGACAATGCAGTGGTCGACCGCCTGCACTTAACGACCGAGACCGGCGACGTCTGCAAAGAGTCGTACATTCTAACAGACAAGCAACACTGCGTCAAATAACCGCAGAAATCAATGTGGGACGTACAAGGGACTTGTCTGTTAGAACTGTACGGAGAAATTTGGCTTTCTTGGGTTATTCCAGCAGAAGACCGACTCGAGTGCCTTTACTGACAGAACGACATCGCTTGCAGCGACTCTCGTGGGCACGTGAGCATATCGGTTGGTCCCTAGATGAATGGAAAACCGTGGCCTGGTCCGATGAGTCACGATTTCAGTTGGTAAGAGCTGATGGTAGGGTTCGAGTGTGGCGCAGACCCCACGAAGCCATGGACCCAAACTGTCAGCAAGGCACTGTTCAAGCTGGTGGTGGCTCCGTAATGGTGTGGGCTGTTTTTTCATGGCATGGACTTGGTTCTCTGGTGCGACTGGACCGAACATTGACTGGAAATGCTTATGTTCAGCTACTTGGAGATCATTTGCAGCCATTCATGGACTTCATGTACCCAAACAACGATGGGATTTTTATGGATGACAATGCGCCATGTCACCGGGCCACAATTGTTCGCGATTGGTTTGAAGAACATTCTGGACAATTCCAACGAATGATCTGGCCACCTAGATCGCGCGACATGAATCCCATCGAGCATTTATGGGACATCATCGAGAGGTCTGTTCGTGCCCAAAATCCTGCACCATCAACGGTTTCACAATTATGGACGTCTATCGAGACAGAATGGCTCAATATTCCTGAAGAAGACTTCCAACGACTTGTTGAGTCCATGCCACGTCGAGTTGCTGCACTTCGCCGGGCGAAAGGAGGGCCGACACGATATTAAGAGGTATCCCATGACTTTTGTCACTTCAGTGTATAAAGGCAAATTAAAATTCAACCGCGGGCCGGATAGAACCTTCTGGCGGGCCGTAGTTTGCCCATCCCTGATCCCTCGGAATAATGATTTATTCCCCTGAGCTGGCAATCAACATCGCCAATATTATTCAGGAGCACCACGATATTTGATTTTCTAGTACTCTTCAGGGAATACGACAACAATAACAATATTACAATATTTGAAATTTTTGAAATTATAATGCATTTACCCTCCATGAGTATATTTATTTGTCAATAGCTTGTTTTAGATTTTATCACAGTTGCAGATAAATTCAGTTTTAGATATTTCTTGATTATTTGCATGTTGTAGAATTCTATGTATTTGCCATAAAATGTATCGGATTTTTACATTATATTCGCGTCACCACTTGCTATTTTATTCTTGAAAATTGCTGAATTCAGAATCTTCTATATTATACTTACTTATACAGAGATAAAAAATAATAAAAAAGTATTTTTTCTATTAATTAATTGAGCTAAATTTCTTAACTCTCTTTTTAAGCACTTTATTTTAATGTACTAAAAGATTAATTGAGTTTATTAATACTACTCTCATTTCACAGTGCAACATGGTTGTAACGTCTCGGCCTATACTAGATCGATAATAGCTTCAACAAGAAGGCCCCTTTCAGTTTCATTTGAACACTTTAATTTTTACTTACAAACATTATATATATATATAGATGTATATATATAGAATTATACAAAGGGAAAATTAAAGATAATTTGACTCACAAGTGCAATTCTCTCCAAGGTCAGAGACTTTCAGAGTTCTCAAATCTACGGCGAATCTATTTCACAAGTTTGAGGCAGACCTTAACTATCATACGGCATGATACACGAAATCACAAGGGGCTCACCTTGAAAACAGGCGGAAACTCTAGCCTATTCAGTCACTAAAATAAAAAAAAAAAAAAAAAACACTTCTTGTAGTCTCATCGCAGAACTTTGTTTCTTCTCTCCAAAAACCTCCCTTTAAGAAAATCCATTAAGAGGGAGGGGGAAGGTTCAGCTTCCCTCACTTCTCACTGGAGTAGACACTTCTTCAGTCCATTGTGTATTACCAATCATGATGCCACAACTCATGGTGTAATCCATATTTCATGTGTAACTGTTTCGACCTGTGAAAGTCGCGCAGACAATAACTAATTTTATGAGTCCCATTATACATGACACTGGATATCTGCCATCAGATTTGAGTAACAGGTTGTTCTTATTAGTACAATACACTAATTGCCTGTAATATAGCTACCAACAACACTGCTTATCTGCTGTCAAATTTGATTGATAGGCTGTTATTATGTACTTATTAAAGTAGTAGATTCCCCTCTCCTGAGAACGAAATGTTATAACTTTTCTCGCGGGAAAATTGCTACAGGGTTAAGGATATGTGAGTGACAAAAGATTTTCTTAAATTTGTAGATGAAATTTTTAATCATGAAATTAGTGTAGCAGGTATAAACCAATCTCACTATTTACCGACTGAATTGCCTTTTCAAAAAAAAAAAAAAAAAAAAAAAAAAAAAAATTTTGTTAAGATAAAAAAAAAAAAAAAAAAAAAATCGCCACTCTTCACCATTGGAATATATCCGAAACATTTCCAGCATTTTAATTCGGAATACTGAATTTTAAAAATTAATTTATTAATTTCTAATGAATATGCCATCACACGCATTTTGACCTAATCATGAATTCAATCCGATATGATTTTTTTTTTTACAGCAAAAACCTTGGTTTCATTAGGAGGAAGAACTGGAGATCCCGATCAAGAACTTTTGGGAGGGCTTTTAGGGGTATCAGCATCTCATTTTCCAGTCATAGAAAATTAGAAAGGATCACCTAAGGACATAAAATAAAGGTACCAGTGAATTCATACTACGAAACGGAATTGAAACGAAGCTGTTTTTTTTTTATGATTAAGAAATTCATATTCCATGGCATTGCATCCAGTAATGCTTTTTTCTAGGGTAAATGGTACATCTCATCTACTTGATCTTGTTCAAATGTTGCTCTTGTTCAAATGTCTCCTCACAGCTATTGTTCAAATGTTACTTTAATAATTGGGATAAGATATTGAGACATCTTCACAAATCGGCATGTGGGGATGTGGGCATGCGGGGATATTACAACTCTAAGGATTATTTTGGTGGTGTCCGATTTTACAATTTAACAAAAGTTGTGATGAACATCTCTTTGACATATATAATTTTGATGCAAAAAATGATTTGCTCAGGATGTAATTCTTGGTTCACAATAGTAGCGATACATTGAAAAGAAACTCCAAAGTCATTAATAATAGGCAGCTTTTAAAATTAATTTTGTAGCTTAAATACATTGGTATGTTAATTATAAATATTTTGGCATTGATAAGTTCCATATATCATTGTCGACTACTTTTGAATCTAATATATATTAAATTAATAATTTTTTTACTCTTTCCTTGCCCCAGACAATGAAAAAAAAAACATCCGATAAACCTATTTTCTAGTAAAAATAAATTACTAGAGCAATAATAAGAACTAGTGATGGAAATACAATGATTTATATGTGAGAAATTGATAGGCTAAATGAGGATTCGATTACGTTAGCTGCACCAGATTGTGTCATTGATTTCAGAATTGAAAAAAATCGGTGAAGATTGTTGTTGAATGTATGATGGTCTCGCATGGACTGTTAGGCTTTACTACTGAAAGGCAATAAACTTTCTCCTTTGCCAGTCATATTCACTTTGAAAGTGTTATGAGGAAATTAATATTCTTTATATAAAGAATATTAATAAGATTAATGAACTCTGTTTCAGCCTATTTTGTTGCATTAGTTTATTGTTGTATGTTTTTTTTCTCGTTGTTCTTTTTTTTGTTGTAACTGCTCATAATCTGCCATTGGAAATAAAAAAAAATATTCTTTATATAAAAATAAGAATTTATATTCTTTATTATTTTTACTTTGGTGGCAGGCATCGTAAGGCGATGAATGATTGAAAAACTGTGTAGTTAATAATTAATAAATTGTAAATTTTTTGTTATTAATTAATAAATTTGATTTCTATGCTTGTTCAAATTTTGTATTCTTAATATCTTATTAGAGGAGAAAGTGGTTAAAAGTAGACTAGAGATTCTCACTTTTAAGTATATTTGTACTATATTTTAAAGAATAAAATATTTTAAATGTAAATTTTCTCTGCAGCTGTACATAAAATATTACTGTTTTAAAGATAATAGGTAAAAAAAAAAGTTCGATTTTACTCATTCCCCATGAGAAATACTGAAAAAGTTATTTAATAATCTTTTATCCTTTTCAAACACAAATTTTTATTTCATCAACATCAAGAATAGAAGAATTTTAGAAAGGCTTAGAAATAAGAAGTATTTTAAGAAACAAAAATGATATGTATTGTTTAGTATTTAAATAAATTAAATGCTATGATTGTTATTACTATTTTAAACATTATGAAATAATGATTATATGAAAACTTCAATGTTTTTATAAAAATCATGATTTCATGTTGGATCACATTCACAACAATAAAGGGCTTCGAATTGGACGACCGACAAGAACCGAAAACCAGCAGGGAAAAAAAATTGCTATACAGGGATTGAAATAAAAAAAAAAAAAAAAAAAATAAAAAAAAAAAAAAAAAAAAAAAAAAAAAAACCTGATTGAGACTGAAAAATATGTATTTTTTGCATTCGTTTTTGTTAATTGACAAAAAATGTATCAATAGTCTCTAAATCGCATTTAATAATAACTAAAATAGAAAAATTTATCTGATTGAAAGAAATTTCGCATGCAAAAACATTTCAATCCAACATACAAATGATTAAATCCTGACGGTTCATCAATAAATAGAAGCTCCAAAGAATCTTAAATGAGTATCAGAATGGAATATGAAAAAGAAAAAGTTAAATTTCTAAGCACAGCTTCAATTTTAATTTGATTAAAACTATTCATTTTGACTGCACCAATGCTTTGCAAACAGTACCGTGCACCGTATAAGTCAATTTTCCTATATGAGATCAGTCGGACTAAAAGAAGCAAGTTAGATAATTTGATAGAGTCGGAGCCCCGCTATTATACGGCTGTTTTGGAAGGAATGATTGAACCATGGCAAAATACAGATTTCCAAAAGTAACTGTTTTATCTTTAGAGAGGGCTTGGTGATCGTAAAAACGTCTAAAACCTACAGCACCTGATTCCCTAACATTAAAGATTCGGCATGTAGACAGAACATCAGTATACTCAAGGATCTTTAATAACTACCACAGTGAGGCAGAATGTGCAAAAAGCTGAAAGAAAGTTAAAAAACATTATTTGGATGCTGGCAGCTTCCAAATAAATAAATAAATTTTATGTCTTAGCAAATTTTTGCACCCCTTGAGCGTGGTTATGTTACTGAGGGGGAATAGTTTCTTCTTTGCACGCTCACAAAAACAGATAAATTTCAGAGGCAGCATGCATGTTAGTTAGAAGATTTTTGAAAATTGATAACCAGTACAACTTTCGGTGTTAAAGAATTTTTTCAGAATAATTTTTTTTACATGAATTCAATTCTTTTATATTATTATTTTGAAGTTTTGAATAGTGTTTATTTTTTTATTAAATTATCAACAATTATTAGAGATATAAAGTTGACAAATTTTTCCAAAAATTTCATTTCTTTTTTTTTTTTTTTTTAAATGGAGAAAAAAATTTAATTTACCTCCATTTCACCTTGGAATTTTTTGATTATATACAATCAATAATATTTGGTTAACAAAGTTGGGAATAAAATCTTGCTCTTATTTCCACTTTTTAATATTGTCAATTTTTAATGGGTCCGATTTCTTTTAAAATTTTAAATGAATCGCTAATGCTACTAAAACTCAGTATTTATTTTACATTCTGCTGCTATATATTTATCTCTGAGAACATCCTAAAACATTCAGAACAACAAAAAATCGATGATAAAATATTTGTTATAAATATCGTGCAAAAAGGACAAAATATCTATTGGAAAGGTATGGGTGACCTCAGACAGAAAGTGTGCCTTTTTTCCACAAAACTGAAAAACAAATGATATTATTGCAAAAATATTTTTGTTAAATATAAGAATTGGCTAAATATTTGTCATGAACGAATTTCACCTTTTGAAAAACCATTAAAGTATATACACTATGTGGAAGAAAGTGACGGGACACGACACTATAACGACATAAACCCATATTTATTAAAACTAATAGGAGGTAGGGCCTCCTTTGGCTGCGATCACAGCTGCAACCCTTCTAGGCATGCTTTCCACTAAATTAGCCATAGTGGCAAGAGGAATTTCCTTCCAAATGTTTAACAGGAAGTTCCATAGTTCAGGCTTGCTTTTGGGGAGTGGGTGCAGGCCAATTCATCCGGTCCAATTCGTCCATAGATGTTCAATTGGGTTAAGATCAGGGCTCTGCGCCGGCTACGCCATGCGTTTAACGTTGTTGTTCACATACCAATCAAGAGTCCTCTTTGCAACATAGCATGTTGCGTTGTCGTCTTGATACCAGCAATCATCCATACCGTACGTTGCCCACTAGGTAGGAAAGACATGATTGTCGAGAATATCGAAGTATCTATCGGCATTCATTGCACCATCAACCTTCACCAGTGGGCCAGCCCCATACCAGGAGAAACAGGCCCATACCAACAATTCTCCTCCACCAAACTTTACAGTTGTGACGACACACTCGGACAAAAAGCGTTCTCCTGGTAAACGCCATACCCAAACAGCTCCATCGGAACGGAAAAGGGTAAATCGTGACTCGTCACTCCAAAGGACGCGTTTCCAGTCATCCAGAGTCCAAATACGGTGGTCTTTGGCCCATCGAAGGCGCGCTTTCTTGTTGGTTTTCGTAATCAAAGGCTTATGGGCCGCCGAACGTCCAGTGTTACCTAACTTATGGGCCTCGATACGAAGAGTCTTGGTCGAAACGGCCACACCTGTGGCTTGTCTAAACTCATTAGCGATGTTATCCATGGATGTTTGACGGTTACTTCGAATCTCCCTGCCGAGCAACCGCCGGTAACGGCTGGTGAGAACTGTAGGTCGTCCACTTCGGGGTTTGTTCTGACAGTGTCCCTCAGTCTTGTAGCGACACACAACACGGGCTACAGTTGATTTTGAGCAGTTACGGAGACGGGATAGCTCCCTAATTGACACCTTGGCAAGATGCAATCCAACCAACACACCTTTCTCGAACTCAGACAACTCTTCCCGTGGCGGCATCTTGACAAAAAACAACTCTAGTCGACTCCACAGAGTATTTATAGGATATGGCTGACACGTGATACCAATTATTGCGCATGTGTCAGCTGTATTGTCGACTTTTCTACTTTTCGAGGGGTGTCCCGTCACTTTCTTCCAGATAGTGTATTTAGATGATAGTTTTGATTATACCAAATATTTAAAATAGAAATTCTAAGGAAGGAACTTGAACTCTGAGCTTTTTACCCTGTGCACCATTCTTATGACATTGACACTGATACATTCAAAAACTGGGCGCTAACTACTCACAAAGAATTAATTAAAAACTATGGATGGATGGATTTGATTGCCTATGAATTTGATTGCCCCCCCATAGTGCAAAAGTCAACATTACATGAAGCCGAAATAATTTCATCAACCTTCTTACTTGTCCGCCTCGTGACTCAGTGGCAACGTGGGCCGCTGGTGAGCATTAGGGCTGAGGTTCAATTCGGTGGCAGTTTTGTTGTAGACACTGTTTCAAAAAGCAACGATGGCGTTTGTGATGTTCAGCATCTTGCCTTGTTAGTCGGACTTTCTGGTGGAAGTTTTTCCTGGTTTTCTCCCTTACGATACATAAAAAAAAAAAATCCCGATAAAATTCCTCCCGGGAGGTACTGCCTCTTCAGTGACTGGGAATCAAGTTAAACTTCTGCCTTGATAACAGAAGCTGCTCTCCATCGCAACAGAAGCTGTCCCTTTCATTCCACCCATGAGTAGATACTCATGAGATGTCCATCTCAGCACTGAGGATTAGAAACAACAACAGCAATAACAACATTTGTACTCATTTGATAACTATCTGAAGAGAATTAATCTATTAATCTTATTATCTGTTTAAGAATTTTAAAAGGTATCATGAATTTTTTTCTAGAAAGTACCTTAGAGAGAAATGTAAATCAGATATCTTTCATTCTGTCTTGATATGTTTTGATCCAGTTATAATAAACATGAGAAACTTCCTCAAAAGAAATTTTATTTTGTCACAAAAGAAGTTCCTTAAAAAAAAATACCCGAAGATTCAGAATCTTTGAATGAAGGAAGTGAACCGAATTCAGAAACCAATACAAAAGAAGTAAGCTTTTTTTTAAGTTTAAATTTTTTTTATCAAGATTTGAATTTTTAAACTTTCTTTTTTAATTAAAATGAATGACCACTATTAACAATAATAAGTTTTTCAATATTTAATGCAAAATATAAACGAAAAAAATTATTGTTAATACAAAAAATTTATTTGTTTTATTTTTTAAACTGCAAGTAGTTATGTGCTATATTTATATATAGTAAATATATATATTTCAGAAAATTAACGGTTCTACCAAAATCATTTCTGTCAAAACTAATATAAAACAGAGCATTTGAAAGTTAATTTCACTCACATTAATATAGAATATAATATTTTATTATATATTGTATTCCCATTTAAATTATATTTTCTCATTATTTAAATACAAATAATAATGTTGTTATTTTCATTGATTAAATATATTGAAAAATATGCACATTTGCGGAAAATTAACAGACAGCCAAAATGTCACATTTTGCAACATTTCCGAAATTCGAATTAGAAGGAAAAATAAAACTATAATTTAAAAAAAGTTTGAAACTTTAATCAAGCTAAATTCTATTTTTTTCTATTTATAACGACAACTAAGTATACATATTTATCAAACTTAGGTTTAAATCGTACTTTTTTTTTATCATTGTTAGTTCTTTTTAAAAAATATTCTTTTTTTTTTTTTTTTTGAATTTATGGCTCACTCATAATATTAATCACATTCACAATATATAATAATATTTAAAAATTTAAAATACATTTTTTTTCTCTGATTACAATTATTGATTGAAAATATTATTTATTAGCATTATAGTGTTCTATAAAAAAAATAAACAAGCTATTTGTTTCGTGGCGCCATCTATTATAAATTAACGGAAGTTTCATTATTATTTAAAAGTTCGTTTTAAAAAAGCGTGAAAATTATTGGATAATAAAATTTATATGAATTTGATATGAAGCTTATAAAATTATATTATATAGTGAGAAAATTCCGAGATTTACATTAAATATGTAAATATATTTAGAATACTTCTTTTCAAATATACAATAATGATTAGAATATTTGGAATTTTTTCAGTCTTTATCAATAGATCTTTTTTATGGCCAATAGATCTAGCATTATTCAAGATACAAGGTTAAATAATAGCAATAATTAAAAAATGGGCAGATAAACTGCCCATTACATATATTAACAAATTAACCTTAATAGATCGAATTACCAAACATTTGACAATGAATTAATAAAGTAATGCATCTATGGCTTAAAACTAATATGAATAAATTAATTTTTTTAATGCAACATTGATTGAGCATAAATTATCATAATGAAATGCTTTACATATTTTTTTAATAATCAGTGATTCCAGTAACTTAGTCTTTCCTTAAATTTAGGAAGATTTTTTCAGTTTCAGGTAGAAAAAAAAAATATTTCGAGTTTTTCGTTTTTGTTTCATTTAATTTTCACATTTTTCGTCCAATATAAAGTTGAAAACAAATAAAATGTTTAATTGTTTTTTTTTTCCATTTAAAAGAGCAATTCTCGTTTTCTATTTTCTTAACTAATAAAAGCTGGGTGATTATTTATGTTGCATAAAATCAAAATTCCTAAAGATCAACCAGAAAAGAATCAATATTAGATAACGAACAAATTCGCATATTTTTAATACGAAAACATTCATTCCTCAGATATGAAGCATTTTACAATTAGAAATGGAAAAACAACGGTAATAGTGCTGAGCCTTTACAAGGAGGCCGTACAAATCCAGTTGAGATAAATGACAGGCATAGTGTTCAGAGAGACATGAGGTTATTGAACATGTGAAAAATGCAAAAAAAAATGTTGCTTCATGGTTTTTGCTTTAACTATGGATTTCCATTATTTTTGCATGACAATTGTTATGAAATGTAGCACATACTTAAGATTACAGGAATGTTTTTGTCAAGTGCTTCAGAAAAAATGGTGACAAAATAGGGACGGAGACGATAAAACGAAGAGGATGGACGGATTTTTTTGGATCACTATGATAGGTGATGAATTGTTTCACATCACATTATATCTAAGTAGTGCAATTCCCATAATTTAGAAACATTCCCGAAGAGGTCAAATGAAACTAAACCCAATCTTCATGGAAATTCATTAGAACAGTGCTCCGTAATTAAAACAATGTATGTAGCCCCTTTTAGATTTCATCGAAATGGTAGAATGGTCGGAACAGAAATGTACCAGGAAATACTTTTTAAATTGAGATTCGTCATTCAGAAGAAATCAGATGAAATGTTGAGAACTAAAATTCTTCTCCTACATTACAACATGTGTCCACACACAAGTGCCCACGATGTCCAAGTGCTTCGAATTTCTACAATCTAGAGTTTTCAACTAAATTGTTCTTCATATCATGTAGGGTAATCTTTAGAAGAATTTGATAATTTTCGAAAGAATCTTAGAAAGATTATAAAAATGCTGAAAATTTATGTCAATAATAAGTAAATAATAAGTAAACTAGCAAATTAAGGTTGTTTTTACTGTTTTCTGAATCTGAGCATTGGATATGAGGTCATTGGTTACTAATGTGGCACGAACACACATACATACGCTCATATCCAAGATAGACAATAAATCATCATCGATTGACGAATTTCGTATCAAGCTCTATTTATTTGGAAACAGACTAACAGCTACCACACTGCTTCAGATACATCTTAATGATCCATGGTCCACAAAATATTTTAAATACGCAAAAAAGTCACACACACACATATGAGTGAGCCCAGTGAGTGTTGCAGGGTGCGTTTGAAATCCAAATATATTTTAAAGGTAAAGAAAAAGTGTTGAGTTTTTTTACTTTATTTTCTTAGCATGAAATTTTACAAAATTTAAAGAGCTGGGGACCAGCATCAAGTGATCGTGGGAGAAAGAAAACAGTAAGCCCAAGACAAAAAATCAGAAGAAAAAAATAATCAAAAGCTATGATATAAAAGTGAAAGTTGGAAAGCCCTTGGCAGTCATTACAAATAAAGTAAAAAACAAATCACTAAAATTATTTTGATTAGTATACTAAAGCCTGAACCAGTGGTTCTCAAAGGGTGCGCCATAGAAGATTTCCAGGTGTTTCCCTGTTATAATCCAGAGGAATATGTCCCTCAAGTATAAATATAATTATAGTTACTCTTTTCTTTTATCATTTAAAGATAGTTTAATTATTGCTTAATTATTGAATTATTGTTGATTAGGCTTTCTGATTGCTTTTTTTCTTCTTTCTTCACAGAAAAAGTCGCCAAACAATAATGTGTCAAAGAAGGCTTTTGAAAATGACGAAAGATACCTATCTTTCACGGTTGGCTAATAGGATCGCTAGCTTGTATGTGATTGATTTTCAATGTTAAAAAAATTTCCGTTTAGAGATCTGAGACTCTTTCTTCTGTAAGTAGTAGTGTCTAGAGTTGACGATCTGGATATAAAACTTTGAGGCGTTAGCAGCGGTTGCTTATTTGTCAGAAATTTGTATATAGTGCACCCCCAATTATTTGTAGGTTTTTAAATAATGACTTCAAAAAGTTTGAGAACCACTGGTTTGGACAATGAAGAAACTCAGAAGTAATGTTAAATCAGCCATTATTTATTGAAAATTAAAGTAGTGATTGTTATGAGTAAATGTGGGAATACAAATAATTGCTACAATTGAATTTGTTAATAGTAAGTGCAATCAGAAAGAACAAAATGGGTGTTAACTCAAATATACCCTTCTTTTCTTGAAGTGGCTATCATGCAGCACTACATCGCGAGTTAGACTCATCTCAATAGAGAGCTAGGATTATGAGCAGGTACCCGAAATGATTTACAATTAAAAATACATTAAATTTTCTTAAAATATAACATAAGGAAATAGTATACATTTGAATAATACAAAATATATTATGATGAAGTAAGTGTTGAGCAATGAATGAGGAAGCAAATTAGACAAATATGATATATTAGCATGATGAAGCAAGATAGGATCTGAACAGAAGAAATGATGAAAAATGCAATAATTTCATTCTTTGAATTGCAAAATATTTTTCTTATAAATGTAAACGGGAACTATGTGAATAAAATTTGGAACAAATTGAAGTATAAAATAAAAAATATGCATGAATTTTAGTTTTAAGCAGAGTTAAAAAAAATTCATGAGAATATTTAAAAATTTTCTTTGGAGAAATTTATAGGTTTTTATGAAAAGTCTTGGTAAATATTATAAATATATTATATGACTCAAAGTGAAAGTTATATATGCTATATGAAAATTACATGTTAAGTTGTTATAATACTCAAAGCGAGTTATTTTTAAAATCATATTTACCATTTACAAAAATATGGCCAGGTGTCATTGGAAAGGTACACGCCATCAGTAATGAATATTACTTAATAACGAATATTATTAGTACAGCTTATGGGCGGATATGGGTGTATTTGCCCACAAACACGTAATTTATTTTTTATAGCGCAAAACAGACTACTAACTAACAAAGCAAAAGTACAATGTGAAATCTAAATAACAAGAAACTTAGCCATGACTAACTAACTCCTAATTAGTAAAACGCTGGTACACTCTCCTGTTGCCACACATCTCGAGTACAATTTATTTAAATATTTCTTTTTTTTTCTCCACGTGCTGTCTGCAATATACTTCTCGTGGTAGGTGAATTTTTATTTTATTTAACCAAGATTAATTTCGTTGCGAAATCAATGTGTTCTATAGCATGATAAAAATAAGATTTATTATTTATATTTTACAAAAATGTGACAATTTTCATCGATTATGAAATTGAGTTCAGTTTACTTATTAACAATAAGGAAGGTTTCACAACGTTATAAATTGTCCTTCAGATTTCATTCAAATATAGTCCGCAATCATTATTCTTCATAATTAATTATTCAGTTCTTTACCAAAATTTCATACAGT
The DNA here is from genome assembly GCA_021605075.1 of Caerostris darwini. Taxonomy (NCBI): domain Eukaryota; kingdom Metazoa; phylum Arthropoda; class Arachnida; order Araneae; family Araneidae; genus Caerostris; species Caerostris darwini. The sequence goes on from BPLQ01001616.1 coordinate 247,131, forward strand.
GAATGCATTAGTGTAATTTTTTTTCCTATTATAGATGTATGTATTTTTCCTTTGACATAATTTTTAATAAACATGTAAAAAATTATACTGATTTGTTAATAAATTAATTTTCTTTCTTCTTTGTTCAATTTAACTTTCATTTTAATAATTATCAGGATGTTCCCTAAAAAAATTACAACATAAAATTAAATTTTGTATCAATAATGTACAAATCAAATAAATAACTTGATATAAATAGCTTCTGGAAGATGTTTTATGTATTCGTAGGTAAGTAGGGAATATTATAACGATAATTTGAAGAAGGTTATTGTTTCATAAGACGAAATTGGAAGTAAATCAATTTACATTAGGCCACTAGCCGAAAAATAATACAACAATTAATTCTGAATAACACACTACCAAAATATTAAGAAATTAATGGTTAGAGTGGTAATGTTGTTCGCTTCCGTGGCATTCCTTAAGTCACAAGTGCTCCCCGGGTGGTGCTAAATGAGTAACTGCTAGAGGCTATGGCTACTGCTACAGAAAGTTGTTCGGTAACATAAATTTTTTGCCTTAAATTTGCAGAAGGTATTAACAATGAATATGTTCTACAGGCGATTTAACTCACTGAAGACATAACGCAAAAAACAACATTGTTTCTATGTTATGTTAACATAGAAACAATGTTGTTTTTTGCGTTCATAAAGAACACCATAAACGCAGAATATAAGATCATAACTTAAAAACTATAGCAAATATATGTTTACATAGTTTTTGAAATTTATTAAATAAAAATTGTGACAAAATGGGATAATTTTTTTATTCCCGTAATTTCTAATTTGTATTTACTATATATTTTTTTAAAATTTGTGATTAAATGTATTCATTTAATCACAAATTATTAATGCCTGATCGTTATACATTTTTTTTTCATGTTTAGGATTTAATATATTTTGTACGCATTGCATCAATTTCTGATTATATTTGGCATTACTGTTAAGTGAACTATTTAAATGCTTCCATATGCTATTCTAATTAGAAATATCAAGCAAAAAATTATTTAAAAATAAAATTTCGGTCAAAATATTTTATAAGATTCATGAAAGCAGATTTGTTAGTGTTAATTAAAATTATTATAAAAAGATACTTTGATTATACGTTATTATTATCATTGTATCATTTTAAATTTTAAAATCACCAATGCTTGCTTGATTTGTTTCATATGTGAAATACATGATTAAAACCATAATTTAACCAATGATGAACTCTTGAAATTTTTTTAAAATTAATTCCAAATGTAATTAATCCATTATATTATTTTTTGTTTTATTCTTATGTGTGAACCCAGCCATTGTAATTTCGATTTCACATTATGTGACAAAAAATATTTTCATTGGGCTCTACTGTTCATGCTTGTCTCCTGAGTTTTGCAATAATCTGGGAATAAGCTATCTTTCTATGTATTTGTAATTATCTTGTATCATAAGCCAATGATAGAATAATGGGAACCTAGAAATACGAAAATCAGTACGTAAGAAAATAATTATTACGATATTAATTCAGACAAAATAGACTATTTGTTTGAAAATAAAATTACCATCAACTTTAAAACTGAATTAGTTGAATTTAATCCCTGTTTTATTTTTTTAGCTCATTTTAAATGTTATTTAGAAAAAAAGGTAGTAATAAAAAGACAAATATGTAAAATATGAATGTTTTTTTTTTTTAAATTTCTATAAAAATAGAATGGTAAAAATTAAAAGATGTAACTAATGTATTCATACAACTTCAAAAGTCAATGCCATAAAAATAAAGCTGTTAGATGTTCAGAAAACAATTGAAGCATTTTGGAAGAATAAACTACGAAGATTCATCTTTCAAAACTCAATAGCGTTTTATTACTAATTTTTTATGTTTAATTTAATTAACGTTTATGTTTTAACTAACTTTAAAACGTAACATTTAACTACTACAAATAATAATAAGGTTTAACATTTAATTATTAATGTTTAATTAATAACTTTTATCTTTTAAGTAATGTTAATTAATTAATGCCTAATTTAATTTTACATTTACGTTTTATAACAATTATCCTTACGTTTTATTACTTTCTTTATTGCCAGGAAATCACAATAAAGAAAGCAAAGAATATGATCAATTCAGATCTTAATTAACGACGAAATGCATCTTTCAAAATTCATTAATATTGACAATAGCATTAGTTTATATAATAACAATGGTTTATTTTCAAAAATTTGATTACAGTAAAGAATTTATATTTATTCAGACAAATTTTTTCCAGCAATTGTAAAATTTTTAATAGTGATTTAAGAAAATATTTTTATTTCCTGATTTTGTTAGTATTTATAATGTTTGTAGTTTATGTATTATTTAAACCAACAGTTTTTATTTGCAGGAAGTCGCAATAAAGAAAGCGATCAATATTTAAATATTAATCTATCACTCAGCTTGAGTGTTTCATCGATAAATTAGAAAATAATCAATTCAGATATTACAGTAGAATTAACAACTAAAATGCATCTTTTAAAATTCATTAATATTGAAAATAGCTCTAGTTTGTGTAACAATGGTTTATTTTCAAAAATTTGATTAAAGAAAATAATTTATATTCATTAAAACAAACTTTTTTCGGCAATTGTAAAATTTTTAATAGTGATCTAAGCAAATATTTGCATTCACTGATTCTGTTTGTATTTTTAATATTTATATTTTATGTATTACTTAAGTTTTTATTGCTGAGAAGTCGCAATAAAAAAAAGCGAAGAATACATAAATATTAATTTATCCCTCAGCGCAGATTTTTCATCAATAGATTAGAAAATGGTAATTCAGATCTTACGGTAGAATTGTAAAATTTTGAATAGTGATTTAAGAAAATATTTTGTATTTCCTGATTTTGTTTGTAATTCTAATGTTTATAGCTGATGCATTACTTAAATTAAAATGTTATATTTCCAGCAAGTCGCAATAAAGAAAGAGAAGAATATTTAAATATTAATTTATTTACTCAGCTCAGATGTTACATCAGTAGATTAGAAAATGATCCGTTCAGATCTTACAACAGAGTTACAAGAATGTATAATGAATGCCCAATTAATTACTTAACATATTTTTTTCTTTTCTTTTGAGTGTTTTTTTCAAACTTAACAACTGGTCAGCGACCATTGGAAGTTCTAAAAAAGAAACGCAAATTAAATGCAAAACTATTTAGAGATATAAGAAAATTTATTTCATATAGATGTTATAGTGTAAAGCCATTTAATCATCAAAGTAGTATAATTAGCTAAAATATATACAACAAAAAACAAAAATTATAAGAAGTAAAAGTCTTTTGCTTCATAAAATAAAATTTAACTCTTTTAAAACTTATAAAAAATCTAAGTATAAAATAACTATATGTAACTTGATATAGAACATAAAAATTCATTATTTATTAAATAAACTGAGAATAATAATGATACAATTTTGTAAAAATGTTGACTTTTAATAACTAATAAAGAAAGGGAAAATTTTAAAATAAATTAAAAATTAATTTTTGTCATTTATAATCATTTAATTCATTTTTAAGGATTACGAATGGAGAAAGATCCTAATTTAAGAAAGAAAATATTATAGAAGGTTAGATTATTTGACATTGACATTGTTAATATTGTTAATATTGTTAAGTTCATTGATATTGTTAAGAAATTAAGGTTTATTTTATGGAAATATAAAACAACAAGATTTCATTTTAAAAATACTTACCAATGTTTCAAATATTCATTAAGATTTCCTCTTAAAATATATTTCATAGTAAATTATTTATAGTCAATACTTGCTTTTAACAAAGCTTGATCTTATTCTCTGCTAATTCTATCTAACTCTCTGTCTATGAGTGTTGCATTTGAAAGGAATATAATTCATTTTGAAGTTGAATGTTTAATTAAAAGTCAGCTAAATTTATTAATTTAGTCTCATATAAATTTTGTACATCATTTATTTTAAGCAAAGAGAAATACACCTTACTTTAAGTTTATAATTTTTATTATTCAACAAGTTAGTAGTAAAAGATTGGCAACAAACCCATTATATTTGCTATTCTTAAAATATTGTCAAATGATTATTTTCGAATAGAAAATATAATATGTCGTTTTGCAATTGGTTATTTTGATCGATATCTAATAAAATTATGAGACGAGCAACCGATGTGATTATCTATAAATAATTATAAATTTTTAGAAACGTTAAAATAATTTAGAATCAATGTAAATTGTTGAACGTATGTCATGAAAATATTCTGAAGTGTTTTATTGATAAAGTATATTATAATGTTTTTAACAATAATGTAAACTATTTCTATTTTAACAAACTTTGTTAAAGAACAGAACATTACTCATTATAAGCATTTTACGTTGAATATTTTTAGTTCAAAGTTTTAAATTATTTTTAATTGGTTGTTTTTATTTTTTCGCAGGATCATGCCTTTCGATTATTTGCACCGCTTCTTAAATATGCCTAAAAACTTTAAATGATGCAATAATTTGGAAAGAAATTACGTCTGTGATTTGATTCAATGTCTTACAACTAATCATGTATGAAAAGTAATTTAAATATTAACATTAATTTATAAGTTTGTCTTTACATTTTGTTGCAAATTTAAAGGCTAAACTTAAATTTTTAATGCATAAATTATTAAATTCGGAAAAATCGCCGGGATGAGGTTTTTTTTGTAGTTTTCTTTATATAAAGTAGATTATTTTTTATGCTATACAGTAACCATAGTTGCAATATTCCTTGCATTAATATTTAAAGCTGTCGTATGCGTCATTTTTTCTTGTTGTTTTTTGCATTTTTTGTTATTGTTTATATCGTTGTATCTGACGGTACTTTATTCCTTGAAATTGGAAAATAGTCAGTTACGAAAAGAGTTAATGTTTAAGAATGAATTATTTCACAAGCTCAAATATAAATTTTTTTACAAAAATCTGAGGAATAGGACAGTTTTAGAACAGCAAATAGCTATAGTAGTTTTTTTTAGCTGCAACTAGTTTTAAATAGCAGTGTCTAATACGCGTTGTGACATCCATACTGATGTAATCCAATAAATTCCTCACGGTGACGGTTTTAAATTTATAGAGAGAAGAAATTACTCACATTTTTTTTACTTCTTGAGGTATCCTACAGGATGGGCGTAGGAGTAGGCAAAGGCGGGTGTCTCGTATCTCACATAGCCGGCTGTTGCATGGGCGGCCAGAGGAGCTACTACAGGAGCTGCAACAGCATAAGGCAGAGGTGCATAAGATACAGCTGGGGTTGCTGCCAGAGCGTATCCATATCCACCCAGGTAGGTGGATGGGATGATGGTAGCGCTGCTCAGGGCGAAAGCGCACATAAGGATAGCCTGGAAGGTAGGAGAAAGGATGACTTTAATCCAGCTGTTATATAACTTATCATGTACTATTTTTATTCTATTTTATTCAGAAATATAGAACATCCACTGAAATTAAAAAGGCTTTCCTCTTGCCACTGTAAAAAATAGTTTTACCTGAATAAATATTAACCTGAATAAGTATACTGCAAATAATTCATATCTTCTTTTTGATTTCAGCATCATTGTATTTGAGAATTGGTCTGCTTAATAGTTTGAAAGTGGAATAAATGAATCACTGCGTTAGGCATATACTCACAATTTTTTCTAGTCCATATAGGCAATGACGTTATTTTTTTGTTATTAATTTGCAATTACATTATCATGAAATCGTTTACTTTTCTATCTAAAATATATTGAGAACAGATTTTTTCTGTTGAAAATATGAAGTAGCTATCATGTAACATCATGATCCTGTGAATTCTTTGAAAATTTAATAAAATCCAGAATGTCTCAAATTGATTACAATATTGTAACTTGACGAAAGACATTTGATTTAATTGCTTTAAATTTGGTATAATTAATTAAATTAACAAAAAATTGAATACTTTTTAAGTTGGTTACATTAAACATTTTTAAGTTTCTTTCGTTTGTCACAAATGAAGTACAATTTTCATAAGCAGTTTTTTAAGAAAGCAATTATTCACCATACAATTGGTAGGGAAGCCAATGATTAACGGAACCAGTGATGTGTTGAACTCGATCTTGATGAAGTTTGAAATGAACAATAATGATGAAGATTGAAAATTGGAAATGAGTATAAATCAAATCAGTATATTTTTCCAAAATAAGTGCATTTAGTCTTTTTTAAAAGTCAGATACTAACAAATCCTTCAGTGATATTTTTGCAATTAACCAAATATGTATTCAATGCAAAATATAAAGAAATCTATTAGAGCCCTCAGTAAATAACGTTAGATATTTTTATAAATTTTAATCATGTTATAAATGTCTAAATACAATAATTCCTAGGCTGATACATTCTTAAATAACACGTGACAGAAGAACTTCAAAGTATGACATACTTGAAATATATCATGAAATGTATCAACACGGAAGTTTCACGTGAGTCGTTTAATCTTCTCACGAAAACGCGGCTTAGATGTAAACAACAATACTTACCAAAACCTTCATGTTGATGAGATTAGATAGAAGTACGGAAGACAACTGTTGACCACAGGTTCCTCCCAAGCACTTATATACTTCAAGATTGCTCAAGTGAGCAGAAGACGCCAAGGTGTGTTACGCCTATTGCAACACAAACGAAGAATCTGTCAACATGAGAGTTCACAATTGACATTCAGGCGGCCTCGCCTAAGGACAAGAATCGGGGTTAATAAGGCTTCGGTAGGGAAGGCACGGGTCTTCTAACATGACGGATTTCTAGTGGGACATACCAGGTGAAGGAAAATTCTTTCATTTCAACAAAATAACACTCACCCAACTACTATTAAACGTATTCTTCTCAGGCCTCTAACAGTTCACCTTCCAATAGAGAGCAATAAAATATATAAATAAGCAATATTTATTTTAATATGTAATAGATTTTTTTAGGTGACTAATCCCTGCAATAAGCATTGTGAAGGACGTTAATAGCTTTGCTATGTGATAGAGAATTGCTGTTGTCAAATGTGAATAAAATATTCTTATTTATATTTTAGCATAGAAATCTACCTTTCAATGTAGGATTTCTTTTTTCTGCTACTTCATTTACAAAAAAGTCTAACAAAATTTATTGTTAATTATAAATATAATGATCCATTTTTAAAATTAAAAACGGAAAATATGTATTTTTTTACTAGTAATATGGCAGCCACTATGGTAATCCAGTCTAATTTGTACTTAACTATAAGAAAAATTTATTCATAAGTTAATACAAATTTAAGAAAGATTTTATATCTTCCTATATGTATTTAAATGAATTGGAATTTTGTTTCTTAACGCAATTATAAATTTATTTATCAACATAATGATATATGAATTTTGATGTGGAATGCTGCTTTATATTGGTAATAAAATTTTTACATGAATATGAGATCTAAAAATATTACATGATCAATAATAATTAAGTACTACCAATGTAAAACTTCATTATTAGAGACACTGAAATTTTTATTTAAACGTATTAATTTTGTAAACAGCATTCATTATACAAAAATGTATATATTCTAATTTTAAAGTAAATATAGAAAATGTACATAATGCCTTTTTTTTTCCTTGTCATAGAAGGTGAAGTATTTCCGTGCCATGAAGCTTAAATAATTTTATTCAATTTATTGTACAGTATTATCTTGAATAAATTGTTATCAAGAACTGATACTAGAACTTCTATCAAAAATGTAAGGTTTTAATGTAAAGAAAATGATATTGATTTGAAGCCTTTGAAATATATATGAATTTTAAGGATTAGAATATAAATATTTAAAAACAAATGCTGAAATTGAAAAACTATTTGGATTATACAATAAATAATAATAATAATTTGAAAATGTTTTATATACGTAAAATTTTCAAATGTTTTTTAAGCAATTTACGATGCATTTTGCATCTACTCTGGCGAAAAAATAAAATCTTTATACTAAGAAGGAATGGATGCGTGTTTGTACATCTGAAAAATGAAGATTTTTTCAAATTTCTCACTAGAGACAATTAAGAATGGTACTAGTAGCACCATTATGAATATGAAAATTGCGTTTGTTTTAAATGCGAGATGTAAACTTCGTAAGCATTATTTATTTTCCGGATCAGGAGTTGTGAGCTTGAATTAAGTCAGGACACAAATGAAGAATGCAATATCAGCAGCTTACTGAGTTTGAACGAAACCATGTAATATGATTGGAATACGGTGGATTTGCTTTTCGCGATATTGCAGGAAGACTTGACAAGCATGAAGTGCATGATTGTTGACAACAAATTTCTCGGGAAGGTACTGTTTCAAGAAGAACAGATTCCGATCGCACATAGATCACTTCTGAGACGTAAGACCCCAGCTTTCTTCACATGGTCCTATTGCATCCCATATCGTACTGCATTTACAGCAGAAATTCGAGATTTTGTTAGCATCGGAGTGATGCAGCGAACAATAACAAATCGATTACTTGAGGCACAGCTCCAAGACAAACGTCCTGTAGCGTTCATGCCATTAACTCCAAATCATTAACAACTGCAACTTCAGTATTTTCAAGCTAGATATCATTGGAGAGCAGTTCTGAGATCTGTTGTGTTCTCAGGTGAGATTTATGTCTTGGTATTAGAGAGGGCTTATGTTGGTTAGAAGAAGGCTAAGTGAGCGCTTGGTGTCAATCTATCTGTGTCATAGAACAATGGGCTTGCATCAGGATTTATAATCTCCAAGGCAATTTCCTATAACATCATCAGGAGTATTCTCGTTGTTATCTCATGCACCTTGATATAAAATTTGTCCACAAAATGAAATACACAGTTGTGCGACATAATGCAGAAGTGCTTGTATCTTTACATTCGAAATCATGGGGATTACAGTCGTTATTAATTATCACCATTTATTAGTTATTAATTATTAATTATCACCATTTATTAGTTATTAATTATTAATTATCACCATTTATTAGTTATTAGTTATCACCATTTATTAGTTATTAATTATTAATTATCACCATTTTACATTTGAAATGTTCACATTATCACCATTTCTCGAAATGGTTGAAATTCTGGAAATTGTTCTAGAAATCCAGTTCTTCTTTAACCTGTGACCTTGAACTTTAATCAAATAAATATGTTACCTAGGCTAATGCTTTGCATAAATTTTATTCCTCAAAGTTGATTTTTTCTTGATTTCATTTTCATCAATCTCATTTTTTTCCTTCAATCATATCAACACATTTGTTACAAATCATATAATATTCGATGAACGACTGCAATTTTTAGAGTTATTGTCTTTTTAGAGTTATTGTCTCTTTATAAATGGGAACATTTCAAAATTTAGATATAATTTATGTCTTATATAATCTTAAATGTAAAATAAATTAAATGCAAAGAATGTAATTAAATAATGTAAAATATCAGTTTCTCTTTGAAAAAGTTGTGATAATAGAGCATATTTAAAAAAAAAAAAAAAAATCCATTCATAATATTGCATTTATTAATTTAATTATGTCGATTGAAATTGAGATATGAAGTTAAAACTTAAGAAATCATATTTTACAATATTTTCAAAAAAATTACTACGTGAATTATTCTTTTTGTTTACTTAAGAAAAGGATGTAGATTTGATGACAGCTAATTTCCCTTTAATTAAGTCACACAATGAGTAATTTTAAGAATTTTATTCTAATAACAAGAAAAATTCTGAAGAATTCAAAGTAATTTGAACGCTTTGAAAAGAATGGCAATTTGATATTATTTAAGCTATTGTTTTTCTTTTTTAAAAGATTTAAATCATTTCCAGAACTATTTACTTTTTATTTTGATATTGTTGGATATAATGCCTTGATAAAATATAGCTTGCATACACCAGCATTCATAATGTTGAGTACCAGTGAAATAATTAATTTAATAACTCTCTATTACTATTTCAATAAATAAGTTAACTGCACCACAATAATAATGCAATTTATAATACACCACAATAAACTGCACTATACTACACTATTTTATTTTTAATATTTGGTATAAAATTTATTGTTGAACATTGTACTATTTATTGAGTTAAATTATTTGTTTACTTTATAACTTGATTTGTAAGAATATATGATAAACACAAATGAAATAATTCTCATAAGACATGTAATTTCTTTCATAAATCCCAATGAGTCTCTAAGGATTTTGTTATAAACGAATTTGTGGTTCCTCATATATTACTGATGATTTTTTATGAAATCAATTTTTATACAGTACTCGTCATGATGCATTTTACGACTTTTTTAAATTCAAATAAAAAATTGTGGATTAAATATTAAATTAATTTGCTTAATTTACGGTTGATTTAACCTAGATTTTCCCTTCAGTTATTTGTTGAAGTATTTATGAATGAAAATAAATGACTTCTTTTAACGCAAAATTTAATCTTAATGCTTTAAAAAAATTAATAATCTTAATGCTTTAACTAAATTGATTTGATATGAATATATTGCAAGTAATTATTTTTAGGTTTGTAAAGAAATTTTCTTTCTCTAAAATGTCATTTGATTATGTACTTCCATATTTGGTCATAATAATAAAATGTATAACTGTCAACAATGATATTTTTCTTATCAATAAGCATGTTATTATAAAATATTTAAACTTTTAATATACATTACCAAACCAATACCAAAATAACGTCAGACGTCTTTTTGATTTCTAGCTAACTTTTACCATAAATAGCTCACATTTTTTTTTATCATAACTGTGCCCATATATATACCCTTCCGTAACTTTTCCTAAATCCGCATACACATTAAATTTAGTGAAATGAGATATTCAATTTAGCTGCAATAAAGTAACATACTTATAATTATTTCTAGGTGCTATGATTCTCCTCCTAAAAACTGTGTTTCATCATATTTCTCATTAGAAAATTGTTTATTTGTAATTTATTTTTTAGAAAACTATTATTTTTAACTATTAGAAAATTGCTCCTGCATGGCAGATGGTATACCTCAAACCTTCATGGCAGAAAAAAAACCTCGGATGAAAAGGAGAATTGTCAACTTTATACTTTGACATTTTTTAATTTGAGGAAATAAAATTATTTTGTGTTATTTTAATCAGAATTGAATTTTTGGTTATTCACACTTAATTGTTTATTTCTTGTTCGTAATATTTGTTGTGTTTTATACTTCGCCCATGAATTTACTGAAAACCCATTATTTATTCTTTTGAAAACTCTTAAAATATGCCAGGGATGTTTCTTAGTATTCTGAATTTAATTATAAGCTGTGGCTACACAATATGCTCTTCCACTTCGCGCAAGTGAAATAGAATATTATCTCACATATATTCCAGTTCTCATATAGTGAAAAAGAAAGTGAAAATACCATAAATAAAAAAATAAGAAACATTATTAAATTGAAGTTAGTGTGAAAAAATAAATAGTGATTTAACTTTAGTAGAATATTCTCCACATATTCTTATAAAAAAAACTGTAAAAATATCTTGGGTGAGGTGCTAAAGTAACTTTAAGCCGAACGTTATTCTACATACTCCAGAGTTCTTAGCGATGGTTGGTTGGTGTTGTTTCATGGCGCGCGAACTATATGCTGTTCCAAATAATTGGTAATATATTTTCCAGTCAAATGTTTGCCCAAAAGTGAGTTACTGAATGCTGTTAGAATTAAATAAATAAAGTGTAAACAATTAAAAGATGTTAATATTACATTTAATGGGGATCTAAAAAAACTCTTCATAAATGACTAGAATATACAGATGAATATGAGATATGATACAGCTGAAAAAAAAATCAGAAAGATAAAATTTTCCGCAGATACAAAGCAACTATAAAAAAATTAAGTTACACTTGGTTTTTGCTCCGACTCTTTATATTTCAGGGTATATCTTCTGAACTACTATTCAAACTAATGTCTTTTACACTGCCCATTGACATGGATTCTAATGCTGATTCTGATGTTGTAAAAGACAGCCTTTTAAATCTTTTTGTATTCAATAATTTGTCTTTTATCAACTTGTCTTTTTTTTCCAGTTAAATGGTCTTCTGAATTAGAATTAAATTTAATGTAAGGTTGAAATTTAAGGAACCAACATTCTAAATTGATGAACAAAATAATACAAGATTCACAGAATGCAAGATGGATAGATACAATATTCCAAGAATACATGGATGGACAGATGCAAGACTCACAGAAGCAGCAGAATTTAAATGCTTTAATTTTGCAAGGAAAATTGACTGAAATTTTTTAAAGAGACAACGAATAATAGCTGTAATAGTATTATCAGCCACAATTGCAACATGAAATGTTTGTGGAGCTATTGTACTATCAGTAAATAGTGTTATTTCCTTTTATCACTAAAATTACCAGATCAAGATATTTTTTTGCTGCGTTTAAGTCTACACCAATAGCATACAAGCCTTTGTTTGACTTTAAAAAGCAACATCTTAAATTAAATTTTGAAGCAGGCATAATTAGGAATCTGAAAAATGCCGATAACCAAGGAACATTTTTTATCATTTACTCCTACAGAAGAGGGAAAACATGAGTAATGCGAAGAAGATCAGGATGATTTCATAGTAGGATGAAGTCAGGACATTGCTAGGGCATATTTTTAGAAAGAATAATGCAGGGAATTTAAAAGTAAATTTAGGTTCTGTACCCCAATGCCTATCATGCAGTTGAAAGCAGAAAAATCATATTCTTACAATGGTATTAGTAATATATATGCTATAATCACCCCTTTAGATGACCTCCACTATTAACGAGATTACTAGGAAATGAACCATTGCTTGAATTCAAATTAATTCGGATTACAGGGAGTAGTGAATACCAGCGGATTGATATACCAGTAAACGGAATGCATATCCCGTCTACAAGAAGTGTAGGTCAAAGAAATGTGTTGCATATAACTCCATTTGGACATAATTATCAAGACTCATTTTCCTGATGTACAGGTCGCCATGCCACGGAGTCAGAGAACGAATTTGGGTAGAACAAAACAAGTATTATTGTTGTGTCAATATGAGCAATATATTTTTGTAAATATTTTTATATAATTATTGTATAATTCATATGCTATGTGCGTAGGAAGGGGATGTTTGTTTGTCTCTGCACCTGACCGGATGGGAATCCGATATGTCAAAGAGATGATCTTAATATTTTCCGGAGGGTGCAAGTCTTTGCCCCAGCTGGGGTGAAGGGATATCTCTGGAAAATATTTTAATTGGCAGGGGTCTTACGAAACTTCTTGCCAGATGGCCAAGAGCAGTAATTTACTAAGACATTTTTAAGACTCTTGTTGTCTACTAGTATGCTAGGATTTTATGGACGGGGTGAGTCTGCCGAACAGATATCGACTCTGATATGGTGTCGGTAACCGTCGCCCCTCCCCCGAAAATGAACTATAAAACGGAGTCGATGGACATCGTAGGGAGGGAGAGAGAAAGAAAAGAGACGAGGTGAGGACTGCACCCATAGCTTGAAGGAAGGGGGCTGAAATTAAAAACGAAGACGGGAAGATGATCGAGGCTGAGATGGTTGTACCATGTCCAGATGTATTAGACTGGGAGTTTGACGGTGAATCGGAGTGACTGGCATCTCTTGCATACTCACGTTTTTTTACGAATTAGATGGTGATCCCCTGGCAACAGCGTCACTTGAAAAAGAAAGTTGTACAATCCAAGCTAATTGATATGGACAAGTTTCCCCAGGTCTCCTGCCCGACACAAGAGCTCCATGAGCGGTTGGCCCCTGCTGCCAAGACTTTGATCAATGGTGCGTATAGAACGTTATTAACACTGAAACTTTAAAGTTGAAGAACAAAAAAAAAAAAAAAGGAGCCCCTTCCCCAGCTATCGTGGCAAGTTATGAACTGTAAGGTCTATCACCATATTATTTTTTATTATTAAATATTAATTTAGAATTGCGGCCACTTGTATAAGTTATATTTTTATTTAATGCATTATCCGAATTATACTTTTATTGATAACGTTAATTAAATGATTTTAATTCAAGCTTACTATTGTAAATATTAATAAATACATTTTTGTTTATATTTTAAATTATGAAATTTTGTCTGTGTATTATTTCATGTGTGTTTCCTTTTCTAACTTATAAAAGTCTCTGAAGACATGCGAACTTGTTGATTTAAAATGTGGTATGGGTTATTGCGGAATTTCATTATGGTTATCGTGTGTGTTAAGTAAACGGTGTAGCTAGTTGTTTCTAGGATCGGGTTTTTGTTTTAAATAAGTAGAATAAGCAACACCACATTATACAGGCAAATTCAACGGTCATGGGACAAACGTTGAGATGATACAACTAAAGCATACATTTTGGGTATGGGAATGCATGGTTGAAAGTGAGACGTTGAAAGATGAAGACGCTTTCAAACTTTCTTGCACAGCAAGCTATGTAAACTATTGTAATTATACATTGAAGTGACAAAAGTCATGGGATATTTCTTTTAATAAAATTTTATTTTCTGCCCGGCAAGTGCAAATCGACGTGGCATGGACTCAACAAGTCGTTGGAAGTCTTTGCAGGAATATTGAGCCATGCTTTCTCGATAGACGTCCATAATTTGGAAGTGTTCATTGGTGCAGGATTTTGTTTTTACGAACACATTGATGATGTCCAATGAAAATGCTCGATGGGATTAAGCAAGTCAAAATGCTAGGTGGCCTTAGATCATTCGTTGGAATTGTCCAGAATGTAATGTTCAAAAGATGAGCTTGTGAACAATTTGGCCCGGTGACATGGCGCATTGTCATCCATAAAAATCCCATCGTTGTTTGGGTACATGAAGTCCATGAATGGCTAAAGCTACCTTTTTCTTCCAATAAAGTTTGAAATAAGCATTTCCAGACTAAGTTCGGTCCAGTCGCACCAGAACCAAGTCCATGCCATGAAAACAATAACCCCATACGGAGTAACCAAGCTTAAAAACTAGAAAGTTTGGGAAGAATTTTTAAAGTAATATCCATCGAACCCTACCAATTACCAAGTAAATCATGAATCATCAAGACCAGGCCATATATATATATCCATTCAATCTAGGGACAAAAAAGCGATAAAATAAAAATAATTCTAAGAGTCGCTGAAAGCGAACAACGTCAGAAGGAAATCGAGTCGGTGTTTGCTGGAATAGCCCAAGAAAGTAACGACCTTACACAGTCCGAAACAGTGCTAACAGACAAGTCCCATGTTCGTCCCAATTGACTGCAGGCATTAATTTTGCAAATATTTTCATTCGAAAAAGATGATTTACAAACAATCATGGACGTCCCGGTCTCGGTCTGAAAGGGCAGCAGGTCGAAACCTGGGCTGATCAGGGATGTTTAAAATAAATTTCATACCAGGTTTTAGATGAGTTTCTGGGAACGTAGATTATCAAATAGAGTGTTCCGAAAATGTCTCGGATCATCAGTTTCATCCAAGTGAAAATAGATGTCTTAGTTTGGGTGATGGTTGTCCCTTTCGTGCGGTCATCATCAAGAAAACCGCCTTCTCATGAATAACTTGAACAGAAATGGCTTTGCGAATCCACTGCAAATTGATATCGTTCTACGCGATGCTCAAGGTCCATCTGACAAAGATGCATATTGATGGAAGACTTTTGTCACTTCAGTGTATATATGATTGCCAAAAGTATAGCCTTAGAAAATACCATGACTTATTTATATCTATGTTATTTTAATGTATTTTTAAAAACTATAACAATTAGAGTCTTGACATTTTCACCGTCTGTAGTTATTTGCAAATCTTGTGTCTACAGATAAAAACTAAAAATAAACTGAAACTAGTATTTTTTTAATTGAAAGAAATTTGGTCTGCCTAACGTGTCTAATGCACGAAACATAAAAGAAAACATTATTTATTTACATCACTTTAATATTTTTTATAGTTTAAATGAAAAATTTCAGAAATACTAATTTCCTTGAAGTTTAAGGAATGATTTTTAATATATTTTTGTTTTCAGAAATATTTTCTTTCACGTTTGCTGTTGCAATGGATAAGAGCGCCATGGTGGTTAAGGCCCTGCAAAAAATATAAGGATGAATTATTAATATTATATAGGTGAAATTAAATATTTCACTTTCGATATAATTTATTTTAGGAAAAATATTCACGATAAATGTTTCTTTACAATTTGACAAACCACACTTCTCAACCATAAACAATGCGTTGCATCTGTTATTGAAATTTTCTATTGTTATATTTTTGTCATTCACTTTTTTTTTTTTTTTAAAAATTTACCAAAAATTACCTCGAAATCTGAAAAAAAAAAAAAATTACAACATTATTCTTTAATCACCATGTTTGTTAAAAATAAAAATTAATGCGAAATACGAAAAAATTAAAGGAGTTATAAATTTGCAGTGATAAATATATCCATGAATACTTTATTCCACAAATAAAAAACTAAAAAAATGATTGATTTTCTGTACCCGGTGAAAAGAAGAAAAGAGAAAAAAATTAGTGAAAGGTCAGCACTGCTGGTGTAAGAGATTTTTTTTAGGAAATTAGCTAATCCCAAGCATTTACCTTTAATCAATAAATAACTCTTAGATAACGAGATTATAACTAAGCGGGGTCATTGAAGCAGGTGGTAATTCTCTTAAATAACGGGATTTTGTTCGACTCAGTGAATGTGACACTATCAGTTCGCATTTCTGGTTGATTCTATATGTTTTTTTTTCTTGAATGCTTTAGTAATACCTCCCAAGAAACAATAGTCAAGGCAATTTTACACTACATCAATTTTTCTGCCTGATAAAGTTTAGGGAAAATAAATATATGATGTACGCCGCGTAAACAGTTAATATATATACATATAATTAACTTAATGAAATATATATATTTATAATGATATGTTTTTCCTATCTGTCAATGTTCACAAATGTGAAAGATTCTCTTACTAAAAAAATTAGTACTTATTATGTAGTGTATCTTACCCAGATTAAGAAAGAGTCTTCTATTTTTTGTTAAGGTGGCAGGGAATCTCCATTCTTATCATACTTATGTGAATTCACTTTTTCATATTTCAAGTTAATAAACATTTAACATGTTTTTTTTATTGATATAAGAACTACAATTTTATTGAATTTTGCTTTTGCATACCTATCTCATGTATTAGTATATTTTTCATAAGTTCATTTTATTTAGTAACACAAAAACAATTTGCATTACAGCATTTCTATTTTTTATAAATTAATTTTTAATTTTCCTTTTTAAACCTAATTTTCTTCCATTAATGAAAAAAATTAATACATTTCTGTTCTTTTCATAAAATTTAATTACAACAATATTTTTATGCATGAAAATACATTACTGCACAAAAAAATAACAATACAACGTGAATTGCCAATAAAATACAATTTATTATAATGTTTTATAACAAAATAAATGAACAATATTTTTTCGTGGAAAATTTTTTCACTAATTCACATAATTAAACTATAGTAAACAAATAATTAAAAAAGAACAAATTATGAATTATGGAGCCAAACAAATTCTATGGTCACTTTTTATGAATTTAATGCTCATAATTGAATAACAATTTTAATCGATAATACAGCTTATCAAGAACTATTATTATTAATGTCTGTAAGGAAAACTTTTTTGACTGATTTTGGGTTCCTTTTCAAATTCTATATGATCACTTTTTATTAATTTAATGCTCCTAATTGAATACTAGTTTTAATCGATAATTCAACTTACTGAGAACTATTGTTATTAACGTCTACAAAGAGAACTTTCTTCACAGAGTTTGGCTCCAACTTCAATGATCATGCTGTATGATAGTTGTAAACACTCAGCACAGTGGCTAGATGCAGATAAATTGCCTAAGCATCCATTCAAACCAGAAAATGGTAATGGTTTGGTGGAATTAAAGCGGTTTTATCCATTACAGTTTCATAAGAGTAGGTTAAACAATTAAAGCATAGTATTACTGATAACAATTGATATAGGCATCAGAAATTGTTGTCACGAACTAGAGCTGGGAACTGAAAATGCGGTTTTCTCAATGATAATCAAGTTTTTACACTCCAAAACTGATTGTTTAAATTTGAGGTTCTGCCATCATCCATTCTGCTCATCAGATTTGTATCTTACTGATTTCCAATTATTTACGCATTTGGAATAATTTTTTAATACTAAACACTTTGTCTATCAAGGAGATGTCAAAACAATATTTACTGAGTTCATTGATTATAAATCGTGTTCTGGCATAAGAATACTTTGCAATATATGACAAAAGGGCATTGATGCAGATGGAGTATATTTTAATTAAATATGTTCAAATAATTTGTGTTTGTGGCCTTTTAAAAAGTGGGTCCTCAAATATTCGTTTCATAAGGAACCTAACCTAATATAATCAATGCTTTGAAATACTTTCAGTCTACGATTTGGTAAATTTATCAGTATAGATTTCTTTAATTAGCATTATTTTGGTTACTGAATTACATTTTAATCGGATTTAGATTTCAAGTCTTAACAAAAATTGTATCAGATATGTAAGTTTTATTTTTTAAATCTTAGTAAGAAATATTATATTTTTTATTGCTTATTTTTAAGCAGTATATAGAATTTTATTTTTTTTATAGTTATAAACAAATTTTTGATATATCTTTAAAAGATAAATTAATATACAATTTTTTATATTTTTTAAGAAAATTGTGTATTTTATAGAGTTATTTGTGTTTTCAGCATTTGATCATTTGAGTGTTACTTCATTTTTTAATGTTTAGTAGTAAGTAATAGTAGTTTGGGTTTTAATGTAAGTAATGTGTTTTGATTTAGTAAGTAAAATAATTAATATAATTTTGCAGTTTAATATTAATATAATTTAATAGTTAATAGTATAATTTAAAATATACTATATCATTATCTAAATAATAACTTTCATGATTATAATCGCAGAAGAAATTAATTATAAATTAATTTTCATAATTTATAGTCACAAGTATATCTCATAAACAACAATGATATAGTAAGTGCCAAATCAGATAATTTAACATCTTTATCTGATAAGTATTTTTTTTCTATTTCTTTTCTTTTTGCAGTACTATAAATTATATACTAATACTATAAAATTTGAGGAGAAATTTTTTTTTATATTATAAGTAGACATTTTTCTAATCAAGATTACTTTACAGAAAAATTTTCACTGCATAAAATTGAAGCAATAACAATCTATTTTAATAATAACCAAATTATTGGATTAAGAATTATCAATATATTCTATTTAAAAGCTCTTATTTAAAAGAGCATGAATTTCTAAAAATATGAATGTACAGCTTATTAAATCATTAATTTTATGAGTTTTCAAATTTGATCATTTTGTTGAAAATATTATTTATTGTTCTGTTTAAAAAAATTGAGCTGTCTCAATTCCCAGATCTAAATTATTATTGATATGTACAGGGTGAATATAATTAAAGTCCTATTTTCAAAAAGCTTAAAAAAAAAAAAAAAAAAACACTCACCAGAATGAATTTAAATTTAAGCTGAATATACTTGAAGAAGGGCGAACCGGTACGTTATCAGAAAAAACTTCCAAAGTGTATCAATAGATGGCGCTGTAATAATGAAAGTGGATTTGGCTGCCAGTGACATTTTGAATCGAAATTATTACGGCTTTGGCGTGAGTTGCACATTAAACCAATTGCATTGTTCAATGTGCTTGATTGTTTCGTTTTTTTGACGGAAAAAATTACTTCCAAGTCATTCAACAGTTGTAGCACTGTTAGTGGAAAGCCCGTTCCCCACTGCAAGTTCGTATCACATTGGATGGAAAAAATCGGTTTTTAATTGTTTTGGGCCAAAAACCGCATAAAAATCAAGAATGAAAACACAAATAATTTTCGCGAGACTTGCGCAAGATATGTTCAATATGCTATCCACCATTTTCAGCCACAAGTTGAAACCGACAAACAGCAGGTTCCACAACAGACTGAAGTATTTCAGGGGTCACGTTGTTAATATGCTGCGTAATCCGGGCTTTCAATTCAGTTAAATTTGTAATATGGCCACTGAACACAACAGTTTTTAGATAACCCCACAGCCAGAACTCACAAGGATTGAGGTCCGATGATCTTGCAGGCTAGGTTGTTGGAAAATGACGTCTGATAATTTTATCATTTCTGAAATGCATCTCGAGCAGTTGAATAACTGACTTTGCAATGTACGGAGGAGCGTCATCTTGCATGAAAATGATTCTATTCAGATATGCAGGCTAGTGAAGTGTTAGAACGACTTGGTAGGGCAAAAGACTGTCATAGTCTTTACCATTAACAGTAAAGATAACGGGACCCGCATGGCCTACCTCCTCAAAAAACAATGGTCCTTCAATAAACGATGCCGTCAACTCTTATCGCACAGTTAAATTTGCAGAATGAAGGATACTGTTACCTTTGCGAATGGATTTTCCGTTGCCCATGCCCTGCAATTTTGTGCATTGACAAAGCTTTGTATGAAAAATGGGCCTCATCTTTCCACAAAATCTTCCATGGCCAATCATTGTCCACTTCCATACGAGTAATAAAATCTAGAGCAAACTTGTGCCTTACTGGCAATTTAGTAGGGAACAACTCCTGAACATGGGTTATTTTGCATGAATTGTAGTGCAGGATATCGCGTAAAATTTTATAATTATTTAAACTGTGCTCACAGGCATGCCTAAAGATCGGGCATTGCATGTTTGCACACCTTTGCTCTGCCCTTCCTGTAATGGTGTGACCGCATCTATTGACGTTGAAGCAATTGATTTCCTCACCTCTGAAAGATTTCACTGCAAAAGGGCCTGTCTCTTCATATTTTTTAGTCCTTTTCGGCAGATCTTTGGAAGACATCGGACCACAGCCTTTTTTTTTTACCCTTCAATGACTGGAATTTCTTTAAAGATGCAAAAGTTTTTGCAAAAGCAAAAATGCATAGTGCATAGCGCCATCTTTCAAGCATAGCGCAATCTTTCAATACAACAGAGCGCCATCTTTCATGGAGAGACTCATGAGAAGCTGCTCACATGCAATTTGAGGAGAACATCACGCACCTAGCTTTTTTTATACCAAATGCAATGTATCATGTGTATGTGATTTTTAATTTGCATAATATGCTGTTTACATAATATGCTTTGAACATTTTTCTGATGGCATACTATTTTCCTTTTCTTCAAGTACCTTCAATTCAAATTTTAGCTCATTCTGACGATTGGTTCTTTTTTACAACATTTTAAAGTGGGACTTTAATTATAATCACCTGTATATTTACATTTGCAACTTTTAAAATACGTAGCAATCAAAAAGTCTTTTTATGATGAAGTTAACATCGAAATAAACGTTTCCCTTATTAATAAAAAAAAGGAGAACGGTATAACAAAATCAAATTGTTCAAATTTTAAGGTTTTAGGAAGTCTTTAACATAATTCAAAATCGAATTACGTAATAAACAGTGTCATAAATATCAGTTTTAGCTGCTTCCACTAATCACTAACAATGCTCTTAACTTATTGATGACATTAATGATTTATAATTTAAAATTCAGAATATACATTTTTATATTCTGGCGTACAGTGTATTTAAGTTATTAAGTAGAATTCTTTTTAATTCCACTATTATGTCTGATTGGTTATTTCACGTTGACTTCGAAAGTAGGTGGTGGTCACATTAATGTGATTGGACTGTGTATAATTTTTTCAATTTTTAACGCGTATAATGCATTTTTAGTCATTTGAATATTATGTCTATTAAGTTACCAACATATTTTTTTATTGTTTATTTTGACTAAGGGGATGCGATTCCTAGAAATATCATGATTTTTTTTATAATTTGCTATTTAGATATGACTAAATCTCATTCAATCTTGCTTTAACTCCATTTCTGTCACGTGAATAAAATATTAGCCCTTTTGTTTATTGCAAAAAAAACTATCAAAACGATTTTTTTAACATCGGTGAACCTTATGTACCATGAATGGTCCACCGAGGGGTGATAGAGTGGGAGGACAAAAGGGAAATGGTTCCTTATTCGTTTATCGTATGGGAGAAAATCCTAAAAACTCCCACCAGGCAGCCTACGAATGCGAGACGCCTTACACATGTCTCAATCGTCATCGTTCTGAAAGCAGTGATTGCAAGAATACCACTAGCGCATTTTCTAACCTCAACCTTCTTGTTTGCTAGTTGTACACGTTGCCATTGAAACACGAGTCAAATTTGTTAATAGGACGATTTCCGAATAATTGATATAAAAACGTTTTTTTTTGTTTTTGTTTATCTGCTTGTTTGGGTGCTATATTTAATCCTGTTGACTTATCATTAGCGCATATTCTTTTTTAAGAATTAATTCTCAATTCTACTTTTTGTCCAACATTGAACAATAGATAAGTATGTTTATTATAATTTAAATGCTTATTTTTCAAATCTTTATAAAATTAATGCTTTTTTTTTATCATAATCTTATTTTTTATATTTAAACTAAAAATTACCTATATTTACTACATTTGTCCTACATTTTCATTTACCTATAAATGTGAAAAAAAATGCACAATTGCATTTTATTAATTTAAAATAAGATAACTTATTTTATTGATAGATTAATTTCATCACTTAAAAAGTCGTTTTACTTTTACTAGTTAAAAAATAAACATTCTATTAACTACTTTTAGACATCTAAAAAAATCGATAGGTTGATGAAAACTTGCATTTCACAAGATTACTGTTTTTGTAATTAATTTTATAACATGATATTTTATCCTGCTATTTATTGCATTGTTACTTGTAATATTTTTTATAATACAATATATATATCCTAATGGTAATTGTTATTCATACTTAAATTGGCGATTACCAACTTTATGAATGTATTGTCCCTTGAAAGTTACACAGAACGATGTAAAGCCATTTCAAATATTAAAAATACAAAGGACACATTACTCTCTAAATATCCATATCTTTATATACATGCATATATAAACATAAATTAAGAAAAGGATGGGCAGATTAATTTATCATCAAGAAATTAGCTTTTGGTAGGTTTGTATATATATATATATATATATATATATATATATATATATATATAATAGGCTATTTGTAATATATATAGTAGTATATATATAGTAGCTTTTGGTAGGTTTGTATATATATATATATATAACAGGCTATTTGTAATATATAGGCTATTGTAGGCTATTTGTAATAATATATATATATATATATATATTACAAATAGCCTATTTCATGAGTCTCTAATTAGATGGCGATGAAAAACGATCGTATGAACAGTTCTACAGAGTTGTATTAAATGTAGTCAACCATAATACCATAAATTTCTTTAAAATAGTAAGAATTTTATGTATTTATTTAATTTTGTTTTTTGAAACTCAAGTCTCATGAAAATTTATTAAGTAGTAATGCTTTTAACTTTATTTAAATAACTTTTGTAATGGACAAGTTGAGTAAACAGATTGTACTGGGTATGGTTGATTTGAGATAATTTAGGTAAAGGTTGGACTCAGCTTTACTTTGCTATGCATAAACACCACACACACATACAATTAGAGACATCCAATATTTAACACATTTAAAGACAGATAATTATAGATTCGTGGAAAGATTCCAATTCTAAGTCGAAAACTCGATTCTCAGGTAAGCGCAGGGTGTACTTCCTCTCTGGATGACAGTCTGTAGGTCAACACATATTCAGGCTGCGTTTAATATATTTCTTCTTGGGACAGGAGACAGTAAAATAAACGTTTTTCAGCAAGAGCCGCAATTTGCGCTGTACTTCCTCTCGGGTGAGAATTTCAAGTCGTTCTGACAATTTCTCCTGAACACCAGAGGAGGCGCTCTTGACCTCTGAGTTTTACTATAAGAGGAAGTACGGTTACGCTTTCTAAAATCTTATATTATGCCAAGGCATTTCTTATTTCCGTGATAAAAATTTCTTAATCAGCATGAAAAGAAATCAAAGATATTTAAGCTACTGGATTTTTTTTGTGTGTATTTGTTCCGGTAAAGATCTTTAACTATACATAAATTTTTTTCATTAAAAAAAATATCGTTAAATTAGTATATTTTATGAGTATATCATAAAATTTTCTCCAGCAAATGCGAAAAAAGGAAAAGTCCCATGCCCCATGAAAATTGGACAATTCGGACATCACCGACATTAAATTATCATAAAAATAATTTTAATAATAATGTTGATAATAAATAATAATAATAATAATAATGGTTATTTAAAGAAATTAATAATAAAGCTATTATAAAATATGCAGTATTTTCAAAATGCAAAAGGTATTAATATTATATCAAATTAAATCAATAAGTAATTTAAGCTAAAAATAAGAAAAAAAAAATCTGAAATCAGTTTAATTCATAAACTTAGAAAATAAATCTAAAATTTTTTTCTGAAATCAATTTAACACAGAATTTTACTATAGTTGTAATCATTTATTTGTAGGTAAATATTTATGCATTTTTAGACAAATTTTGGAAGGTGGACTTATTAATGATGTTATAAACGAGTTTTCAATTGCGATGAAATAAATCTGACAGATAATCTGATTAACAGCTATTAGAAAAATAGGCATTCAATGGGATATGCATAAGAGATAATAAAATGGAACAATAGAAAGTTTACTTAAATGACTGCTTTGAATCTACAATGCGCGCTTAAATTTTTGTTCTAAGCAAATTCATAATGCATAACTGCGCCTCTTGTATTGCCCTAAATAGGCAAAAAAGAAAGTTACTTCACCACTCGCAAATGATGAGAGGTAACTTCAAAAGCTATTCATCATTAACCAAAAAGAAAAAAAAAAGAAAAAGAAAAAAAGCTTTTCTTTCCCACGTTTTTCCGCAATCCATCACCGAATGCTTAAAAGTAGAGCGCACATGAGAGGAACTTGAAGAGAATCGGAATTGACTCATCGCTTTAGCGGACACAACAAACGAATCCTCCTCATTACAGATTCAGATCGTGCTGCTCTCTGATCATTCGGATAAGTAAGGAATGTGTATGGCGTGGCACGCTAAATGAAGCATTTTAAGTGTGTGGTGAATATGAAAAAGAAAGCAAAGCGCCTTACGGAAGGGTTGTGTATGTTAAATGCCTGACAGGGGTTTTGTAAGAATGGTGTGTCAAGTCGCTTAGGTTTTGTAACGTACCTCTTGATATGGGTGGAGAAATGTGTGGTAGGTTTCACAGACTGGTCAAGGCTTATTGCAATTTTTTTCATTGAAGTGACAAAACAGTTTTCTAACTGTACTAGGTATCTCTAAAGGTATCTAGCTTTTTAATATAAAAAGATCATCTTATCTTGTTATAAAAAGATTTAAGTCAATATATTTTCATAAAATGTCAAATTTACTCCTATATTGTGATATTTGCATGCTGTGCTGGATCCAGCAGTTCTTTTAGATACAATATAATAATAATATATTTTATATTACGTTATTTTAAATATTATATAATGTGAAATAATGTTTTGTAATACAATGTTATAGTAATGTATTTTATATTAGGTTATTTTAAATTTTATACAAGGCGCAAATTATAGTAGACAATTTATATAGTAGACAGTATTTTTATAATATCGTGCAAAATTACAATAAGTTATACTGACACAGTTATAAGTTATACTACAATACTGACCGAGGCTTATTGAAACTTTTGTTCTATTGATTTTAACTCTTCATTATTTATAATAAACTATCTGCAATGGTTCACTGCCATAATGCGTTTTGCAGTTCCTACAAGATAAGAGTTCCCTGAGGGACTAAGATGCTTTATCTAAATGATTGAATCAATTGAAATGCCAAACATAGTTTGCTAAGTACTCTAGATATCTTAAAATATCTTATCCTTAGTTATAAAAAGATTTAAAACACTGTAATTTCATAAAAATGGCCTCAAATTTGCTTCTTTATAGTGATATTTTCATGATTTTATAATTCTAAAGATCTTTTTATAATACAAAATTATAATAAATTTTTTTTAAATTGCATTTTTAATTTTTATAGTGTGAAAATTATGGCAAAAACTAATAACACTAAATTTTTAGAGTATTGCGTAAAGTGATGAAAATAAACTAAATAATAATGCAATGCCGATAAAAATTTTTTTGTAAAAACCCAAAAGGTTACAACTTTTGACAAAACTTATTATTAACGATTAAAAACACTTTTTAAGATGATAACAGTTTATAAGTGGCAACAGTTATACAAACGCAAGATATCATTGGTGTAAAATTTAGGATAATTGGAGTTTTAATAGGATATATTGATAATTTTTTAATTAGTGAAAAAAAACGGTGACGCATCGATATATTCAGATCGATATTGACATTGATATATTGAGTCATGTGGCACATGTCATAAATTAGTTTAAAATTTTAACACCTTTTTGTAAGATTGTAAATTGGATTATCTGACACTATCACGTTATTAAAATTACTTAAATGAAACATTAATGAAGATATTAATATTCTAAATTAAAAAATGTTTAATATAGAAATGCTTCAGTAAAAACATTTTTTATTTATAAATCTTGAGAATACATAATAATATTTTTGGTTGGGTGCATTTTTTTGACATTTTTTTTTTTTGAATTTTAAAATTAATTTAATTACCACCGTTTATTTTGTTGAGCAAAGTGAAATAATATTCACTGTTTATTTTTTTGTGAAAGATGTTATTTTTATTATTAGAAAAGCCTTATTAAAATACTTTTGATTATTGTCTCAAGAAAGTTAATTAAATACGTAAACTAAAAAAAAATTTAGATCAATAATAACTAGCTCAAAAGTTAAATCATATGTAGAACAGCATCATCTGATGGTCTCACACTTCAATTATTTTTAATGTGCTGAATTTTTGCAATATTGCAGATTTGTTAATATTCATCTTCCAGCCAGAGCTTTACAAAGCCTTAATGGCAAACTTTTTAAGTGTAGAAATTTAAATTTCAGTAAATTAAGATTTAATTTATTTATATCATAACTTCTCCCGAATAAATTTTTCTATAAATATTCCAACAAATTGATTTTGCTCTTGTTATCCAAGTAGTTATATGGAATTTATCAGTACATTACCAATTCAAACAAGTATCATACGAGTGTCGGAAGAAATATAATGTTGCCTATTATAACCCTATTTACTATTAGAAGCTTGGATTGTCGTACTAATTGGATTTAGTAAATAGGGTTCTTACCATTTTCAATGAATAGGGTTGTACCATTATTAGTAAATAGGGTTCTTACCATTTGCAATGAATAGGGTTATACCATTATTAGTAAATAGGGTTCTTACCATTTGCAATGAATAGGGTTGTACCATTATTAGTAAATAGGGTCTGCAATGAATAGAGTTGTACCATTATACCATGTGAGTATACCAGGAATAGGGAGTATACCATGGAAAAAGAGTGTACTATTATCCATATGATTATATATCATGAACATGGTGTCTACTATTATAAAATGTGAGTGTACCATGAATAGGGGTGTGCCATTATACCATGTAAGTGTACTATGAATAGCAAGTGTGAGTGCAACATGAATAGGGGTGTAAATAGGCTGTGCCATTTTCAATGAATTTATGTAAATCTTTTTATATAAAAGCCATAAAACTAATAGATATTTGCGACAATGAAATTTTTGTGTAAAGATGAATTTGTACAATGAAAATTTCAGACTATTAATGTATGCTTTAAACAGCACACCAACCGAAATAGAATAACTATGTCCTTCTTGACTTTAAGATGTAATTTTTCAGCATTTTAGTATCAAACGAAAAAATACCGCAAACCCTCTCACTAATCAACCTCTCGGTACATACCAGACGCCGGGTTGTTTCCACAATTTTCCATCGGTAATATACGAAATCGTATCTTGTTCATTTCTGAAAGCAATGAATTTGTATCATGCAATTTAAGTTATTTTATAATTAAAATAAATTTTTATTTTAAGCTAGTCAAAATATTTTAAATTTTTTCAAAAATACGAAAAACAATATGTTAATAGATTGTTCATGGAATTAATGTATAGATATTATTCATTTGTAATGACTTGGCTTTTTGTCATGCTATGTGCCATTATTCACATAAAACTTGTTTAACATTCAAAATTCTTTTCTTATGTATGTTTCTGTTTTAATGTGTAAAATTTGAGAAATTTAATATTTTTTTCTTCTGCAGTCTTTGGAAATCCTTGTTCACGTATATTTGAAATTCATGCATATTGATGGGTCGCAGTGTGATACAAATGGCTAATTTTTGAAAAATCTTAAATTCTCAATTACCAATTATCAACGCACCCCTCATCCAAAATAAATAAATGTAGCTTAAGTGCAGAAAATCCATTATTTGGAAAAATGTTTTACGAAAGCTTTATTTCTTGAATATGGTAGGGTTTCTTTTGTTTGCTCTGATTAAAATGTTACTTTTATTATTAATTTTTACAAAACATCAAAAATAATAGAATGTATCATCTTAAGAAACTATGGAATATGCCATCCAGTCAAAATTCATCAACCGCTTTTGTGTCAATTCATCAACAGTATTTCAGTTATACAAGTTGTACATTGCATGGAATTTTGCATTACATGGAGAACTGCACGGAATTTTTTTTCATTCAAAAAATTAATATGCCAAGGGATCAAAAATATTACCACCCCACGCAACACGATTTATTAAATATGTGCTTTAAATTGTGATTAAAAATTATTAAAAAAAATGAAAATAACTTCAAATTTTATTATAGAAATAAGAACAAATACTGAGATGCACTGACAAGGCATAAAAAATTATATTACTAGGTTGATTGAAAGTATGTAACAATGGCATGATGAATTTCTTCCAAATACATTAATAAATTTCAAATAACAAAACTATTAGTTTAGAATTTTTTTTTCTAAAAACGATTCTAAAGATGATTAATTATAGACTAAACATTTGTCAAATTTGACCAATTTAAATTTAACCACGCTGAAATCTCAAAATTAATTATGTAAGTACTAATCAATAATCAGTTTTATCATTACTAAATACATATTTTTTCCTGATAAAATCCATGTTATTATTTAAAGTTTCTCTTTCATAAAAATACAAAATATTAAGCAGTTCTTACTTTAATTCTAAGCCCTGTCAAAAAATCATTCATAGAGTTAATCTCTTTTAAATACCTGTCTAATCTCTTTTAAAATGTATACATGATCAATCAAAGTAGAAGAAAGGGTTTCTCTGCTAAACATTTATTTGCTTTTCTTATTATGATTCATATAAATATTAATATTCAAAATTGTTATTCAATGAACGTTCGCGGAAAATAAATTCTTGGCCCAATAGAGAACACAAAGGAAATTGAATGTAATATCATATCCATGGTATTAAATAAGTCCATAAGTTTTATTTCGTATAAAAGATAATTTTTGTTTGTATTTAAATCATATATTATTAAATAATTAAAATAAAAATTATCAAGATTAATAGGGCTATAAGATCCTCTTTAAATTTAACGATTAATAATGTCAATGATGATTAAAAGCTAAAATGTATCTGAAATATAATATAATTTACAGCAATATTTCCCTTTTTAATAATTAAGTTTATGTTTAATAATCTTTTTTTGTAAAATTCCACTTTTAGTGCAATATTTATACTTTATTTATAAAGTCGAATATATTAAATGATAGTGTTCGTTAACAAATTGTGTAATTAATAATAATAGTTAGAGAACTGTAGGAGAATTAGTTTCCAATGTCCAAAATTTGTTTTCGTTTCATTTAATGCCATTTCTTATTATGTATATGAAGAATTTTAGATCATCACGATGTATGGGTATGCATGTGTAATTAAAGGGAATTGAAGAAACTATTCACAATTGCATTACAAATCAGATAAATCAACCAGCCCAATTATGGTGAAAAATATGATCACAATTTATGTTAATTTACGATTTTAAATTGTTCTCATTAAACAAATAATATTTAAAAAAAAAAAATTATTGTAAATTTAAATTTATTTTAAATTTAGAAAGAAAACCATTTATTCTTTCATTTATGATCTGTTTCAATTATTTTCTAGGAAAGAAAATCCAGTCATATTTCACAACAAAACCATCTTTTATTTCAACAAACGACTTAACCAATAGCACACAGAAGAATCTTCACGATAGACAATTTTCTACTTCATCAAAACGTTGTTTTAAAATTCTATTAGAATTCATGGCGCTCTGAAAAGAAAAAGAAAACAAAGTTTTAGTGGAAATCCAATTAAGAATAACTTATTATACAGAGTACAATATACTTGA
Organism: Caerostris darwini; assembly: GCA_021605075.1. Lineage (NCBI taxonomy): Eukaryota > Metazoa > Arthropoda > Arachnida > Araneae > Araneidae > Caerostris > Caerostris darwini. The sequence goes on from BPLQ01001616.1 coordinate 277,485, forward strand.
ATAACAGTATTGTAGTTCAAAGGATTGTTGTATAAAAGTATTTGTTTATTCAAATGTATTATCACCAGTGAAGTAAATGAGCTCTAGAGAGAAGTTTCAACAAGTAAAATGTAGAATATAATCACTGTAAGAAAATTGTAACCCTTGGCCAAAAATATTGTCATCATTACAATAAGAGTGAAATGGGATTAATAGAATTATTTATCTTGAAATTATATTATTTTCCCATAATAACTTAGTAATTTCTTAAAATAGTTTAAATATTTGACTGGATTAATTGACTTTTAAATATTACTTTAAATTTTAATAAAATTACGATGTGGTTAAGAAGAAGAATTTTATACTACATGGCTACCCGGAACCCAAGATATGGTTATTTTTGAGATATTTCTTCTACGATAGATTAAGGATGAATTTTATACAACAATATTCAAATATAGGTCTAATTAATAATTAAAGAACATAATTTTCTAATTTAGATATAAATTTGTTGCATTTAAAAATATATATGTATGTAAATTATACAATCGTCTTGCCAGTCATAGTTGTTATATTCGGTTGTTTATTATTATGTTGATCTCTCATTGTTTCTATATTATTTAAAACTAAATTAGTTCTAGCTCATTTTGGTATAAAGTGTCTGAATATGTTATACAATAAAATAACATTGGTTTGCATTAATTATAAATTTATGCATGTGAAGGCATTATGCATATTATTTTTATAATTATACGATTTATGTAAAAAATGTACGGTAAAGGTAAATACTAAATTATAATGAAATACTAATGGCGAGGACTACAGACTGATGAAAAGGTAAAGACTATTTCTAACTGGTATGATTTTTGTTTGACAGCAGCTGATTCTTGAAGCCGTAACAAATTAAGTCTTCTATTCTTATTACCATCTATATTGAGTAAATTACCAATTGAGTATATTTATATTTATAACGATTAAATGTCATATTTTTACATCGATTTCTCAATATAATATTATCTGATCGCATCGCTTAAAGTGCTATTTTGTGGGCCATCACACTTACATCAGTAAAGAATGACTTTTGTACAAACATAAAGAGAATAAGAGTAAACTTACCACTGCCTATTTCTTGTAGTAAAGATGGTTTCCCAAACCGTATCCGTACCCGTAGAGGCTTCCCAATCCATATCCAAGGCTGCTGTATCCGAGGCCGCTGTAACCGAGACCGCCATAGCCGAGGCTGCTGTAACCGAGACCGCCATATCCGAGACTGCTGTAACCGAGACCTCCATAGCTGACTGCTGGTGTGGCATAGCTCTTAACAACGGTAGCTGCTGGTGCTGCTGCGTATGTCACGGCAGGGGCTGCTGCAATGGTAGCTGCTGGAGCTGCATAAGTAACGGCTGGGGCTGTGTAGAGTGATTTCCTGACAACTGCAGCTGGTGCTGCGTAGCTCCTTACTACTGGAGCAGCTGCAACGGCTACTGCTGGAGCATGGTGCACGGCATGGACTGCAGGAGCTGCGTAGGTAGTAGCAATGGGGGCGTGATGGGTGGCATAGGTGGTGGCGATAGGGGCGTGGAGAGCAGAGTAACCGTGGAGACCAGAGTAACCATGAAGACCAGAGTAGCCATGAAGACCAGAGTAGCCATGAAGACCAGAGTAACCGTAGTGCAGAGGGCTGTAGCCGTAGTAGCCGCTCAATGCAGCACTGTAAGCCACGAGGGCCAAAAGGGTAATGATGCTCTGTGAACACAAAACAAGAACATAGTATTAATTTTACAGTGTAAAATTTTTTTACATAATAAACAATAAAACAATAAAAACTTTTACACAATATTGTGTTTTTAAACTAAAGTGCAAGTGAAGACACAAGTAATAATATAGCCGTATGAAAAATCTGAAAAACCTAGCAAATAAAATAATAAGTACACAAATATTGATCTTAAGTAAATAAGAATCTTGAATCAAAGAGAATATTATTAGTCTTTGCATTTTAACTTAAAGCGAACGAACAATTCTGAAAAAGCATGTGGGAGATAATTTCAAATCATTTTCAGCATATTACTATGAGAAGAAACCTTTTTGCATTTATTTTGATTTTGTTCATTTGATTTCATTTCATTTATACAATATTTTATTGTAAATTATAAACAATATATTGCTTTGGTAATGATTTTATTCTGTGCACAAAAATCTACAATAGAAATTTTTAAATATTTCTTTAATTAAACTAATTTTTTCAGTCATTAGCTTCCATCTATAGCAAAGCATTTTATCTTATTTAAATTTGTGCAATAAAATCACTTTAACTATTACTTGATATTATTGTCATTCCAGAAAGGTACTGCTGTTATGTTTTGAGAATATTGCTACCTTTAAAAAACTTTTGCCATTTTCCAAAAATTTTATATCCAATCATATATTTTTGCTTCAAAATACATTATTCTATGAGCATTAGTTATATACATATGATTTCATTTTAATAGTAGAATATTTGAGTGAAATATACAGCAGGCAAAAAATAATTAGTAAGTAAATAAAAGCTGAAAACTACACTGCACAGATTTATCATTTCAAAAGGTTTGCTAAAATTGTAAGAGTAGAAAAGTAACATTTTGTAAATTTGTAAGAAAATAGGATAAATAACAATCCATTGCGATGTTAAGTATGATAGATTTATTTAATACAACAGTCTAATATGACACTTTTCTGTTAAATAGAAAAATTTCTATATAGCTCTTAAATATATATCAACAAAGTTTCATATTATAAGAATTTAAGGCTAAATGACATTAAAGCTAACAATGTTGCACTTCTAACTTTTGTGGATTTTTGTGTCCATAGAATTTGGAAGCGACAAGAGATATTACTAAATAACAAATCTTGATGCCATAGTTGGTATTAGCATTTACATTACAATGAATTACTTATACAAAAATGGGATATAGTCACCAAATTAATTTAATGAAAATTTTAAATCTTAATAGAAAAATTGTTAACAAGAGTGATTTGAATTAACAGTAAGTAAAGACAAATTGGCTAAATGAAAAATCTTACCAAGGAGTTCATGTTGGAAAAGAAGCGAAGGATTTCTGAATTGCTGACAGAAATGCTTGTGTCTTTGTCCTGCCAAAGTTACCCTTTATATACGGAAATGAAGACCTTGGAAGAATGGTGCAGTCCTTGAACCTTATCGGAATATTATTTGCCATAACTAGGCGTTGATAAAAACGGAAACCTTTCGCTTTACAAATTAGGCTAGGAAGTCGTATTTCAAATTCAGTATCAGTCAAAAACTGGTTCTTTTCACGTAAATTCGATCCAGTGTTGTTCTTTTTTGAATCTCCTGCAGAAGGACGCAAGAGCAATTAGGAAAAGTTTGGGGGTCTGACGCCTCCTATCTTGATGGCTCCGTTCCTTCATCAATGGTTGGGACGGAGAACGTGTTGGCAATTTAAAGTGAATGAGGATTGTGAGGCAAATGGTAGAAACAGCCTGATCTAGATAACTAACCGTGTCGAAATAAAAAAAAAAGGGGATGTGTAGGCTTTTTTAAAATTTAAAAAAAGTAATTCGTATATTACTAATAGAAACAATAACGAAGACGATGTTAATTTTTGTTATATAAGTAGAACATTGTATGTAAAAATACATGTATGTGTTGAATTATTTTTAAAAATTTTCTTACTAGTGAAACTTTATGATGTTCATGGTAGGAATTATTCAAAATAGAAAAAAGCGACATACGATAAGAAGTAGAATCGTGAGAAAAAGGAAAAAGAACCGGAAGTTTTAGATACGTCTAATAAAATGGAATAGCACTCAAATCTTAGAAATGATATTTAATATATATTAAGAATTTTCGAATTTATTACAATTTAGCAAATAAGTCTGAGCATTAATCGGCTTCAATAGATGCATATAATTCTTAATACTTCTATAAATTTTGTGGAAAAGAATAAAAACTGTAAAAATAAAAGTTACTGAGTCTTAAGGGAGTTTGGTTTAGTTTGTCACTCTACGGTCACTTTGTGCACACTTTACGCTATTGGACCGGGACCTACAGTTTAACGTGGATTCCGATCCTCTAACGAACATCCATGCCCCCGACAGGATTCGAACCTGATGCCTGTGGTACCAAACTCCACAGCGCTAGCCAATTTGCCATCAAGAGCCTCGACGAGAATTTCTCCAATCATTATATTATATATTTACAGTATAGTTAATCTTAGAAATAATATTTTCGAATTTATTACACCTTAGCAAATAAGTCTTGGGGTTAATCAGCTTCAATAAACACCATATAGTCTTTATTACTTCAATAAACTTTGTTGAGGAAGAAAAAAACTGTTAAATTAGAATTTAGAAAGTCTTTGAAGAGAAATTCTCCTATCATTATACTATATATCTGGAATATAGTCAATCCATATCCTCCTGTAATTAAAATAATTATACTTGTATATACTGAATTGAACCTGAAGTTCATATAAAATTTCATCATATAAAAAGCATCATTAAACAATCAGACCATTTGAAGCATTAAATGAATTTATTATGATTTTTATTGCACTGATATCTCCAAAATTCATGTAAAAATCAGACAATATATTGTAAATCGTAGCTTTCAAGCCATCATCAGCCAATGGGTGTTTCAGTATTTTATTTCATATGTGACAAAATTGATTTCAGCCTAAACATGTTTCTTATTCATTCTTTAGAAATTTACTATTCTGCATTTATTTTCATGCAATAATACATAATTTTCCGATAAAAAGCATTATCGTTTAAAATAATGTTAATGTTTGTTCATCTTTTTTAAAAAAATATTTATTTTCTGTGCACATGATAAAAAACTTTGTAATGACTTGTAGAAGGAGGAAACGATATGGCATCAGAAAAAAAAGTTCCATCGATTTTTCCCATCCAATTTGATATGACCTTGCCGTGGTGGATGGGCTTTCCACTAACAGTGTCACAACTGTTGAATGACTTGGAAGTCATTTTTTTCTGCCAAAAAACCGAAACAACCAAGCACAATGAACACTACATTTGGTTTAATGTGCCACTCATGCCAAATACGCTGTAATTTCGATTCAAAATATTCGCTGGTAGCCGAGTTCACTTTCTTTATGCCGCTTACAGTGCCATTTATTAACACACTTTGGAAAAAAATTTTTGATGCTGTACCGTTTTCTCCTTCTTCAAGTATCCTCAGTTCAAATTTGTGACGAGTGGTTCTTTTTTTACAGCATTTTGAATGTGGGATATTGTAGGTAATTATAATCACCCTGTGTATAATAATATGGTAATATGTGTTGTTTCGAATGCTAGGCTGTTATTTTCAAATGCTATTATTTTATCAAATGCAGTACCTTTTGATATGTAGTCATTCGCCACTGCAATGACAAACTTGTTATAAAGTCAGCATTACCTAGCGTTCACCGCAGGTACATTGTACCTCATTTTAACATCTAAATTTCTTTTATTTTGAACAAACATCTGTCCGGATGGTATCTCGGGATTAGCATTACCTTCGCTTCCTTCTAGAGTCCAAATGTAAAGACATTTCTGTCTTTTGATTTATCGGACCCATTCCAGGTATGGATATACAAATTTGCGTATCTCTGGATCTCTTGTCAGATTTCAAATCGGGATCATCTAGTTCTTGAAAATCAAATGTGATTTGTCAGAAAAAAATATTCATCGAGTTTCTTATATAATTCTAAAGCATAAACCAGCTATCAGAAAAACGAATGTTTTAAGCAATTTTTCCATTTTTACAATGTATTTCTCATCTTTCTAGTAATGAATACTCATCCTTTAGTTATATTTCTAACATATTCTTAAATTTATGACACTTAGCATAAAGGCTAGTGAACAGCTTCGTTATGCTAAGCACGTATGCCGGTTAAGCCCTGAATAATACTAATGATTTTACTAACTCATAAATTTTCACACACCTGCAGTTAGTTTTACATTTAATTGCTTGCTGCATAATAATAATTTGAGATAGAGAAATGGATAAGCGTCATCATATCTCTCCTGTAAATTTTATTTATTTTAAATATAAAATTTAAAAATATAATAGAAAAAATTAAAAATAGGCATACTTTAATTTAACATTCTTGTATTTAAAAAAATTCTGTGAAAATTAACGAATTGATGCCATATTGTTTACTGCAACAAAGAATAAAAGAAGAGTAAAAAAAATGAGTTGCATAGAAAAAAAATCGTAATTAAAGCTGGTAATGAGGCTTTATAATCAGTGCAAATCTTAAAAAAACAGATTTCGTAGCTTACTCAGACAGCACGTTCTGGAGTTCAACCCATAACTTACGGGCATGATAAAAGAAACGCTATCCACAATATACCCTGCAGTGAAAGTCAACAGAAAATCCCCAAAATATTAAGTTCTACAATTATGCAATCTGAGAAACTGCATTAAGCATTACAGCATGACAAACAGACGGGAATAATATGAGCATGGTAGATGATAATATGAGCATGGTAGATGATAATATGGAGTAAATTATAAAAAATAAATTTTACTCCATAATATATTATTTTATATTTCAGAAATTTACTTTTGCCCTTAACAATACGTTTATTGAATAATTTCGAATGCTGTTTTTATTACTACTAAATCCATTGCATATTATATGTAGTGGAGGATTACGTTAAATGTAGTTAAAATCAGTTTTATGCATTATTTTCATTTTATTAACGCTTCCTATGGCTTATTTCATCTTTTTAGCCCATTCTTATTCATTGAAATAGAATTTGAAAAAACACAGTATGCCAGTTTACAATAAAGTGAAGTACATCAAGGCAATTTGCAAAGGAGTAGAATGAAGTGTACGCTAATTTATAAAAGTTTAAATTTAGTTTAAATTAATTATCAATTTTCAAAGAAGTAGGAATGATGTCAGAACAGTGTGAAAAAGCACCCTAAATTACAATAGAGTGAAGTACAACAAGACAATTTCCAAAGGAGTAGAATGAAGTTAGATAAGTGTAAAAAAGTACTGTACGCTAATTTATAAAATAATATAGTATAATGGATAAATATTCAAGGAAGTCAGAATAGTGTGAAAAAGTACCGCCAATTTACGGTAAAGTGAAGTACAATAACACAATTTGCAAAAGAGTAGAAGTAAGTTAGATGCGAAAAACAACTGTACGCTAATTTATAAAAGTTTAAATTTAGTTATCAATTTTCCAAGAAGTAGGAATGAAATCAGAACAGTGTGAAAATACACCCTAAATTTACAATAGAATGAAGTACAATAAGACAATTTGCAAAGGAGTAGAATGTATTTAGATAAGTGTGAAAAAGGACCGTACGCTAATTTATAAAAGAATATAGTATAACGGATCAATTTTCAAGGAAGTCGGAAGGAAGTCAAAATAGTGTGAAAAAGAACCGCCAAATTACAAAGGAACAATTTGAAAAAATTATATATATTTTTTATAGATATAAATAGATTATTAAAATTTGCAAAATATTGATGAAGAGTCAAACTTTCAAATAATTTCGTTTTACGATCAGAAAGATAATACAACATATTTAGAACAAATAATTCCTAAGTAGTGAGAAATATTTTAACAAGAGCATTTTACATTACCAATAAACACAATGATATAAGCATGAAAATTTTAGTGTGAAATAAATAATAGAAGAAATAAAAATTGGATTATAAGTATATTATTAACATTATGAGAAAGGATAGTAAATAAAATTGATATTATTGCTGAAATGGCTCTTTAAAACAATAGAATATTTTGAATAAAGTTTCAGAGAGAAGATCATGTCGTCTTTTAAATGCCGTATTTATATACAATATAAATACACAATATACCACAAAATAACTTTCCAAGTTTGGAGATATCTGTAGCTAAAACTAATGAACAGAATAAACCAAATTTCTTATGCAGACTATTGAAGACATGAGAAGAAGAATTTCCCCAAGAAAAAAAAAGAGGTACCAAAAATCACCAATAGGGGAGAATTTGGAGCTGCTATCACCTAAGCACTACAAAATTTCTATAATTTAGGCATATATTTTAAATTTCCTTATAATTCGGGATTTTGTAGCTGTTGGATATGAAAAAATTCAATATTTATAATGAATGAAATATGAATTATGTCCACTATAAACGGAAAATGAACTATGTGAACTTTCATTATAATGTTCGAATAATAAAAAAAACTGAGTGACAACAAAAGAAAACTCATGGAAAGTAATCTTTTATTAATCATCATTAGAATCCCTAGGGGCACGTACAATATTTTCAATTTGCAGATCTTTCCTGCTTGCAAGATATTGCATACGGTTGTATTACGTTCTGTACTCTGAGCATAAATTGTCGCTTTGAATGTTTATAACAGATCGTTTTATTTTCTATTTCAAGGAACTCAGGTTTGTAATATCACCAGCACACACGACTGATTTAAGGCACCCCACAGTCAAAAGTCATATGGGGTGATGTTTGTGGAATGGGATGACCATTGCATCGAAAAACATTGGCTGCTAACTTTCTCATTACCAAAATACAGCAGTAAAAGATTCTATGCTGAAAAAAAATTGTGTTATGGTTCCATAAAAAATGCAAGCTATCTTCGCTGCAATTCAGGAATAACAAAAGTTTCCAGCATTTGCCGATATATATATATATATACCAGTACCAGTAAAGATGCTGGTAATAGCACTAGTAGGAGTGATATTCTGAAAAATTGTATGGTACTCTTATGATATTGACAATGAGTCCACACTATACGGTTATTTTTTGAGAATTGAGTGGCACTTGATGAATCTCTTTGAACCGTTCATTCCCAAATTGTTGTTCCATTTTATTCGGCAATTGTGAGTATTTTCCCATTCAGATAAAATGAGCCTCATCTTCTCACAATATTGTTCAAGGCCAATAACTGTTGATTTCCATTCGGGCTCTGTTCTTGCACAAGACCGATATTATGTGAATAGAAACACAACATTTTCCGTAAGATCTTGCAGAGAGTAGCAAAGGAAATATAGTATGTTTAACGAGCTACTGCACGAGCATTTGGATCAATGCTAGTCCCTGTATCGTCAAACTCTGCAGTGGAAACTTATGTTACTGAATCGTCTGATACTGCTTGTAGTCTTCTGCCATCTTCTTTTCCCAGCGATCCAGTTTCCTCAAAAAAATTTTTATCCTGTCTCTCAGTGCTACAATAGACATTGGCCCTTTATGCAAGTTATGAAGTCTTCTAAAATTTTTAAGAGCAGCTGCATCATTATACTAACGAGTAAAGCCCACTGAGTTAAGGTGGGACGTATTTTAAGCACAAATCAACAATCAAAGAACTACTGATTGAATATTAACTTTTCCTATTTTAAAAGAAAATGAGTGGAGCTGCTGACACGCAAGCACTAAGATTACAAATCTGCCTAGATTTGTAGGAATTTTAGTATGTATGTGAACAACAGCTCCCAAATCTTCCCACCGGCGACTTTTGGTACTTTTTTGTTCTCAAGTCATCTCACCATGTCTTTCACAGTCTGCTTATGAAATTTGGTTTCCTTTTGTGTATTTTTTTAGCTGCAGATGTTTCCAAACAGAAACGCTATTTTATGGCGACTCTGTATGTTTCTCAATAAATTAAATACAACCTGAAAACTGCTCTGTTACAACCCACTCTGTCAATTTCAATTGAAGTCAAAGACACGATATCAAAATATTCAATGATAATCATTAATTGTAAAAAAAATAATAAAAAACATTAAATACTAATACTTTTGATTAATACTCATAAATTAAGTTAATATTTTTATTAATATTTACTGCTATTAGATATTTTGTAAATTGTATGTAAATTCGTTCCTACTTGTTGTATACATAAAAATTTGTGCACTTTTTCGAATAAATAATATGGGCTCTTCTGATGGATTTGGTTCTTTCGAACAAAAACCAATAGAAATATTGAGAATGGCAGCTTCTTATTTCACTTAAAGTTTTTAACTTTTTTAGTGCAATTGAATACTTTTCAATTTTTATTTTTAAGAAATAAATAATAAGATAACAGATTAATTATAGAAACAGTAATTTTACAACGGTAACATAAAATGTAAGAATATACAAATGTATCATGAAATAAATGAAAAACCAGAAGAAAGTAATTAAAAAAAATTACAAAATTAGCTTTTATTTTTTAGTAAGTCAAATCCGTTCATCAAGCCCTTTTTTTTCCAAGTCATTTTAAAAATCATAAAAAAAAAATAGCAGTTAGAAAATGTTTGTTTTTAATGCTTACATAAAAAATTTTAAATGATATTACAGACATAATAAATTCAAAAGTTTTTGTTTCTCATGTTATCTGGTTTCCACGTAAGTTTCGTTGGTTGTAGTAGAATACCAAAGTGATAGTCTAATTCACAACACGTATTTCGTAGAATATAAGATGGAATCAAATAAAACAATTACAGGTTTTAGTTCAGTGAAACGTTGGGGTTTCTCCGCGTAAAATGTCCTTAAAGTTATTGCCAAGAAAAAAAAATGCGTGGGATGATATTGAAAAGATAGAACAGTAATATTGTCAGATGTTCAAAAACATTGAACTATCTTCTTGGCATTCTGCCAACAAGCAATAAAACAGGTGTGAAAAGTTAAAACATTAAAAAAACTTTTACTATGTGTTACGATGTTTTATCACTTCCTTGAATTTTCAAACAAATGTTGAAGTACATTTTTTTATGACCTTGAGTATCATTCCTTTTATGAATTATTACTGATGCAAAGATGCATGTTAATCATTTTTAGTTTCTAATTTAAAACATCTGTCATGGTGTTATTTAAAATTTATGTTAATGACTTGAAGAAAATTCAGCATTATCTGAGATGTTTTACTGGAACCTTACTACGGTAAATTCATACTAATTTTTTTTTTATAATAAGCTATTTTCAGGTTAAGAACGTTTGACTATCAGGAACTTACGTTTTTCTCTTAATGGAAAGATTTACTTTGCTTCTATTAAGAAAGCTCAAAGAAATTTTTTTTAAATAGTTGAGAAATTGTTAAAATAACAATAATAATGATTTATGTGATAAATGACGTTTATGACTAATTCACTAACTACAAGGATTTAAATGCCTTATATAAAAAGACATAGAATACAAAATGTTTTCTAATAAAATACCAAAAATATAAAAGTCCTTCACCAATTCTGCTTCCTGGACCCTTTTTTCTGAATGTCAATTATACTCTGGAATTCTGGTCTCTGAAATTGTCAATTACACTCTGGAATTCATAACTTGCCATGTTTTGAATGACTTGTCATATTTTGAAATAGTTGTATCAGTTTCCGTTTTAAAAAGAGTTTTATTTCTACAGAAATTATGAAAAATATTACGGAGTCTATCATATAAAACAACTGAGCAATCCAAAAGACCAACTCTCCCACAAGATTTGGATACAATCCGGCTTTTACAATAGACTTCGCACTTACCAAAAATATCTTCTACCCTCATGGAATCCAAACATTACCAGAACTTAGTACGGACCCTAATTAAGTTAAAATAAAACTCATCACCGGATATTCTACCTCTGATGATAGGTATTCTGTCAAAATACTGACTGGAAATTTTTCAAATTTTCACTGGAAATTTCTCATCAGCAATAAAAAATTCTCCTTCATGTTCATTAATATAGCTGACAAGATTGATACAGCCATAACTACTTGGCAAATTTCTATTTCTAACACACATAAATTTGTTTCTAAAAATTCAACTCTGATACTTACAAATAGATTCCTCCGAACATCAAAAACCATTTTAAAAAACTTAATGAAGGAGGAAAAATTGGCAGAACAATAGAAATCCACTAGACGAAAGTTTTTTACAATCGAATCCAGAAGAAAATAAAAAATACTTTATGTGACTATAATCAAAATATATGGATAGAAAAATTACGATCCATAAAGATTTTGTAAGGAACCTCAAGATTACAAAGCCTAAAATTACTCAACTTATTTCTGAAAATTCTATTGCAAATGCTGATAAAGAAAATGTAGGACTCATTACTCCCAGCTTAAAATTTCGGTTTCAAAACAAGTCAAGTTTCAGTTTTTTTCTTTTCTTGTCAATTTTATCATCGATAAATTTAACAATTCTCCTTTCCTGAAATCAATTCCAACAGTTCAACCTTTTGATTTTACTCAAGCCATCCAACAACTAGGAATTAAGAAAACGCCAGGAATTGATGAGATTACGAACAAGATGATGAAGAATTTACCTTCAGTTATTATCATCACGAAAATCCTAAATTTTATTCTTAAATTTCAAAATTTCCCAAAATCTTGAAAAATTGCAGCATTCCTTTCTATTCTAAACCTGGAAAGGACCCCTAAAAGCCCTGAAAATTACAGGCCAGTTTCATTAATTTCTACCATTAGCAAAATTTCAAAAGTGATTATGTTCAACCATCTTAAACACCATAATATTCAAAATAACATTCTGATTCCTGAACATTGTTGGTTTCCGTTCAAATTTGTCGATCACTCGCAAATTATTAAATAGACTTAATTTATTTATTTCTGGTTTACAAAATAAAGAATACATAGGTGTAATCTTTCTTGACATACAATACTACTTTGATATATAAAATGATAATATATAAATTTCCTACGTCTCTCATTAAAATCACCATATTCTACCTCACTTAATATTATTTTACGTTATCAATAATATTATTATCAATGACATCCTTAAAGATAGTAAAACTCTTTTGATCCTATATGCTGATGCTACAGCTATACTTGATAAAAAATAAATATGAAATTTCCTGGCTTTTGCTCTTAGTTGGCATCGATCTGAACTTAATGATTGTTTTTCAAAATGGAAAATTGCCATAAATGTCTCCATATTCGAAGCAGTTTACTTTTCTAAAGGAAATAAAATGGAGAAATGAAATAATTTCTCACAAAATAGCATAATAATCAAACTAAACATTTAGAAGTTATACTGGATCAAAACTTCTCCGGAAAATCACATTTTTTAACTTATCAGATAAAAGTTCAGAAACAACAAACGAAAACTCTACCCTCTCATTAACAGACCGAAAATGAATAGAACGAATAGACTTCTTATTTTTACATGCATACCTGGGTCCATTCTCATGTATGCATAACCAGTGTGAGCTTATGCCTCTAATTGCCACAAAAACCCTTTTAAAAAGCAACAAAATTAATTCTTTAAATTTTAGATGCAAGGTGGTTGATACGCAATGGAAAAATTGATCATGCTAACAAACTTCCTAAATTAAAAAAAAAAAATTTTTTTTGAAAAACACCTTTCTACGAAATTCTTCAACATTCTCATTTCTCACGAACAAATCAATCCAACAAATTGAAGTTTATGATCCTGATGACAAAATTAAAATACCAAGTTGAATGTTATTGTAATTTTTACATTTCACTCTTCATAATTATCTACAAGGCAATGGCTTATCTTTATTAATTTACTCTGTAATTTTCATTTTATATAGCTTTCATTTTATTCTTACCACAGATGGCGCTCCTGTTGGATCAGAATATTCTAATAAAAAAATCAATCAAATAGGCTCTGTGTTTACTGAATAGATAGATGGAAAGAGCAATAATTCCATTTCTCTGGCCCCACTGACTTAATCATTGTTGTTTAGTCACTGGAAAGTTACCTTGTAACATATATATCGTATCATGAAGAATTCTGGAAGATATTAGCTATTTTCCCGTTCTTTGCTAGTTAATTTGGGTACATATCTCAATTTAAAGATCTTTCTGGAGTGATGACAGTTGCAGAAGTAGTAAGATGTAAAGCATGAATTTAAAGATGAATCTCATTTGACATACTTTTTCGGTATGAAAATATCAATAATTTTATTTTACATAAGGGTTTTCCCTTTAAAAATCAATTTAATTAAACAAATAATGCAGTTTCTGTACAAATTGTTCTTATTCTAAATAAAGATGTTAAAATTTCGACTAATTTTATTTTTATCATTATTTCCCTAAAAATATATATAGTTAAAACATAAATAAAATATTTTACTACACTATTGATATTTAAACTAGATAAATGTATTAAATTTACTTTAAATAAATACACCTTTAATTCAAGATTATTTTACATCTTACAAAGTAGAATACTTAATAAGATTTTGTTTGTTTCTTACTATAGAGGTATAATGCATATTTATGGAATAAAAACACTTATTAGTTATTGACTGAGTCACCAAAATTAAATATAATTTTTTCGTTAACAATTTTTATTATTATTATTTGCTTACACATTTTTAAAACATCTTTATTTAATATTAAAAAAATAAAGTTATTGTTTTTGCCTAATGTTAACATCTTTATTCTTATAAGATTTTGAATAGTTTTATTACAGAAATAGTAGAAGTAATTAATACTTGAAAAGATTGCTTTTTTAGCAGTAAATAATGCACATGTCTTATGTAAGAACAAATGTAAGAAACATATTAAAAATTATACATTATTGTTTTTGCAACAAGAAATTTACATTTTTTTTGGTGCAGCAACTATTCAAAAATGCAATTACTTGCAATGTATGCGTCTAACAAAGAATTTAGGTATATTTTCGACTTTTCCATGCATTTACAGTATAATTAATACCGTGGCCTAAATTCTTAATGAGTTGTGCTTACTAGGTCATTTAGATGTGCCTGAAATAAGAATATTTTACTTCGTACAATATTACTGAATGGACAACTTTAACACACATTCACGTCAGGATCTCCTCACATACACATCAGGACCTCTAATATATGGTTCCAGTACATAATTTATAAATTAATGGTAAACGTAGGCCACATAAAAGATTAATTAGTTAGAAAATTGTATGAATGAAGAAATAAAAATAAATTAAGTATAATCTATAGTATCTAGTGATATCTATTTGAATATTTCTTTTCTAAATGACAAATGCTATGCAAAGAAAAGGACACAGTTGGGTGATACATGTATTTCTTCGCCATGTCTCTCATAAATATAAACGATTGTTGCGAGATGAAACACGTTATTTGCACCAGTATATATTCATAAATTCAATTTGAGAAAGAATAATCTATAGGAATATGGATAGATCGCTCACTAACACTACATGATAGATCACTATTCGTGATCTCACCGCTTCTTGGTATTTCAGAAAAACTATAAAATTAACTTGGAACCAAAATATATTCACATCACAGAAACTAGGAAAGGAAATGTAAAGTCTTTTTTCATAAAAAAGGAAAATTTAATCAGTTGATTCCATTTTTATTTACGTCAAGTTAGAATAAAGCAATTTATATAAATTATGAAACACCTTAAAATATGCAGATAGTAAAAGAGAAAATATTTTGAAAAATATTGATAAAACGTAGGTGATATAAATGCAATTGCAACTTCTGAATTTATTAGTGTTACATCTCATACACTGCTTATTTAATTGTTATTGTTAATAAAGTTTGTATAACTCTCTTCTCAATATACTTCCTTCTACACCTTTCTAAAGAAGAGTCTCTAGAAAGAAAGGTGCGGTGTGATGCGGAAGTTACATATAAAAAAAAAAACTAGAAATTACATACAGCCCTAAAGTTCAAAAAAATTACGTTGGAGTAAATTTTATGCCTTAGAATCACATACTTGAAGCTATGAATAAAATATACCACGATTCACTCTTCACAGACTTCCTATTATCTATAGTATAATCTGTTATTATCTATAATGTTGCTACTGTGAGGTTTTTGAGCTATAAAAATGCACCGGATTGCCTATTTCTACATGCTATTTACAGTTACTGTGTGTTACATGTGATACCACCCACGGTTGAAAATCTTTCCTGCATTTAATAAATTGCTTGCAATATAGGAATATAGTTCAGAATAGTTCTGAAAAATTAGCATAAAACCATTTAGCAATTTTCCAATTGTTAAATGGAATAAAACAAGATTATTAGTTTCTGCAATATGGCTTTTAAAATCATGTTGCAAAAAATTTTAATTATCATTTTATATTAAAAAATTTATTTTAGATTCTTGAATATCGTTTCTAAAATTTTTCATTTCATCTGAATAACCACAAAAAATGGATGATTTTTCTAACACATTAAAAAGGAATAAAAACTAACATAGAAAGACACAAATAAATTTGTCAATAATATATGAAGAATTTTCACAAAGCAGATGCAAACTTGCATCCACATATATTTTGATTTATTTTTAAAATTATCTTCTTTTGTTAAGTTACCTCGACGGTTCCAGAGGAACATCTGTAAAATTTCTACCAAGTAGGGTAAATATAGCATAGATAATTTTTGCAATTTCTTCACTTTATAACCTCCTCTACAAAATGTAAAACATTTATAAATTAACTTTTGCAATGTGTCTGCTTATATTTTTAATTTTATTATAATTTAGCAAACATGCTGTTACCAACTTTCAATTACGAAATGGACACGATTGTCTTAAAGAACACCTAAACAGGATAGGTGTTCTCTCTTCTTGCCCAATATGTAGAGGCGGAACAATGAATTCAGAACATCTTTTGAAATGTCCAGGACTGAATAAGGTGGCTCAGCGTCAAGATGTCTCGCAGTCGTATTGGGAGGACAGGGGGGCCTCATGGCCTAAAATAAAGTGCCTACCCCCTTTATTTACCCTCTCCCCCTTTGACATTTTGTGGTGTGTGAGACTGACTTATTGTCGATTGCTGTCTTGCTGTATGTTTGCTTTGTTTTGCTTGTTCCTTCTTTGTGTGTGATCCTTATTGCAATGATCCTTTTCCAATAAAGTTCTATCTTATAACAACATTATAATTTAGCCATTATTCTCTAAGGTTATGAATAATATTTGAGAAATTTGAATATCTGAATTTCCTTTTTTTTTAAAAATATTTCTCACTCGTTTAACTGTAATATAATCCATCACCAGAAAATAAACTCATTTCGTTTATGTTAACAATTTATATACGGACAAAAGCATTTAAAGGAAAAAAATTAGCCTTTTCCATAAATACTATTTTTTAAAATTGATTAAATAAATCATTTAATTTATATTTGTGTTTTAAGTTAAAATACAAATATTTTATTGAAATTCTATGTCGATATTTGAATGTCTATAAAGGTCTGTCCATGGTGAAGTTGATATAACAATGAAAAACATATATGAATAAAAAATAATAAGAATAATTTTAATATAATATTAAAAAATATAAAAAAATAATAAGATATAATTATAATTATTTCAATAAAGTTCCTTTTTTATATTTTTTTCTAAACTGATGGTAATAATTGTTTTTCATTAATGACTAAACTGATTTAATTAAAAATTTTTTTCCAACACTTAATAATAATTTTCCTACCGTTACTGCTTTTAAAAATCTCTTTCATATTGTTTGGAATGTAGTAAACTTGAATGAAAAATTCCGAATTTGAAAAATGGGATTTATGAAAGAATATATTACTTTTGAAATATTGCTTCCTGTAGCATTTATGTTCAAAAATAATAAATAAAATTAAGTTTCTGCAATTTCTTCACTTTCTAATCTCTACCAGATGTAAAACATTTATAAATTTACTCTTGCAATGCGTCTGCTACATTTTTCTATTTTATTATAATTTAGCAGTAACTCTCAAAAATTACGAATCCAATTAGGAAAATTTGAATTTCTTTAAAATATTTCATTAATAATCCTAGTATTGATTGAAATGATATGTAAAACACATGTCAGAAAATTAGTTCATTAATACCATTAAATATTTTTCTCCACCAAATGATTCAGGTTGAATGGTACCACATAAGTTCACATGAAGCAATTCAGGAATTTCAGAGCTTTGATTCATACTAATACAAGGATGAGTTTTCTAGTTATTTTAACTATGATTAAAATCATTTACATTAGTATAGATTTTCATCTTAAGCATATATTTAGGATTTAAATGACGTCTGTTATATCAAATTTCATAATTACTGATACACTGAATTGAAAATAACATTCAAAATTTATCAATAGTTTTAAATACTTATACATCCAATCTTTGATTTAGTAACCAATCTGTCGGCATTATAAAATATTAATACTATTAATGTTATTAGATTGAATTTAATAACGTCTGTCCATTAAACATGTTGCAGTAAATATCTTGGTTGAACAACATAACTTAAATTATGATAATTTAGTTTATAAGATTATTGCACTTGGTACTTAAAGTTTTTTTTTTATAGTTCGTACTCCTTTACATCTAATACTTGTTATTCTATCAAAAGTGTAAATTTTCAGACAGGAACTTTCTATAATTAAGTTTAATTTTTCAAGACAATTGTTATTATATTTAAAGACTTGCATTGACTTTCTTATTATGTTTAGAGACTTTTGCAAATTAAAATCAACAATTGTCCAACTACATTTACTACTTATTTATTTTCCTCAGAAATGTCAGTTTTTTTGTAACATCATTTACGGAGGTGAGAACTGGGCCGTGAAGGTAAGTTTTATGCTAGTTAGTTGTATATCAAGACAAAGAATAAAATACTTATTATTCTGTTAGAAATACATCTATGGAGCAATGTAAATTAATAATGCCCAATCATTCATTAAAATTAAATGAGAAAAAATAAAATTTTTCTCCTTATATAGTAATGTAATGTCTCCTTATATAGTATGGTATAATTTCTTTCATTTCTGTGATTTTGAGGAATTAACTTCAAGTATTCATATTTTAATGAATATTTTTATCATTGTTTTAATTAAAATCGGCACATGTAGTTGATTTAGTAATAAATAAGCATTGATTTCATTGTTACTTAACTCATCTTTTATTATTACTCACGGACATGAGGTTCTACTATATCCGTGCTGACTTCTAAGAACAAAACATTATACCTGAAATTTTTTTTATGCCCATTGGCAAGAGAAAATGACAAACTCTGACATGGCAAGAGAAAGATCAAAACAGTGTAAAACACACACAAGAAAAAAGAGAACAATAACAGAAAAAAGTCTATGTTCGGATCAGCAAAGTTCTAGAGCTCTAATATCTTTCCTCCTCGGGGTCCACACGCAAATCCGGGCATCCTGTTATATGGTATCTGATCATGATCTCGTCTTTCCCACAGAGAAGGCAATTTGATGTATCAAAAATGCCAATGTGTTACAGATGGCTCGCCAAACAGTCATAGCCAACAGAAAGTCTCAAAATCGTAGCTGGCAAGGGAATGTTGAATCTCAACTTTCTTTCTAACAAGCCATTCTCATTTCACTCGGGGAGGTAGATCTGCTGTCGCACCCTTTATATATACTTGAACATAAAAACCAACTTGGCACTTTTGATTTCATTACAAAGAAGTTATTTTTATTGTTTCATGGAGATGAGAATTTATTATAGGATACCGTTTACCACGTTCTAAAAACAAACAAAGACATGTTGAAAAAAATATCTATGCAAAATAAGTTAGTTTTTAATTTAGTTCTAGCTGTATAAATATAAATTTAACTACTTTTTTCAATTGAATATGTAATCAAACAACATTTAGAGTAACATTGGGTTTGGGACATGACACAGAGTTGAAACTTCACAACTAAGCATAATAAGATACAAGAAACACACAAGAATACAATAACTAGATACAAGAATATAAAAAGAAATTTTAAAAATATATTTTCACAACACAATTTTTCATTATCAATAGAAATCCTAAGCTTATTAAATATATTCATATTAAATATTTAAGAATGATTTGGAATTGGAATTGTACAATTTCTGTAAATTGACCTTTAAATTCTTACAGGTCAAATATATTGGCTTCGGTAATATTTATCGTTTCTAGTATTAGTTCTTCGAACCACACATTGTTTATCACCGTAAGGAAAGGATCTCGTTGTGCATGCTCTAAAAATTGTCACATAGTTCTGTTTATTGGGAGAAGTTGTAAGCACAGAATCTTTAGTTGAATTCGAATATTTTAATGAATAGGTGACATTGTGATTGTTACATTGTGGCATATCACACTTTGAATGTTTATTTCTGTAAAAAACAATCCATACCAATTTGGTTTAGTCATCTGAATATATAATAAAGCCGTATACTTGATTTTTTCATCTTATCTTGCATAAACACTTCAACATTTTCTTTCTCTCTATGAGTATTATTTTGATGAATTGTAGGTTGTTTCTTCTTCACAAAGAATTTCTAACACACCGTATACTGACTTTTCACTCCGATAAAGGTTTAAGTTGTTTTTGGCAAATTTTCCTTTTAATCTAAGAGCCGTGTGGAATACTAACCATCTAGGAGACATTTCAAATACTAGAGAATGACACTAATTTGATATACCCCCAGCTCTAGCAAAATAATCATTGGAAGACTCATTGTTTTTCAGTTGAAGATTCTTAAGTTTGTCGCTGACATAAGTTATGTTGACCTGATCTTTTCTCAAAGCAACGCTTCATTGTCTTCTGCTATAAACTGTAGAGCCTGTTCATCCGAAAGGGATAGCTTGATGGCTTCAACATTCTTTTGTTTCCATCAGATTGTATCTCTTTCGCGGATTCCTTCTGGTTTCACTTTCAAAATGACTGAATCTAATCTTCTCAAGCTTTGTGCGGCTTGAATTTTTAAAGCCCGGATAAATTTATTATTTCCATTCAATTCTGGAACATTAATCTTGCCCATTTTGAAGTTTCGATTTTAGATTTTCAATTTTATTTCACTTAGATATAAATCTCACACCTGTTATAAAAACAACAATCTGTCACATAAAGGTCGGAATAGGTCCATTCATGTAACTCTGTAACCAACCATTCAGAGCCTATGGTTTTCATATTCAAATATTTCAAAACATCTATGGCAGAATCTTTCTCTAACATATCAAGAAAATAGAAATTTGTCACAGTTACAAATTTGTCACTATTTCGAAAATATTAAATGGTTTGATAATTTCTTGTATTTTAATGGGTAAATCATGATTTTGTCTAAAATTTTTACCATTGGGATTCAATAATAACAAGATCTTCAAATTTTTTGTTACAACTGAATACTGAACCCAAAATTTATTTTCAACACAAATCAACTTTTTATATAAAAAAAAGCGTTTTCTTCTATAATTGCTTTAATGGGTTAATTCTTTTCCTATAGTAACATAGCATTGATTGGTGTCGATTTAGCAATATATATCATAAATATTCATACTTATTTAAAACCTAGCTGAACTAAAAATGCATTTCATAATAAATAATTTTTACAGAAAAAATTAGTTAAAAAAATTTTTTTAAACTGTTTTTAAAAGAAATTGTCAAAGAAATTAATAAAAATTTTTAAATAAAAATACTAAATTCTCATGTTTCGATTTAGAAAGAGACTCAATTTTAAAAAAAAAAAAATTTTTTTTTTTTTTTTAATAAACATTCTTTTGATATTTTTTTTACTATAATTTGAATTTCAAGTCTAAATTACATTTAGAGACTAATAATATCATATTCAAAATAATTTAATTTTTTTTAATAATGATTACTTCATTTCATAATTCTTTTGTGTATTTTCATTTTAATAATCAAATAAAAAGTAAATGCTAAATCTCGTTTTTCTATTTAAACGTTTGTGAATATTTTCATTTATTGGTTAATAAAACCCTTTCTTTAACACACAAGAAATATTTAAAAGAAATCACAAAAAATAAAAAATAAAAATATCACAAAATTTACAGAATCATAAAATTTTACATATTTCTGACAGTAGTTCAGTGTTAAATATAAATCCATTTAAATTATTAAATGCACCAGCAATTTACTACAAAAATTGTATTCATTCTTTGAACAAAAATGAGAACCATGACAGAAAACTGCAGTTTAGATTCTTTTATGACGAATTTATACATTTCCGAAATGAAATCTTTATAGAATTCCCGATTTTGTCACATTTTATGGGAAATCAAAATAATAATTTAATATTTCTTAATGAAATTTTCGATATTCATAAAATTTGCGTTAAATTGAGGATTTTAAGATTGTTATAAGGAACGATGAATGAAAAGAGCTTCTGTAATTATTTATCAGTTCTTTTGTGATTATTACTTATCAATACTGAGATATAAAATCCAAATAAAAACTTTAGAGCAATTCAATCAGGAAAAAATCATGATTTCATATAATTTTCAAACTCGACACGTGGACAGCATTAACACGTATTTATGTAGGCGAGTTCAAACCATTCCTCACATAATTTTTTTGTCAATAATGAGTTGAAAGTAATCCTAAATTTCATGTCAGGCAATTATGCGTGTTGAATTTGTTTCTACCCAAAACAAAGTAACTATTTTATGTATGCCATTAAAAAAAGCAAATTTAAAATTTAAAAGTTGAGACAGACATAAAAAACATAAAAAATATCCATGATAAATCTGGAAAAATAGGGAGGCACGTGTGGAAACAAGATAGTCATATTAAATTTAATTTTTAAATAAATGCAGATCAGGTGCACTTCGAGAAACTAGGAGTAGGAAACTAGTTGGAAAATATAAAAAGAGAGAACGAATTTCTGACTTGTGCCTTTTCTATTTGAATTGCAAACAAATAGCGTCATCTTCAATATTAAAAATAACGCTGTTATAATATTGTAGGTTTTTAAGAAATTTCAGATTAGATGCTAAATAAATCCTATTATATAACATTAATAAGTCCTTTGTGAGCTTTCTTGGGTTTAACAATTGTTTGCTTTTGCTGTTTTTGGATTGAAAATGTAAGCTTACTAGAGATTAGCTTGCACATCCGGTTGAGATTTTGTAATGTATGGACAGTTGAGAAGCTTGTGATTATCATTCTTTAAACGTATATATACAATGATCGAATATAACATAAATTCTGAGATAGACTGCCTATCAGAAAAAAAAATAGTTTGATATTTAAGGTAAATTCAAGGATAAAAGCCATTTCACAGTGCTATTTTTTAAAATGTGGCATTAATGCAATCATGTATAATATATCTATTTCATGATATGTACTTTATAATATATGTATTTAAGGTAAATTCTAGGGTTAAAACCGTTTCATGGTGTCATTTTTTTTAAAATGTGGTATTAATTCAATCGCGTATAATATTTGTATTAGGCTGTCTGTTAAGTCCGTGCTCTGAAAAAAATTTATTTTTTCTCTCAAGATTCTCTCTTTTTAGCTTGATATAATGGCTGCTATAATATTTTAACTTTTCTACGTCTTCCAAATAATACTCTTTCTGTGAACAGTCAAAATATTCATCAGTTTCCAATTTAACTTCTTCATTTGAATGAAAGCGCTTACCTGCGAGCCAACTGTTCAAATTAAGAAAGATATAAGAGTCGCAGGGTGGTGAAGATTTCGGTGGGTGGCCAAACAATTCCCGCCACAATTTATTCAATTTTTCTATCGCTTTCATTGATCTATGATTCTGCTTATTCTTTTGACGAAACAGCTCTTTTTTCTTTACTAAATAGCACAGTTTTTTTTCTTTATTTTTTCATTCAGGGTGCTACCCACCAGTGTTACTTTGTATGGAATATTTATAAACTCGACTAGGACAACGGACCAGAGTCTATCTTAGTCACAATAATATAATAGTTGCTTCTCATTCATAGATATTAGAAGGAATTTCTTTATTGTTACCCAATGGGTGAATCCACGCCGTGTGCCTGATAAAGAGGAACATTTATTTTCTTGGCCAAATCTCAGTGGAAGAGGTCGAAGAATATATAGAGGATTATTTGGAAAGGCTCTAGCTTAAACGGGTGATGAAGATTTTCGTCCACTTACGGGAGGCGAAAAGTATTGTCAAATATTGATACTATTTTCATGCAGAAGTGCAGACTGATTATATTCCCAATCAGTCTACAGTTCTATTGATCTATAAATTATAAATAATATTTGTAATCTAGATAATAAATGATGTTAACATTTAAATAAGTGATAAAATTCAAGATTTATTGAAGATAAATGCAGAGCAATATGCCATTATAAAGACCAAGATGAGTAGGTTACTGCAGATACAGAAAGAAAAAGAAACAACGTATTTTGATATAGTAAAAGTCTGTAGGGAGAAAGTTAAAAAGAGGGAACCTAAAAGTCGCGTGAGTAAATATGTACTAGTGATTCATCTAAAAAGGGTAGATCAAACAACAGTACAAATAAGGATACAATTCAGAAAAATATAGAAATTAAACATTTTAATGTACATATTAAAAAGTTAAAATCTGTAAAAAAAATGGTGGGGTATTAGTAAAAAGAGACTCTTCTGATGTTATTAATAAAATTAAGACTGCCATAGATGAAAATAAAATTTTTAAGAAAAAAATGTAAACAATTATTCTTGTGAAAAGATTAGCCCATATAATTATTTATAACGGTCCTAAAAATTTTGATGATCCACCGTAACATCATATAAGAAATATTTCAGAAAAATTAGGTATGTCTAACAAAGAATTTGAGGTTGACAGTAAATTAAGTTTTAAATTTGAAATGAAAACTAAAAAGGGAACTAATTTAGAATATTCGGTAGATCCAGTATTATTTCAAAAACTAAAAAAGAAAGTGAAAATAGGTTGATGAACATGTATTTAAAAGCATTTGTTAAATCTCTACAGTTTTATAATTGCTTTATTTATGGTCATAAACACTGTGGAAAGAAAAAGAAGGTGTAGAAATTTTGGAGAAGAAGAGCAGTTACATAAATATTGTAAGTCTCCCAGATTGATACGTTGTAATTGTGAAATTATAAAATTTAATGTTATTTTAATTTTGCTTTGGACCATACTTCCTAGATAAGAAGTGTTATATTTATAAAAAAAAGTAAGTACATTTTGTAATATTAAGAATGGATTACGAAACCAGAGTTAAAAACTGTAAATAACTGATTAAGAATGTTTTGTTAAAATTATTGAAAACTTTTATTTAGGAATTGTAAATTATATTCATCTGATATTTTTGTTACAACTACAAGTTATGGTTATTGTTATTTTATTTTATAAAGCCTGGTTGGGTATACATGAGTATGAATTTTTGATAAAGGAATGTTTTTATACTGAATATTGTTTCATTATATATGTTCTATACATTCAAGAGTCAAAACATTATGACCACCCCTACATTTTGCAATGAACTCGCCTGGATGACGTAGAAGGCACGTGATCAGGTGGAAGTGGTATTTAACTGGTATTAAGTGGTGGTATTAATCCATGCCAAGGCGGGTTGAAGCTGTATTGCACGCCAAAGGTGGGCCAACTCATTAATTGACAGGTGGTCATAATATTTTGGCTCTTGAGTATATTTTATTTGATATTTTTCGACGACGATTTGCCAGTTAGCATAATAACCTTGGTAGGTCCTGAGGTAGATCCTTGGTAGCATAATAACCTTTATCTCCTGCTTTGTAATTTGATATTCTATTGGTTATTGTGTATTTATATATAATGTAATTCTTTGAATTAAAGACAAATTATTTGGAACTATTATGTAAATTTTGGTTTAAAAATTTTATAAGAGATATTTCTCATTTTTATTAATTAATTTCATTTCAAAATTAAAATATTAGACAACCTTCTAGTGAGAATGAATTATTATGAGTTACTAGATATCACAAAAGTGTGCTTGTTGCTGATACCGGGATTGGTCCTTGGTTGTTTTGAGGATGTAAAGTGCCACTTTCCATGACCTCCATTGAGAGAGAACACGTGTGAGAGTTCCTGAGCTGCTGAATTGGCTGCTTTCCAACTGTTTTGACGGAATTGTGGTGATAACTGGTGGTTAGTATCCTTATGGCTACGGCCGTAGTTGGTTAAACAGCGTTGACTTATTTTTGATCCAGTAGGTTCAACAATAATGCATAATATCCTTTTGTTATTTTTTACCTTTTACAAGCATCATGTGCATCCCAAGAAATAGTTGCTTAATCTTTATTAACCAACTGTTGCGCCGGAGCTCTTTTACAGGCTGGAACCCATTGTTTTGCTTGTTGATTAAGTAGTATAGTAGTAAATGCATGTTTGATCAATTGTGATCCCAATTTGATAAAGGGATTTAGTTTCGTTACGCTTAAACTGTGCAGGCAAACTAAAACTTAAACCGCAGACAGCACTGTGTGTTACAAATAATGCTGAGAAAAACCGAAAGCGTTCATGATTTTAATCAATTGTGAGTTGACACGGCATCCATCTCGCATATAACTTTTTCATTCATATAAAATACTGCCCATCCACTTTTTTTTATGCGTACGGATTCAGTTATATACCCCTTTCTTAACTTTGGATCATCCGATATTAAATCATAGATGTATTTAATCATTCGTAGTGTTGCTACCTACAAGATTCATAACCCTCCTAGGTCACATTTAAATTAAATCTTGTAAACTTACCCCTCGAAGATTCCTCATAATGTGTAGCTTCTTTTGAGTTCTTACCTTTCAAAAAGTAGTGTTTTATCACTACACGAAACTCACTTTTTTTCATTATGAAAAAAAAATTAAAAAAATCCAAAGATGCTTGTTTTTTACGCTATTAAACAAGTACTAACATATGAAATGACATAAAATTTAACATGGTGTCGTTTGAAGTTTTGTTTTATCTGGTAACAAGAATTTTTTTGTTTGTGATGATACATCGAGTCCTGCCGCACTCTTATCTTTCATCGACTTGTCAATCATAATCAAACCGAATAAAACGAAAGTAGATAAAGTAAGTAGTTTCCTGATTCATAGCATAAAGATAACATAGTGAGTCAGTATGCAGGAGGGTTCAGGTGCAAATCCCTTGAGGGCGTCCGTAGCTGTGAGTGCGATATCAGAAACGAAATGACGCAATGGCGATTTTATCAACATTTGCTAGTTTTTTGCGTTGGCAATGCGGTAACTAAAATTTCATGGATTTCTCCAATATAAAAAGCAAAGTACAGCAGCTGCCACTAAACATTCACCATTCAATTCGCCACGTGGAATTCAAAACGGAATTTATTCGTCGCATTCATAATATAATAAAACTTATACAACAAACATCTTTTATATCATTACAGTTTTATAAGCAAAAGAGATATATTTATTCGCAACAAAATATTAGTAAATTATAGTAATCTTAAATATTTTAAAAATTATTTATCATTTACTTAATGTTGTAGTTAGGATTGTACATTAAAAGTAAAAGAAAAACCTATTAAAAAAGTTCATTAATAAAATTTAATCTATTTTTTTTTATTTGGTAATAATAAATAAATGGAATAAATAAATAAATATCGTCATTATTAAGACGACTGCAAAATACTAATTGCTTTATATATATATATATTGTGTCTTAATGAATGAATATGTAATTATTGTTTTCGAATTCTGGGCATATTGGCTTGAAGTCATAGACGGCAGATGTTCAGCGGAATCTGTATTAGCCATAGTGAAACACGGAAAGCTTTCTACTCTGTACCCACGTTGCATAACTGCAATTTGAAACGGATATTCCCAGTTGTAATACCTGGAAATTCGCATCCACTTTTTGTCCGTTCTGAACGTAAGGGAAGAGTATTCCATCCACAGATTTATCTTAAATAGACATAAATGTTCGTTTGAATAGATATTCGTTGCTTGCTGGATTTGAATTAAGCTCTCTCTATCACGAAAACTAGTATACTATCCAATATGTTTCTCCGGTTCCACATCGATATGACAAAATTTATTGTTTTGGATACATTATGCTAATAGAAACGGTATCAACCTATAAACTCATGGAAGGAAACTCAAAAATTTATTCTTTTCAATATTGCTGAATCTACGTAATTTCCACTTGTCTAATTTTTATCAAAACAAAGGATTTAGAATTATCTAGGAATTTTTTATCAAGAAAATTACAATGATCACAAAGTAAAAATAGATATAGAAAGAAATAGATATAGAAAGAAAAATCTATATAAATAGAACAAACTTACTAATGTATTGACTAAAAAATTAATACTATTATATTCTAAAACTAAATTTTAATTATTTTAATTTGATCATTTTACGATGACGAGCATTTAAATATGTATATTTTGACTTAATGACTTCATTTAAATTTTTTCTTTCGGAAATAATTACAGACATGTATTTTTAGCATCATTATTTATCATTGTAATTTAGTAAATTATTAATTATGTCAGAATTCGAAACTACATGAAAGAGTGTTTTTTAAGTCAATCTTGAAAATTCTAAATGAACACTATTTCATCCTGATCTTGATGAAATTCAGGCAGTTAAGTAATTCATTATGTTGAAATAAGAATATTCTAACTAGAATGCTCTCAAGAATATTCCCTTGTATTAAGAAAATTAGATTAGTTAATTAATTATAAAGATATTTTTTATGAAATGGAGCAAATGTCGAGGTAAAAAGGAATTTGATTATAACTAATATGGAAAAATTATATTTTTTATGATATTGAAAACTGTTCAATTGTTCAAAAACAATAGTTTTGGATTCACAGACTTTGATGAAAGATTAGGCTTAAATAGCATTTTGCTTTACCCGCTATATTGTTAAAAGCGGTTTGCCGAAGAGGTTTAGTTATCAAATAAAAAATAATCAACAATGATAAATGTTCAACCTTTTTTTAATAAAGTAAATATTCTTATTTACAAAACGAAGCGATTGTTCAACAATCCAAAGTTATTGCCCAATGACAACGAGCAGGAGATGCTATTGCCTTTAGTTCTGCTGCCTATGATACTACTTATAGTATGCCAGAGTTTATATTTTTATTAATATTGGATTTTTGAAAATGAGAAAATTTGAATTTTAGAAAATAATAAACTATAGATAATGTAATTTCCAAGTTATACAATAATAAAAAAAATTTTCTAATTCCGTTATTTTTAAGAGTAATAAGAGATATTCTTTTAAGAGAAATTGACTTTTCCATTTTAGAACCAATCAAATCGGGTCAATCGGACATCTCTTGAGTGTTATAACATAGAAGTTGTTATAGATATAATAACATATACGTTGTAATAGATAATTTCTTTCACCACAGAGAAGCTCTATATTATGCCTTATTGCTACTATAATTCTTTCTATTCCTTAATTATGAAAGACTTATCCATATCATACAGATTCCTCTGCTTTTTATAGTTTTTCAAACGGATCAAAATAATTTCAAAGTGTCAGTTAAACCTCCATTTTAACATTAGGTTCACCGATGGCATGATAATAAAAAAAAAAGATTAGTAATTCAACTATTACAAAAGATTAGTGTTTTCTATTTTTAAATTTTTCAAATTGTAGCTTTCCAAATCTCAGTGAGCTTTTCTCCTCACAGCAATTTAAAATCATTCGAAATGAGTTCAATAATACTTCTTATTAATGAAATACATATTGCTGTTCCTATAAGCAACATATTTAACATAATTTTCATCATTCGTCATTTACATTATAAACAGTTTACGTACCTCATTATTTAATATTTACAAAATGCATATCACGGGTTTCAATGTTTCATTAGCAAATGTGTTAAAATTCCAAACTCTTTTATGCGATATTTTAAAAGATTAAAATTTAGAAACAAATATGAATAATTCTTGCTTTCTGGAAGGCCTTCGTCATTAGACAAATTTGAATTGATATGGAAAAGATTTGGTGTTGTTTTTGTAACACGATGTCTAATCTATAATATTTCAGATCTTATGCTTGTAATGAAAAGTAATTTTAAATAAATATATAAATATTAATATGTATGCATTTATGTGTATGTAAATATATAAATGCAAATATTTTGACATAAAAAAGGAGTAATCTTAAACCTTCAATGTGCTATAAGCCGCTCTATAATTACATTACTTTTCAATATTTTTGCACTCAAACACGTCTTTCTTTTAGAAGGATTTTTCATGTCTATCTTTAAGTTTTAACTTTTACTTTTAATCTCGGTTTCATCCATGTTCTCGTTAATTCCTTCCTAAATTCTCTGGATCAATGAATCCACTTAGTTATTATAAAATTATGCTATCATATTTTTGATTCTGGAAGAGGAATATTTTTAAATTATGCAATCCCTCCAATATAAACGCTATGAATTTCTGTTACTCCTGGAGCTTATCTGGCTCATGATAAAATTGGTAAAATTATTTTAAACATTTATCACTGTGGTTCGGTTTAACATTCCTTTTTTTTCATTTTCACTTGAATTTGTTTAACATATACAGGGTGCTTACTAAAGTACGCATCCCCAACTTAAGTTGAGAACGACGATGGCTATTGCCTTAGTAAAGTGTTTATGCGCTACGTTGTTGCTAACACCGGATTTAACGTTCCTATCTCAAAAACGGTATCAGAGATGGGGGAATTTCAATTACAAAGTTATAGAGTATCCATCTTTCATTTCATAGAAAAAGATACCTTCCTTACAATAATGCTAAGGACAGAACATGGGTAGTTTGTTCGCAATTTCTAACACTTTTAACGCCATGGAAAGCAACGGAAAATAAAACAAAACTACTATTTGTCAGCAGATACCTTCGTTTTTAATATCATGTTCAAAGTCAGCTGAAATTCACACCTGGATTTTTTTTTATTTTATACTTCAGAGCGTGTTTATATCAGGTGAGAAGCTGGTGAAAGGTAAAGGAATGGTGAGCTGGTAAAGTGATTCCAATCACTTTACATTACTTTAACATTGGAATCACTTTACATTACATTAACATTGGAATCACTTTACATTACATTACTTTACATTGCATTAAGTTTTATTTATTTTTTATATAAAAGCATCATGAATTATTAAAAAAATGATTTAATATTAAAAAATTGTTGATTTTCATTATTACATGGAAGTCAGAATATTTGATTTTTTGTTTGAAACAAAAAATATTTTAAATAACAGATAAATAACAACTTAAAATGAAAATATCCACAAAATTGAACATGAAATGCAACGCTTAAAATTATAGTTTTTATAACCAGTAAATGAATAATTGTGATGCTATATATATTTATAGCGTAAACAACCCAATATAATATATTTGTGTGCTGAAATTTATATTCATTTTAACAGTTAATAAGATAGAAATTTAAAATCGAAAGAACATTAGAAAGAAAAAAAAGCAATTTATGTCTCAAAAATCATTAAGTTTGAAAAAGTTTGTAAATAAAAATTGCATAATGAAAAGTTTGTAAATTATATTCAAAACTTCATTAAAAAATTGTAAAGAAATGTTTCGTTAAATTACTATTCGAAATAAAACAGGATGAGTTCAAAACGAACTCCACAGCGTAGAGGATAACCTTATATCATATAGAGTTGAATCCTAAAACAAATGTACCAATAATTAATCCAAGTACATTAAATGGATAAGGCTATTTCTGGTGAAAATGTTTTTAAATCCTTATAATATACCAGATATAATGATCCAGGAGCTTAGAAAATTTTATATTAGCAAAGGGAAGAAGAATTATTTTTAGATTGCGAAAGATCACATTTGATAGTTCCTAGATATGGAATGAAGTTATTTTCACACATTAAGAAAAATTCACAAATTTTGCTAGTGATTAATCGTTTAGTGTCCCGTGTGTCCTTTTATGCTTAACATTCACTTCTAGCAGTTGGATTCAGATATGGATTGAGAGGGATTTTACCCCAGAAGTGTAAAAACTTTCTTAAATATTGGAATCATGAACAGAATGACATATCTACATATTATGAAATATAAATTTGAAAGACATTGCTGTTAAATTTGGATTGAGATCCAAATTTATGGTCCAGCAAGTTAATGACAGGGAGTATACAGAAACTTATATAATATAAGAATGCTTGTTCTGCCATTGTAAATGTCATCTTTAAATGCAATTATTATACCCTGATTTCTATTTTATTCTAAATTTGTAGTTCTGTCTTGAAATAGTTATACAAATATATTATTTAACTAGTAAAGAACATTTAAAGTATATATTTAAAAAAATAATGGTATACAATTTGACTAAAGCAACTAATACTCTTGTGGAATTAATAACACAATGATTGGAGTTAGCCATTAAAATATGTGAAACTAAATTTAAAAAAAATTATATATATATATAATATTCTTCATTTTTTTTAGTTAGTTCAAGTTAGAAAATATTTGCATGTACTCCAAATTTTGCACTCTAATTTCGTACATATTTTTTATATGTTTTTATATAAACTACTATATTGCAGGCTCTATTTTGTCCGTCCGTTTGTCATTTTATAACTCAACAAGCATGTAATCGATGAAATGTTTCATACATGCTCAAGATACAGTCTCATAAAATAGAGGCTACTTTCAACATCTTTTTATCTAAATTATCATAGATAATTTTTAAATGTTGGTAAAAATAGTTGTCTTTATTTTTCATTAAATGACTTTTTTGCTACTGAAGCACGACTTTTTACTTAAGAAAATAAGTTTTCTCGTAATTTGGGGTAAGTTTTCTCCCAACTGTATATTCCAATAAATCTCATAACATTATAGTATGTATAGCTTAAATATAATTCAAGGTCGTTTAACAAAAAATTGTTTAAACAGAAAAATTTACGGAGAAAATCATGTAGCATGCAGTTACATTTTATAGGCATCATAATAGCTTGCTACAAAAGAACTATGAGGAAAAAAAAAAAAAAAAAAAAAAATGAGGGCGAAGATATTCTGTTTGTCGTGCCGCCATCTATAGTGGAAAACGAAAAAGAAAATAATTAGCGAAAAAATTTTTGTAGCAAAATTTTTGTTAGATATAAGATTTCCAAATTCAGAATAAAATATTTTGCTTATAAATATTCAAGAAATTTTTTAAATTCAGAATGTAACTTTAGGATAATAATTTAGATTCTCATTGATGAAAAATGTTTTTATATTTTTTTTCCCGCCAACAACACATGTGCTTATTGAACAAACAAAATTTCACTGAAAAATTATATAAGTTTAATAATGTCAAAGAATTTTTTTCAATTGTAATACAGAACTTTTGTTAGAAAATTACCTGAAAAATATTTTTGTGCAATTAAATAAATGTAAAATATGTACAATAAAAATACCCAATAATCTAACTAAATCTAATCCTCTAAATAATTATAGAAATTATCGATTTTGACTCCAAAAGAACTTTATTGTACTTTGCAAACAAGAAAGTGTTTGAAACACTGATACCACATTTTCTATTAGTACGAAAGCCGATCAGGGATGACCGAACCTGTAAAAACAGAGGATTGAGAGAAAAAGTACTAACATGAATACATTTTATTTCCTCGCATATTATAATGAATAAACAAATTAAGATGTATGATGTTGCCTTAATTGTTTTACTGCTTGTTGGGATATTCATAGATTTGTAGTAATCAAGCATAGAAGGGAGGAGTCAGATGGTTTTTACTTATTAATTTTCATGTATAAAAAATGTCCAGATAAAAGAGTATTCACATATCTAATATACACTCATGTCCATAAATTAAGGATAATTCAGAATCACACAGAAATTGAACTCTAAAATAAAAATTTCACCTGTAGAATTATCATACACATCTTGCAGAAGAATATGCAAATTACAGGAAACCACCAGATGGCGCTGATAGTACGTCACAATGACGAGAGTGTAAGAGAGGGGTATATAAAGAATGGTGGCAAAGAAGTAAAATTGTTCACAAGCGCTTTAAAAGCCTTTCTGTGCAATAACCGCATAGTTATGGCACAAAGGAAACATTTGGATGATTTTTTACGTGGTAGAATTATCGGACGACTGGAATGTGGACGTACCCAGCTGGAAGTATGCGAGGAACTTGGAATCGCCCAGAGTGTCATCTCCAGGCTTTGGCAACGATTCCAAGATGATGGTAATGTGAGTAGATGTTACAGCACAGGTCGCCCCCGAGTTACAACGCCAAATGAGGACCGGTATTTAGCAGTTACTGCCAAAAGAAACAGACGGAGCATAGCATCAGACTTGTTTCGTCAGCTCTCTTCAGCTACCGGTACGACAGTTTCAAGGCCGACCGTGTACAGACGCTTAGGGCACATTGGTCTATATGCTCGTAGGCCTCTCAGATGTGTTCCACTTACCGCAACTCACTGTGGCCTGCGATTAACCTGGAGTAGAGAGCATGCATTGTGGACATCGCAACAGTGGTCTGGTGTGATGTTTTCCGACGAATCCAGGTTTAGTTTGCAGTCTGATTCTCGCCGGACTTTCATATGGAGTGCGCCAGGTAACCGTTACCACCAAGAGAACACCATTGAACGACACCGTTACGGTGGTGCAGGATGGCTCGTTTGGGGAGGAATTATTCTTGGTTCCAGAACTGACCTACATGTTCAGAGTGTAACGATGACAGGCCACATCTATCGGGATGTCATTCTGGAACAACATGTACGTTTGTTTCGGGGCGCCATGGGAGCTGAATTTCTGTTTATGGGTGACAACGCCCGTCTTCACCGTGCAAACATTGTAGACGAATGCCTTCAATTGGAGGATATCACCCGTATGGGTTGGCCAGCATACTCACCGGACTTGAATCCAATAGATCATGTGTGGGATATGCTTGGCGGATGAATTGCAGCCCGTCAGCCCCCTCCCACCTGCAACCGGAACTTCGGAGGGCATTGCTTGGTGAGTGGTGTAATATTTCCCAATATCAGATTGATAATTTGATACTCAGTATGCCTAGGCGTTGTAAGGCCTGCATTGCGTCGTCCGGGAGACATACTCCATATTAACCATCATACTATCCATGTTATACTGTTTTTTGTAAATAGGTTCTTTTTTGAAGTTTGCTCCAGGGAGTAAAAATCGTAATTTTTATTAATTATGTCAAACATATAGCATCTTTTTTGCTCTTTACCTTTTGTTTAATAAATAGACTTTACAAATAAGTCAAATTTGTTTTGCTTCTGTCTCTTTCTTTGCCTGCACTTCATTATCCTTAATTTATGGACATGAGTGTATATTAATACAAATAGGTTTGCACATATATGTGTACTTCCCAGTTAGTGAAAATTGCATCTACTTTATAACAGTTTTGTATCTATTTGAATGTAGTTTTATATTTTGAAATCATATGTCATCATTTATCATTTTCAGTTATATATCATATATAATCATATGTAATACTATATATCATCATCAATTATATATAATATGTAACATCAAATCATCATCAATTATATATCATATATAACATCATATCATCATCAATTATATATCATATATAACATTATATCATCATCGGTTTTTATATTTTGGCATTTTGATATTGGACAACAAATATCCTAAATATTTTGTTGATAGAAATTCTGTATCCAAACTGACATGCTAATAACAAAAGATTCTGATATTCTAAGCTGCAATAAATTTCTTTAAAAAAATCCATAATAAATAAAATAATTTTTTAACATTGAAATGTTTTTTTTTAAAATTTAAATTGCTTCTGGATCACATTTTCTGTTTTAATCTTTCATTAAGATCTGAAAATCTTTCAAAACTTTACCAATTATGTCTGTTAAAAGGGACATATGCTGAGGCTGATTCACCCAGCAGACCAATACCTTCCTACTCTGTATAGAATTGTGCGAATATCATATTTTTTATCCTTAGGAACTATTGCTTATTTTTAATTAATTGAGTAGTTTTGTATTATATAACATGAGCTATTTTATAGTGCAAAATATTTTATTATGCTTTAAATAAGTTAAATGTGCACTGTACAATTTAAAAGTCTAAGAATATAACCAAGTAGATAATGCCTCAGTTTTTCGCATTCTTCCCTTTGACAAGGAAAGGGTCAATTTAATTGCTATCTCTTGCCTTTGAGTATTTAAGAAATTCTAATACTAATCTATACTACTATACTAATCTGTACTACTATACTAATCTATACTACTCTATATTAATCGTCAGTCCTGCAACTATCGTTCAACTAGACATCGCGTGAAAATTTGACAAGCAGCCAAGTCAGACTAATTAAAATACAACAGTAGATTATGAGAGAAAAGTAATTTCAGTGGGGCTTTAATTGCATCAATTATAATTATTTATTGTTATTAAAATTAATTAATAATTTAAATTTTAAATTACTTAACATAAAAAGAATCATTAGGGGAAAAATTCATAATAGTTAACAAAACTTTTTTTCGTACAAAATTCAACGCTCCTACTGTATTAGGGCAGCATATCTAAGGAGTAATCGATTGATTCTTTTCCATTTTTCAACCGGTAGAATATATGATTAGCCAAGATCTGCTATTAGCTACAAAAACGTTTCAGTGGGGGAATCAGTGGAATTTACTTGGTACGATTAACGTAGTATCATGAAATATGAGTTTCTTTTGTAATTTTAATAGTTACTAATACGAATATATTTTGCAGTTTCATCTTGCTTGAGTCTGTTGTATGATCCTTAGTTTTTAAGCAAATCATTATTTCTTTTGAAAATAAATTATATTTCTCTTTGTTAGATAAAGGTTCACACACAAACGTCAAGTTTTTGTTTTGTTGCAGCAATAGTCCTGTTCATTTATTTCTGCGTTTCATTTTACCGTTGAAAAAATAGTAAAAATGGAAAATTGGTTTCTTCAATTTATGAGAAATAGCAGATGAATTTAAATAGCTCTAAACATAAGAAAGTAAACATTAATTCTTTTAACGTTAAATTATAATTTAATTTATCATTAACATCTTATATGTATGGCGATAAAATTTGAAAAGAAAGTCTAGTGAAATGAAAAACTAATATTAATAGTCTTAAAAATGCAGTTAAACATACCACAGATAAAAAAATATTAAACTGAGTTTTATTAATGCCAAGGATAATGACATATTCTTCAAGGAAATTTTTAAAAAAATCTTGCTTTCAATTACGATTCCCAAAAGGTAGCTCTTCCATTATTGATTATATAAAAAGCATGTTGTTAATAATAAAAATTCAAGCATTGGATTCGAGTATTTCACTAAAACATTTTAAGTCCACAACCAGAGACAAATTCTTTCAATGTATTGTTAGTGGATAGATAGGCCACTTTATTTAAGCAAGTCTTCCCTCAAAAGTAATAAAAAGAAAAATAATCTGAAATTGGGTAGTTAATGTGTGTTAAAAAAGAATAGAAATTCAGAAAACATTTTATTGTGTTAATTTTGGTGTTTACTTTTCCAACAACTAAAATTAATTTAAGTACAATTAAAATGAGTTTTTCGAATTGCTTTAATCTCAGAATCCAGAATAACTTTATATTAAAACCAAAAGTACAAAATCATTCTTTAAGGCTATTACATTCTAAAATGATTGAAATCAATTCATACACTTTGAATATTAGAAAGGATTATTTCAACTATCCATATCCTTCATATCAGTTGGCGTAGACAGATGGAAACGGCAATTTTTCTGATGGTTGTGCCCTGAAAAAAATATTAGATGTAAATAACAATAAAAAGTAAATAATAATAATTAAAAGAAATTCTATAATATATAAAATTTTTCTAAAAATTATTAAATTCAATTACTTCAATATGTAAATAAGACTGTGATATGAAGCTAACTGACATATTTTGCGTATATATATTTATATATGTACATTTTTTTTCTTTCTAATGCAGCTGGCAAACACTTAGACAGCTTGGTCATGGATGCCTTAAGGCAAGCGCTGCACAGACGTTACTCACTTGCACTATCCAGGGGACGTGTGTAACTTGAAGATAAGCCACGGACGCGGAGTAACAATGCCCATGCAACGCTCTACGATCATATTAGACTGGGATCTACGGTTTAAAGTGGATTCCGAACCACTACAAACATCCATGGCACCGCCGGGACTCGAACCTGAAACCAGTGGTACCGAGCGCTATCCACTCGGCCATTCAGGCCCCATATATGTATATATATATACGATAAATTTGATTCTTAATACAAGTAATATAAAAAAAAATGTAAGTCATTTCCTAATTTTTTTTCACTCTATTGCAGAAAGTACTTTATAAATAATTTTCATTCATTTTTTTAAGTTACAAAAAATTCACTCTCCCATACACACTTTCCATCTCTCTCACCAATTTATTTACATGTTTAATTTTCCATTTTGTTCCCTCTTTGACTCAGACTAGAACCCAGAATGAAAAAAGAATTTGAAAAAGAAATTTTTTTCCAGCGATCTACACGCTCCGCTACTGACGCTATTTATACCTAAATTTATATATTGCTAAATATCTTATATAAGATAAATTTTTTTTCTCCCATGTAAAACTAAAATTAATTAATTAAATTTATTGAATGAATTAATATTTGAAAAAACTGTATTAACATCAAGTGTCATCCACTAGCAAATTTAAAAAAATGTGTATGAAGTTGAGTGGAGGAATAAAAAGTATTTTATTAACGATTGAAAATTTGAACAAGATATATAAATATATGTAGGCAGAGTGTGAACTAATAGTAGGAATTGAATAATCTCTCATTTAAGATATTGCATTAGTATATGATTTTCATGCGAACTGAAATATTATAACGTCTTAACTAATTAAATTGTTAGAGTTAGATTGTTGACAAAGTGTAAATATAAAAATTTCTACAAACTGTTAAGTTAAACTGAAAATTTCTCTTTTTTGGGAGGAGAAATAGGAGAAATGTAAATAGGCTTTAAAAAAATTCAACATGCAATGAAGTTCCGGTTAAAAACTATTGGCAATAAAATAATCCTTTTTAATTCATTGAGAAATTTTAATGAAAAAAAAAATGATAATTTTTGTGGTTTTAAAAAGAGAATGAAAATAGGCTTTAAAAAATTCAACATGCAATGAAGTTCCGGTTAAAAACTATTGGAAATAAAATAATCCTTTTTAATTCATTGAGAAATTTTAATGAAAAAAAAATGATAATTTTTGTGGTTTTAAAAAGAGAATGAAAATAGGCTTTAAAAAAATTCAACATGCAATGAAGTTCCGGTTAAAAACTATTGGAAATAAAATAATCCTTTTTAATTCATTGAGAAATTTTAATGAAAAAAATGATAATTTTTGTGGTTTTAAAAAGAGAATGAAAATAGGCTTTAAAAAAATTCAACATGCAATGAAGTTCCGGTTAAAAACTATTGAAATAAAATAATCCTTTTTAATTCATTGAGAAATTTTAATGAAAAAAAATGATAATTTTTGTGGTTTTAAAAAGAGAATGAAAATAGGCTTTAAAAAAATTCAACATGCAATGAAGTTCCGGTTAAAAACTATTGGAAATAAAATAATCCTTTTTAATTCATTGAGAAATTTTAATGAAAAAAATGATAATTTTTGTGGTTTTAAAAGAGAATGAAAATAGGCTTTAAAAAAATTCAACATGCAATGAAGTTCCGGTTAAAAACTATTGGAAATAAAATAATCCTTTTTAATTCATTGAGAAATTTTAATGAAAAAAAAAATGATAATTTTTGTGGTTAAAAAAAGAGAATGAAAATAGGCTTTAAAAAATTCAACATGCAATGAAGTTCCGGTTAAAAACTATTGGAAATAAAATAATCCTTTTTAATTCATTGAGAAATTTTAATGAAAAAAAAATGATGATAATTTTTGTGGTTTTAAAAAGAGAATGAAAATAGGCTTTAAAAAAATTCAACATGCAATGAAGTTCCGGTTAAAAACTATTGGAAATAAAATAATCCTTTTTAATTCATTGAGAAATTTTAATGAAAAAAAAAAAATGATAATTTTTGTGGTTTTAAAAAAGAGAATGAAAATAGGCTTTAAAAAAAAATTCAACATGCAATGAAGTTCCGGTTAAAAACTATTGGAAATAAAATAATCCTTTTTAATTCATTGAGAAATTTTAATGAAAAAAATGATAATTTTTTGTGGTTTTAAAAAAAGAGAATGAAAATAGGCTTTAAAAAAAATTCAACATGCAATGAAGTTCCGGTTAAAAACTATTGGAAATAAAATAATCCTTTTTAATTCATTGAGAAATTTTAATGAAAAAAAAAAAAAATGATAATTTTTGTGGTTTTAAAAAGAGAATGAAAATAGGCTTTAAAAAAATTCAACATGCAATGAAGTTCCGGTTAAAAACTATTGGAAATAAAATAATCCTTTTTAATTCATTGAGAAATTTTAATGAAAAAAAAAAAAATGATAATTTTTGTGGTTTTAAAAAAGAGAATGAAAATAGGCTTTAAAAAATTCAACATGCAATGAAGTTCCGGTTAAAAACTATTGGAAATAAAATAATCCTTTTTAATTCATTGAGAAATTTTAATGAAAAAAAAATGATAATTTTTGTGGTTTTAAAAAGAGAATGAAAATAGGCTTTAAAAAAATTCAACATGCAATGAAGTTCCGGTTAAAAACTATTGGAAATAAAATAATCCTTTTTAATTCATTGAGAAATTTTAATGAAAAAAAAATGATAATTTTGTGGTTTTAAAAAGAGAATGAAAATAGGCTTTAAAAAAATTCAACATGCAATGAAGTTCCGGTTAAAAACTATTGGAAATAAAATAATCCTTTTTAATTCATTGAGAAATTTTAATGAAAAAAAATGATAATTTTTGTGGTTTTAAAAAGAGAATGAAAATAGGCTTTAAAAAAATTCAACATGCAATGAAGTTCCGGTTAAAAACTATTGGAAATAAAATAATCCTTTTTAATTCATTGAGAAATTTTAATGAAAAAAAAATGATAATTTTTGTGGTTTTAAAAAGAGAATGAAAATAGGCTTTAAAAAATTCAACATGCAATGAAGTTCCGGTTAAAAACTATTGGAAATAAAATAATCCTTTTTAATTCATTGAGAAATTTTAAAGAAAAAAAATGACAATTTTTGTGGTTTTAAAAAGAGAATTTTAATTTGTGCATTTATTTTATAAATAATTTGAATATGCATATACACTGAATATGAGTTTAAAACAATTTAATTTTGTTCAATTACTTCTTGTTGTTTTTAAACGTTATTTTTTTCTTACTTCTATTATGAAATATAATGATTCTGATCATTTTATAGTTAAGCAATTTTTTAAAGTTTGTGTAAATCTTCAAATTAAAGGGGATCCTTTATTTTAATGAATTGCAATATGTAGTTTTTCAATTGCTTTATAATGCAGATTTATATTTGATGAAATATAGACGGTGTCATTTCCATCATAAAAAAGAGCATTTCAGCAATATTGTTAATATATTTTTTTAAATATTTCCCTATAATTATCAGACTTGCATAACTTCATCATGAATTTGAATGTCATGAGGAAATACTCATCAATATCTTAAATTTACAGTTTTGTTATTTTTCATAAATGAAACCATTGCGAATTTACTACTGTGTCCAAAAAGTAAGACCAATTTTCAATTTAAAATTCCCGGGGCTTAAGGAATTTCAATTTTTTTTTTAGGTTGCTGGCACTGTCCTTGACA
Organism: Caerostris darwini; assembly: GCA_021605075.1. Classification (NCBI taxonomy): domain Eukaryota; kingdom Metazoa; phylum Arthropoda; class Arachnida; order Araneae; family Araneidae; genus Caerostris; species Caerostris darwini. The sequence goes on from BPLQ01001616.1 coordinate 318,841, forward strand.
TCTGTGTGAAATTTGACGTCAAAGTATTCATTAATATTTGAGTTACGCTTGGCTTTGTGAGAAGCTAAAACTGATTCCAGTGATTTTTGAAATGTCTGAATTAATTGAACAAAGCACTTGAATTAGAATGTTGCAGTAGGCATTCGGTGAGCATTCCTATATCAGAAAGAAATATTTAAAATTGGTATAAACAACTGTCGACTTTACGACTTTTTGAAAAAAAAAAATTTACTTTTTAAGCACATCAGTATACTAGCTTTGGCTGTGATTCTAGTGGTAATGCAAGCTTTCATAGTGTTGAGATTCATTTATTGCTCTTGGCATCATTGTTAAAGTCTTTGCTTTGAAAAACGAGTACATTCGGTAATCTAACACAGAATGTTTGTTATTGATGAACGAGCTATTGTTTTTTGAGATTGTTCCAAGATTTTCTCTAATACGAGACACAAATGGCAAAGTTAACCTTGAAAGCCTTCCTCTAAAGGTGGTATTCTCACCTTGCTATTCTTAGAGAACAGCGTTAACTCTTTGAATGTTATCTATTATAAAATGAACTAGTTTAGTGGGCTAATGGACCAACATGCATAAAAGGATAAAAGACACGTTGATATCAATAAATAATTATTAATAAATATATAACTGTAATAATATAACAATAATATAAAATTTCGAATTATTATCAATTTATCCATATTGAAAATCTCTTAAAATAAAGAATTTTTCAAAAGAGGAAATTGAAAAAAATATATATATACATGATCAAAATATAAATACTCCCTTATGGTAGATATTGTATAAAATATAGAGTGAAAAATTTGTCGTCTGATAAGTTTAAAAAGTTATTAGAAGTAAGTTACAAGAAATAGAAAAGTTATTAGAAGTTAAATTTGTCGCCTGGCAAGTTTTCTAAAGGTTATAAGAGAAATTTGCTTTTTTCTTCACAAATCATTCAGCCACATTTTTTCCAGAAACTTGAATTGTGTGTAATTTATTGATACACCTTCTGAGATTGGATAGTATAGAATAAGCCTCACCAGTTGTCTGGACTCCATGGTGCGTCTTTTTCCACCACGTGGTATGTGTACACAGTTCTTGGAACGTCAGTTAAGTTCCTTTCGCTCTTGTGTACAACCGATCCATGGATAATCACCAAGTCACCTGCAGTGTTGAATGAAATTTCCATTATTTCAAAACGCCATGGAAAATAAACGTGTTGAACTTATGGTCTAAAGATTTGCAATGATGCAATCAAATTCTAGAAATAAAAGTCCTTTTCTTCTAAAAACTTTAGAAGAAAAGAAGAAAAGACATAACTCTATATAAAATAAGTCTTACCATGTATTCGCATGCTAATCTTAAAATAAAACTTCTTGACAAACAAATTATTTTAAACAAAGTACTGTTTTTTCTGTATAATTTGTTCCAACAGCTATAAATTAGTATTAGTATAAATATTATTTAAATTAGTATTGTATAGCTATTAATTTTTCAGAAAAATTCAATGAAATGGTATTAGTTGCTCTATGAGAAACTGTTATTTTTTCAATTAACCGTTTCGTCTTTCAAAAATAAGAAATATTCTGCAGTTAATCTAATCTAGAACATTTGAGGAATCCCTTATGTAACTTTCATAACATTTTCAGAAAATTTCAAGCTTACTCAGCAATTTTCAGTCTTTATAATTAATCCTGACATTTAAAATATTTCATTTCTCAAATTTGTTTTGCAATGCTTGAAATTCCTTCTATCTTTTAGTGATTTATTTCAAAAGTTTTACTCATTATAAACAAAATAATAAGAAAAAGAGAAAAATGATATTAACAATAGAATATTTTAAAACTATCAAAATTCTTGGCTTGTTTTAATCATTGCAAGAATTGATGGATTTATAAAATCTTCGGATCTTCTATATCAAATTACATATTACATTAAACAGAAAATTGCAGAGCAAAATTATGCATAGAATAATTTCTCGAAATCATATTTTACTATGCGTCCAGTAAAATTTGTTTTTTTCTCCACATTGATTGTATTTAAAAGTTCAACTGTATAAAAAGTAATAATGATTTTTTTTTCAGGAAGTTCATTTTAATAGCAGATATTTTTTAAAAAAATCTCTGAAGATTTAATTATATTGTGATTATACGATAATAAAAATTAATTATTTGTAATGTACAAATATATAAGAAATTTTGAGTTAATATGTGTTATTTCTTTAAAAATGATATAGAATCAGTAGTTTGATTAAAACAATGCCATATGAAAAACGATAAAAGGTACTATTATGCTTTAAAAACTGTACTCGCCTTTTAACAGCAAATTGGATTACCTTTTTTGGCAGGAATGGCCACATATTCTTCATCTGAGTACTCAGGAAATGCTCCTTTCAGTGACAATTTGGGACCTTCTCCTTTATTTCTGACGAATCTTTGGTTCACGGTGTCACCTGATGAAATATAAAATAAACAAACACTATAGGTACATATTTTTACTTTACTTTACCCCATATCTTACCTCTGTATCCAGGGCCAAACAGACCCTTACCAGTTAAAAAGATGTGGGTGGAAATAAAAAACACTTAACGGTACGAAGAGATAAAATACAGAAAAAAAGGGCTTTAGTAACTAACATAACAGAAAGTATGAAATCAATAAATACCAATCAAAACACAAGTGAAACGGGAAGAATACAATGCAGAAGGAATAATAATGGTGATAAACTAAATAAAGTATGGCATGTGATATAGGGCATTATGACGGCATTCATATAAAAAATGAATAGGGGGTGATGGAATGGACGCAGAGATTCAATTGTATTTCAAGAAAAATCGTTTCTTGAGATGATTAAATGTTCATTTTCTTCTAAAAAGTTCATTAGTTGAAGATTTTTCCATCTTATCCGTGGGTTTTAAATTACATTTCTGGGTTAGTGAATATAAAAAGGTTTAGAAGGGATTTTAAAATGATATGTGATTCTGTAAGAAAACAAGTTGTTGAATAATAGGATGGTTCTCCAGTTTCTAAAGGAACATGCCTCAAAGATTCAATCTTTCAGAAATCATATTTTGAAAGGTTGAATCTTTTAAGTCATGTTGGAAATGGACCATGACTACTAGGGACATAATTTCTTCTCTATACAGAATTTATGATTTTTTTTTTTTTTTTTTTTTTTGATATTTTAGGAATGATTTTGAAAATATTTCGCCCTGTGTTACTTTGATTCCAGTTTTGTTACCAATCCTCAAGACAATTATTTAGGTTATTTTTGAGAAGTGAAAATGGAAACGGAAGCAAATTGATTCGCCATCAATAACACTTGCTTTAGCAAGACTATCTGCGTACTCAGTGCATGTGATTTTATCCACAGTGATTGGGCGGAGTCATTCCTTAAGGGTTTTTGCTGTATTTCTCTGTTGAGAGGATGAGGGATTTTAAATGATAGAGATGAAGGATTTTAGGATTAAAGAGGATCAATAGATTAGACTGGAAGACTGAATAATTCAGAGTTTCCGAATACTCTAAGGACTTTTTTATACCAAAAAGTTCAAATTGGAAAGCAGCGTTGTTTTTCGAATATTTTCCCTTTCATTCAAATTTGTGATCACTCATAAGTTTCAATTAAAATTTTTCTTTATTGATCTAAGTAGGAATTGAGTTAAAATTTTTTTCATATTACTTGTTTTTATTATAAGTGTTTCTATTTGCCATATTAACGAATAAGATGAAATGACGGCTCTATCAACAGATTTTCTTTAAAAAATTTAACTGTATATTATATTATATTTTATTGCGTAAATCACAATAAAAGTTTTAGTTTTGAATTCGAAAAAACGAGAAGGCTCTTACCTTTATGGGACCCTGGAACATACCAGAGACATCCACTCTCGATAGTGGCGTCTTCAAGGGGAATCCAAAGACCTAGGCATGTAGGAGGGTCCGTGTACAGAAATGTCGAATCCCGGTGTGGTCGCACTGCAATAACAAATTGTTTTCTATTTTTCTGAAATTCCTTATTATTTCTTTTATTAAACACAAATAAATAATAGACATGCAGTAATGTGTACATGATTTTTATAGTGGCAATTGTTTACATAATTAACATAACATTAGAATTGTTCTTTATCTATTGTTTATGTTTATAACACATAAAATGTATTGGTATTGTTTTGATTTTGTACTGGTATCTAATATACATATTGTAATTATTGTAATTATATTGTAATCATATTGACCATTGTAATTATACTCCTACCATACAATTTACACTTGTATTGTAAATTCCACTAAATTTGCCCCCATTACCGTTGAATCACCCTGTAAATATACATACAGTGAGACGAAAATAAATAAATAGATAGATATTTAGATGACTTCAATATAAAAAAAATATTTTTGTGAAGTCATAAATTGTTTTATTATTTTTTTTAAAATTGCTCTGTTGGGGTGCGTATTTTAAATGACGATCGAAATATTTCTAATTTTTTTTTCAAATTTTTGCTGTTTATGCACAGAAGTAAACAAAGAGAATGGAATTTGATACAATATAAATAATTCTTAATCTCAATAATCGTTTAAAAATTTATAAAAAGCTCTTGACACCATCCATTTCTAAAACAATTGAAATGTAAGTATGTTAGAATTAGTTATTAATTTTTTCATGTTAAAAAAAAATCCACTAACATTCACATTTTAATGAAGATAAAATTTTCTTTAAATATTATGAAAGCGAAAATTATATAGTATATATAATAAAAAAAAAGGAAAATAGCTTTTTAATATCTTACCTATTTCTCCAATTTTCGGTTTCTGAAAAAAAAAATTTTTCATGTCAGTTTTTAAAAAATTCCAGGCAAACATAAATATTTATCACTTCATATATATTTTAATTTAAAAAAATTTGTGTTAACTACATTGAAATTTTTTCTCCAAATTTTTTCTTTCCTCTCATTTTCAACCATGAGGTATTAAATAAAAATACTTCCATGTAAAAGTACTTGCTGTAAATGATTGCACATATGCTTAAATTTAATACGTAAATCTGTATTTTTCAAGTTGTTTAATCGTTTGATCGTGACAGGCTTTCTAATGTCTTAAGATAATTATACACAATTTAAAAAGCTTTAGGTAGCATTCGATTCAACATGTAATACCTTTTTCTGCTTTCTGCCTTCCTTTCTGTGTGTTACGTATGCCACATGTCACAAACAGAAGCCACGAAAAAGCCAGACATTTTTGATTTCTTAACACTCAATAAAGTAAATCTTTTAAGAGTATATGGGTGTTAATTTAGCGTTAATTTTACAAGGAGATAATTTTTTTCTTTTAGGACGTAAAATTAAATATTCACAGCTTTACAAAACCTTATTTCTATTCATATAGCATAAGATAATATTTAGTGGGTAGTAATTATTTCTGATTGTATGTAAATGAATTTTTGTATTAAGCATAAAAATTAGAAACGAAACTTTATAAATAATAAAACTATGCTTTACATTATAAAAAGAAATAATAAATAGGTAGATGAAAGGCAAGTATTCAAAAATTGACCTCACCTTGAAAATAAGCATACTTTGAACAACAACTGGATCCTTATACTGGAAAGATTTCAACAAGTCCTGAAAATAGAGAAGAAAAAAGTTCGATATTTTCATTGAAGTAATTTGAATCTTTATAGTCTCATATTACTTCATTTATAATATACTATATTGATGAATAATTCTTGTAAAATATATAATTATATTCAGAGTTTTGGAGTTATTGCATTAATGCTTTCTAAGAGGACTTTCTTTTATTTGAATATAGGAGAAAACATCCAGAAAACAGGATTACCGATGCGGCTATTAACAGGACTACTGATTTTTGCTAGCAGGAATATTAACGTGAGCTGCTTAGTCAGAATCACAAACATAATCAAAATAATATTCGAGTTTCTTCGTTTCAATGGCTGAAAATCCCACAGATAATCTCCCTTTCCGCATGAAAATTGCGAGGCTCACCACTGTGTTTAATACGTATTAAATTATATTCAACTGATATTCCTTCTTTTGCTTTCATATTGTAGGAATTATAAATTGTAAAATTTAAAGAGTTTGTTAAAGTATAATCAGTTATGAAGAATATCGTAGAAAACATTCAATAACGAGATTAGATATAATGAAAACACAAATAACAAAAGTTGTATTTCAGGTGTCAAATATAACCTTGCATTTAGAAAATAAACTTACTTTTACTTTTTGACTGAATGTATGCTTTTTGAAAATCGGATTCCACCAGTGAAGAGCTGCAAAAAAGGTTAAAATAAAAAACAAATTAAACAAATTAATAAATAAAAATTATTGGATAACAAATGTTTGTCATTGTCATTCTTCATAATTTGGCAAATATAATACACACAATCGCACGCACGCACACACATTCAAAGTAATTCGTTTTCTTAAACGAATTCGTAAACGAATTACTTTGAACTTTGTTTTTGACATTCTCACCTTATTTCTAATTTTATTTTATTTTTTTGCACTGTTTATATAATATTTTGACCTTCAAAATAAATAAATGAAGTTTATACTATTTATGTTTTTTATAAAAAAATTAAATATCTTACGTTAAGTTTAAAAAATGTGTCTTAAAAAATATTTAGTGTGATTTTCAATTTTACTTTAAGACTTCAGTAACGCTATGATGAAGTCTGTTGAACATCCAGTTGGTAGGCAATGGACTAACAAACTTGAATATATTTCCTTACTTACAATTTGGCCCAAATATTTTTAAGAAAGTGCTTGTTGAAAAGTGAATGTCATTAAATTTCTGAATTAGTTTAAAAATATAAATCGACAACAACCGAAATGTAAGTTCCGTAAACATTGCAGGTATAATCTCCAAACTCTTATAACATAAAAAAATATTGTAAAGATTATAAATATCTTAGACATTGCATTTTGCTTCGCCTAAAAACATAGATAATGAAAAATTTGAAATAATTAATCGAATAATTCCAAGTGATTGATTACAACATTTTTTTAAATATATCAACTAGGCATTCTAAAATTTATAAAAAACTTTCAAAAATTCCGAAATGAATTCCATTCGAGAAAAACTTTAATATTCCTTTAATAATTATATAGTACTTAAACAAGAGCATAATTTTAGTATTCAAATTTGATTCCAGGAAGCCACCGACTTTTGTGTTCGTTCTAAATTAAGAAGACACAATGTGAAATTTTTTATAGGCTGCTTCTGTGATGTACCCTAAATAACAATGATCCTGCTATTAAGTGTTAAATGACCTCAGATAAATAAGTTCAGTATTAGGAAACAATAACAAGTAACACAAAAAAATGAGAATGTTTTGTTTAAATGTTTAAAAAAACCATAAAAGGGAAAATTATGATGAAAGACACATATCACTCATATGAATCCTTATTTAACGGTATTTGTGCATCTTAGTAAAAAGAAGAAATTGGTTTCATGTAGATTTATTTTTTTATTTTTCCTAATTAATGATAATAATTTTAATTTTGATAATTAAAATGATGATGAACATTTTAATTGTCGCTTTTATTAAAATAGCGAATTAGCTTCCTGCTTTAGCAGGAAATGCTATGAATTATATAGGAATGAAAAAGAAATTAAATCAAATGTAAAGGCTACTGTGCATAAAATAGAAATATTACTCACCGTATCCAACTTTATTAAGAGCTTGCTTTTTGTCCATCTGAAGTTTACCTGAATAAAATAGATGAATTGAATAGTCACATAGCTGGACAAATTTTAACGTTTCAAATTAAAATGAAATAACTACTTATTTACTAACTTTTGTAAGGTTTAATTATAACCGCGAGAGATCGCGGTTATAACTGGTAACTGTGACCAGTAACTGGGTCTTTAACTGTGGTCCAGTGTGGTAAGTAGCAGTTGCGGTGAGATCTTGAGACCACGAGGTGAACGTTAGGAGCGTCAGATAAAAACAGACGGTCAGGGACCGGCTTTGGTTTTTAGATATCAATAGTATTGTAGAAGTGGCACAGGGTGCCAAGTGTATGTATGTATTCATAGTGTAAATAAAAAGATTAGTATTATTAAAAAGAGAGTATTCCATCCTGACACAACGAGCTGCTAGTATAGTAGCTAACACTTTACTACTTATCTATTTACTTATTTACTACTAACTATTTTTTTTTATTGGTTTTTGTTTTAAATTATTACTATGTGTTGAAAGTTAATGATTTTTTTTAACCAGCTACAGTAAAAGTTATATATGTATGCAGTACTAAGTTGATTGCAGCAAGGATGTACTAAAAGTGAATATTTAGCAACCATATATATATATAAAGCAAGTTAGGAGCTTGTCTAGAAGACTGGGCCCATATTGTTGAGAGAGTAATTTGTAGTGTCTTTAGAATAGTAATCTAAGCTACATTTAGTTGATTACTCAGTTCTGTAGGGATTGGTTGCCTTTGCAATTGGAATTATTATGCTTCAAATACAAAAAGGTTGTACTTTACTAAAAGTTAATTAAATTAAATTTTGAGGTGCCATTATTGTAATAAATTTAAAATATACCAAATACGGAAATATTGTTAGATATTTCTATAAACACTTTCTAATTTATTATTTAGATAGATTTTACAGCGTATTATTAAAACACAAGTTTAGAGTTATAAATTGTGTTGTGAAAAGAATTCAATTCATAAGCCCTTTAATTTACTTAACCTAAAATGTAAAAAAAAAGAGAGAGAAATAATTAATTACGGGAGAAAAAAAAAATTATTTTTTAAATAATCAATTTCTACTCTACTTTATTTTTACCCACTATTTTTGATTTAAATTTATAGAGTAAGCAACAATATAATGAAACAATCTTTAGCGGACGTACTCAGCTTTTCTGAAAAGAATTTATACACATTAGGTGAACAAGTTTCTTTCGAAAACAGGGGAAAAAATAGCTGAAAGTGAGTAAAAACTTCTTGCAATTGCAATTTATTGCTTTTAAAGAGGATTAATACCTCGAGATATTTTGGAAAATCAAATCTAGATAGATTTTTAAAACTTTGTTTTATAAGATATTAATTAAAAGAATTAAAAATTGGAAGTTTCGTTAGAATAACTTCACGTGATTTTTTTAATTATTATTTGATGGACCGAAAATAAACTTAGTTTAGCAATTCTTCTCGAATTACAAATCCAGAAACAGTAAGTATATCGGCTTTAGAAAATATATAGTAGCAGGGATTGGATGATTTCTAGGCTTTGACATTTACAACAATAAAATTAGTTTATTACACTGATAAAAATGATTGTGCTTGGGAGGGTTTGTATGTCTTGATAAGTAGGCCGCCAGATCTTAACTTATTTACTGATTTTAAGTAGTCCCCAGTGGCTTGAAAGCCTTTCTGTGTCTTAAATGGAGATGACTTTCTAAAATCATCTCTGATGCTGATACAAAAGCAGGTAACTCTTCCGTTTGTGTGTCATAATGACATAATGCCATAATGTGTGGCAATGTGACAAAAGTATATAATCATTCATCCTTCTTTTGAAGTGATTAAATCCTGATTATAATTCGTAATATTATTGGTTTGAGCCTAGTAACGATGAATAATGTCTTTCGCGAGGCACATGCGTTTTGTGAGAAGAGAATGCATTAAATTAAATTTGAATTCATGTCTGATACGTTCATGCTGGAAAGAAACAAGTGAAAGTAGACTCCTGAAGTGATTATAGTAATAACTTATTTCGTCCAGATCACCCTTTAGTTGACACCTACCGATGCACTCAACACCTACCGTCATTTTCAGGCCAAGATGCCTGGAAATTACCTATTACTTGAATACTAAGCAACCATAGAGGGTTGATAACTATCAAATGATTATAAATTAGCTTTACCGCTTATCCACTTTAAGCGGAGCCCAAAGAAATGTATTATTCACAATAGAGCAGCAATTCCGCATAAGTTCAATCGCTATGATTCTTTTTTCTTGGTATACGGGTCACCATGTACAGCAAATACGTGGGTCACAGAATTGACATTCTTAATCTCAGCAACAACAAAACAAATATACCTCTAATGGAGATAGCAAAACAAATACCAAGACATTGTTTGTAAAATCAAAACTATTTTAAAAATAAAATTAAGAGTAACTAATAAAAGAAATAAGTTTCAACATAAATACGAGATAGATTCTAGTAGAAATTGAAATAATAAAAATATAGACAAAACAAGTGAAGATAATGAACCGCAACTTGTTATTATGGAAGAAAGGACGTCTGTTATCTGGAAGATAGAAAAGAAAAGAATCAAGGCAAATTTCACTGGGTCGCCCTGGTATCGTGACACCAGTATACATCTAAAGCAGATACACCTCAGCGTTGAAGAGTGGAATACAAAACTGCCCCTTGAGTGAAAGAGGTAATTTTAAAGAGATAATTACAAAATATAATGCACCTTCACTGTCAAAAGCGTCATTCTCGAAGAAATATCTGATCTTGTCTGAAGAATTGATGTAATATTCATCTGCTGCTTCCTGAAACACAAAGACAAATATTTGTTTCAGTTATTGGACAATAAGAATAATGTTTACAATTTCACAAAAATATTAAAGTTGAAACTTTAATAATATTTGCCTAGTTCAGATTATTGAGAATAAATTCTCTTATTCCAAATATCAGTACAAGTTTTTAATATCAAAAATATGCATCAGTCTTACTTGATAAATGACAGTGTTATTTTTGAAAATAAGGCCATTCAGGAGAAATTTGAGCAAATAGAAAAGGAATTTGCTTATTGTATGAGGAAAAATGTGAGAAAAGCAATAATTGTTATACATACTACCAGATATAATCGAAATCTAGTTTGCTAATACGTTTTTGATACAAATTTTCAGCATTCTTCCATATATATTTGATGTCATATAGTTGATTGACTTCCGCCTGTTATTTGAGAAGTAGCGTTAAAAGATTCACTGTTTTTATTTCTGATAAACCAAATGAAAGTTAGACAAAAGGGCTCAGATATTTCAGTGACAATCTTTTGCAAGTTTGGGAGATGTTTGTGGAAGTCCCAATACAAATGAAATCGAAAATTGTGTAAAAAATATATTTGAAAACAGGTGCGATGCAATGGTGAAACCGATAATAGGTATAAATACTACTCCTCTCTCTAAGTCAGATCTATGACTTTGTGAGAGGAGTATTAATCGAAAGTGCCAGCTTCCAAATTTCATGGAGCAGTATGACGCTGCCTAATATCAAAGTGAATAATTTAAAATCATACAATATTTAAAAATAAACGGAAGACGAAAATTTACAAATGGAGTACATTTCAAAAATACTTAGAACTTAATTAGATGGAGATGTCTTTTATATTCTTTTAAAAATCTGAATGAAAAACATATCTCGGATGGTATGTAACATATACTTATTTAAGTACAATTATTAAATAAAAAATTAGTAATTGTAGCACTATCAAAGCCATCATACAGGACTAATAAGTGTAAATGTCGAGTCATAATAATCTTGTATACTTTTTCTCTCAGGGTTTATTTTTTTTAATCATTCAACAGGCCAATATGTTATATTGCTGAAATGAGAAATAATTCATTTAATAGAAATCAGAAATGTGTATTGGTGTCTAAAACTAAAAATTTTAGGGAGTTATTTCGTTTAATGTTTTACATTTTTTAATATTTAAAAAAAAATGCTGAAATCTGCTCGGTAAATTTCACCTTATCATGTGTGAACATTCCAGAACAAATGAATAAACTCTGGAATATGCCAATGTTTAATAATGCACGAGATATATGAAGCAATTGATTGGAATACTATAAGAATGGCCAAATTCAATAGCTACATGAATATAACAATGTTAAATAGATCAAGGACTTCATGAAGAATGAATTGTTGAAGAATCTCTAAAAGAATATTTAAAAGTAAGATAAATGTAGTCGTAAACGAAGAATGAAGTATTCCCAATTCTACTAGAAACGTAATCAAATACAATAGCCAAAAGAATATATCAAAGTTTAAAAATTATCGGCATAAATGAAGAAAGAAGTATTCCAAATACAATAAGAAGTACTATAAAGCTCAATAGGCACCAAAAAATGCCAAAAGTGATAAATATTAAACTTCAAAAAGAAGGAATTGATCATCGTACTACGAGTATTTATAGCCAGTGGAATTACAAATGTTTAAAATCCCAACCCAAAACATGAAAAGTGATTCATAACCATATTACAAAACACTTCAATCAAAAGCCAAATTCTCCAGAAAATTCCTTAGACTATTAGTTATTCATGAATCATTTCAAGAGTAAAAGGGCCCAAAGTACCATTTCCGCCAAAGTATCATTCCTGAAAATTTGTAATGTAGTTTTATTTGCTTGGCCCTCATTTTCGGATAACGTCAAGGGCCCTTAAGCAGGACAACGTCATGTTCACACATGATAGTAATTAAATAGGCATAAAAATCTCTTGAAAATTTATGATTCAATGGCAGATTACTTTTAGAGTGTTGGCCACAGAGTGAGATAGCACTAGTTTGTATGATATAGTTTCACTCAAAAAAAATAAAAATAAATGTAAATTGAATTATATCGACAACAGCAAGAAGCTACTTTATGTAGGACAAAAACAATAATAAGAGAATGGAGAATAATGCTCACTTTTTGTTTACCTACTCCGTAAACGGAAAAGACATGGCTGTTTTCGTCCACCATTTCGTCTACAACACCTTGCACTCCCTTGTGTAGTTCTTCCACGTCCTCTGCGGACAGAAAATTCTCGATTTTCACGCATCCTTCTTTAGTATACTGTGAAGATAAGATTCATAATTCCCAGTTAAGCATTATAAGGCGAAATAAATGCAAAATGTTCAATTATTTAAAAAAAACCAGTTTTCTCTGTAAAAATTTTTTTTATTTTTATTTCAAGCAAAAAAAGTAATTGCTTTTTTTTCTTCTAATTTTTACGCGCATCATAAAATTATAAATAATTTTAATGGAAAATTGTTAATAATTTAACTTCATTAATGTCTTATTACTTCGACATCTATTAATAATATAAATGAATTAAAATCTGCTCAAATATGCAGTCTAATGACATTAAAAAAAGAAATTACAGGCTCCTAATAAAGCGTTCTTGAACATTATATCTCTTTTAAGACAAATCCCCTGCTTGCACAGAATACGTATCCTACAATGGATTACTGTTCATGTGGATTTGGAATTTAATGAAATTGCAGATTCTTTGACAAAGAATGCCAGAAGTGTGGATAAGATTGTCATTACTACTTCCCTTACAGATGCAAATGCCTTGACAAAATCTAAATGGAAATACAATCATCAAATGGAAATACCAAATTACAGAACTAAATGTCGATAGGAAAACAGTTACTATTTCCACAAGATTAAGGATGAAGCACCACAAAAATATGAAAATTTCTGCTGAAGACTTTAAAAAATATCAAAAATGTGGCAACTGCCCTCATGTCGAGCTTACTCATCATCATGTCTTTGATAGCCCAGCTATTGCAGCTGTTGTCTGACTTCGGATGAAGATTTATACACCAAGCTGGCAATCAACATAGCCAATATTATTCGGGAGCACCACGATATTTGATTCCCTTGTACTCTTCAAGGGATTCGACAACAATGACAAAAAAAATTATATTGATTTTTCAGTTTTTCTTAAATGTTATCGTTCACGCATTATTCAGTAATCGTTTCTACTTAAAATCATTGGAAAAAATTTCCACTGTTTAATAATAGACAGTTTTGGTATTGCAATTAAAGTGATGCTAAGAGTACATTTTAAATATTTTCTTCAGTAGAAGGAATAAATTAATAGGATGTAATTACTCCTCGCACTAGGAGTTAATACCCATTGTACAAAAACGTTCCTATCTTCAAACTCATAATTAAATGATGAAATCATGAGCTTTGGTATGATGTAATAATAATGTGTTATCAATTTATTTTTATTAAATGCTTTAAATATGCCTTTTAAATTTTTCAATGGGTCTTTTTTTTTGGAGGGGGGGAAGGGGTATTAGATAATTTGGTTTTTAAAATAAAACCATCACAACGAAGTGAATCAGATTATTAAAAGAACCTACTAAAATATTTTATTGAATCAAAATGAAGCATTAACAATATGATCCATTAGTTAAACAAAAGTTTTTCGTAAAGTTAAACATTATTTTTTACTATGGAATATGAAAGTTAATATGAAAGATAATAATTTCATGTTTGTTAGTTAATAAAACAACATTAAATATTTTTTGAAGATTTAAACGGCTTAAAAATATTAGATAAAGAGTACATATGCTTGGATTTGCTATTAATACAATACTTGGACACGTTATTAAAGCAGCTTCTATAAATTTTACTACAATTTATGTTTAATAGAAAAACAATAAAAACTGTGTTGAAAGTTATCAGTTTTTATGTAGCAATTATTTCCTGTAGAAATTTATTATTTATAACACAATTCATAATATGAAAAAATACAAAATATGAGTTAAAAATTACTAGAAAGAAAAGAACACTAGAGTGGTGATACAATCCACTGGTAGCTTTGTTGTAAAAACTGTTTCAAAAAGCGAGGAGATTCGATGGCGTTTGTGATATTCAGCATCTATCCTCATTAGTCGGACTACCTGGTCACAGTTTTCCGGATTTTCTCCCATACGTTGCTCATATGCGAGGATGCGAGGTAGTTCCCTTTTTAAGACCTCCCGGAAGGCACTGCCATCCTTCCATGAGGGATACCACGACGACAACAACAAAATTATTAGAGCTTAATTTTGCTGAAATTACACTATTGAGAACTAAAGCATATATTTTTATATTTTAATCAATTAAAACTTTATTTTACATTTTTATTGACATTTATTTTATTATCATTTGCAAAAATTTTAAGTTTCAATTTCTATGTTATTGGCATCATTTTTATAATCTTAAATGATCATTCAATTACCAACAATACGAAGAAGAAATTTAATTTTAATTTCTTTGAGTAAATGTGGTCCAAAACTGAATAATTACAGAAAAATGCCATAAATAAACAAACAAACAGGCAAAACAAAAAAGTTTATGCCTGGGGTTTTAACACATTCAACATTTTTCTTGAAAATATTATTAACTGTATAGGTTCATACTTAAAATTAACTTAAGAAATACATTTATAAACGTTTAATACAATAGAGCTTATAGCTTAAATACTTGTTTAATTTTTATTTTGGCAAGAATTCTATTAACGTAGTCAAATAAGTAGTTGAAAAAATTGTGTAATAAAAATTATTTGTATGAAGATTTCTCATTTTATGTATTTGTATGTTATATATAATTTTAAAATTTTTCTTGGATATGTTATTAACTGTATAGATTCATACCTAAAATTAACTTATGAAATATATTTATAGCCGTTTAATTCAATAGAGCTTATAACTTTAATACTGTATGCTTAATTTTTATTTTTGCAAGAATTCTATTAACGTAGTCAAATCCTTAATATAATTTTGTAATAAAAATTATTTGTATCACATTTTTATGAAAAAAAGAAATAAACTTACATGGGAATAAATGTCATTCATTTTTGCACTTCTTGCAGTTTCCAGACTCACAAAATCAATGCTTATACTGACAGAGACTTTATTTTTAAGAATTCTTACTTATCTTTCAGTAGACATAACACGTGTTTGATTGTCAGTGGTCGGCCCGATTGAAATCAGCTGAAAATATTTATCTCAAAACAAGAAATATATATCAAAATTAAGAGAATGATAAAAATTGTCGGCTTTAAAAAATATTTGCTATTTCATCAAACGCAATGACTCTTAACCCTTTTTGAATTCTGCAAGTCACTTTTCTTTGAAGGTCAAAATCATAGCTTCTATTCAAAATATTTTAACTCATGATGATGATGATTGTAATAATAATGAGATGGTTGCATTTAAAAAGTATGGCGATTAAAAAATTTTTATATAATATATTATTTTATTTTGTACCATATTAAGTAGCATTACACAAATAAATTATTAATATATATTTTCCATATTTCAAATTTTGTATTTTGAATATATATTATTTCAAAAATATTTCAAATATTTCTACTGAAAATTTCTAGCTCAAATATTGTTACAGTTTATCATATGAATATGAAAATTTATCTATCTTAGGCGGTTTTCATGACACTATATATGAGTCGATAGATTTTGATTTTTTCTTCTTTTTACTGAAGGTGTTAATTTGCAAAGGAAAGTTATTACAAATACAATTACAGTATACATTATATATATATATATATATATATCTATGCATACATATATTAGATAAAGATAAGACATAAGAAAGGTTAAATGACAGCATATGATTAATGCTAACATAATTTCCTTAATAGTACATTTCAATTAAAATAAATGTAACGGAATTCAGCCATTAAAAATCAATAAAAATTAGTTAAAACTAAGTCAATGAAAATAATATATAATTTTTTTTTTTTTTTTTAAATTTTTGCCCATCGGAGCATATGGGCCACTTGAAATAGACTCTGGACTCTTAATAAGTAGCACTAGAGAACAAAGGGCGTTTGTTTAATGTTTGAAATAATTACACACTGCTTTGAAAAGGACTAGATTTGATGCTAATAGTGACAGAATGTCACTTTATACTCAATTGAGCTTTTGATGGGGTTTTCTGGATTTTTTCTACTATGGCATACTCATACAAGGCAATTACTTATAAATTTACTGTTGAAAATGTGTTATGCTTTCTTAGAGAACAGCTACTTATCCTCAGTACAGACTCGGGAGCGTGCTGTTCGACTTCGTTTGTAGCGATTTAAACCAAACTCTCTTAACTCTGAATACCTAAGCGTAACACCAATGCACTTTGGACCTTATAATTATTTTAATCTGATGAAATTGGCGACAATATACACTCATGTCCATAAATTAAGGATAATTCAGAATCACACAGAAATTGATCTCTAAAATAAAAATTTCACCGGTATGAATTGGCCAGCATACTCACCGGACTTGAATCCAATGGAGCATGTGTGGGATATGCTTGGCCGACGAATTGCAGCCCGTCAACCCCCTCCCACCTGTCAACCGGAACTTCGGAAGCCATTGCTTGATGAGTGGTGTAATATTCCCCAAGATCAGATTGATAATTTGATACTCAGCATGCCTAGGCGTTGTAAGGCCTGTATTGCATCGTCCGGGAGATATACTCCATATTAACCATAATACTAACCATGTTATACTGTTTTTTGTAAATAGGTTCTTTTTTGAAATTTGCTCCAGGGAGTAAAAATCGCAATTTTTATTAATTATGTCAAACATATAGCATCTTTTTTGCTCTTTACCTTTTGTTTAATAAATAGACTTTACAAATAAGTCAAATTTTTTTTGCTTCTGTCTCTTTCTTTGCCTGAACTTCATTATCCTTAATTTATGGACATGAGTGTATATAATCTATCTGTATCTGCATATAAACTCTTCAAGTATTTTGAATAAATCATAGATAATGGCACTTACAAAAAACACCATAACACCTTATTGGCTTATAATTAAACACTTAAGAAATTATTTTACGCCTTTTTTAAGGAATAATTAACATGCAATTTCATTGAAATGAAATTATATCGATTGTTATGATTGCCATATTTCGGAAACATTTATAATGTAAAAAGGGAAACAAATATTTTTTGCAGAAAATTTCAAGAGGCGCAGGTGGGAAATTCATACGTTTTCTCACAACTAATCAACTACGGAATCTGTCCATAGGGCAGAGGTTACTGATACGACAGTAGTTTTATTTTATTTTCACTCTATGGATTTCAGAAAGTCAAGGTTACGTTAAACAAAATAAGATGATACAAAAATTACCTGAATTAAATATTTTGTACAGTCAAATAAAAAGAAAATATATAAAATCTACAAAATAAAAAAATTATTACGCAACTAAAGTTATATAATTTATTCTATCATTCAGAAAATATTATATTTTGTTAATCGTGGTTTTCTTTCCAACTACAAAAATTAATTAAGTACAATTAAAATAAGTTTTTCGAGAGGTTTTATTTTCTGAATACAGAACATCTTTATATTACCCTTAAAAATATGAAATCATTCTTTTAAGCTATTACATTCTAAAATGATTAAAGTCAATTCAAAATTTTTATGTATTGTAAAGGAATATTTCAACTACGACGTTTAGATCAGCTTGAGTATATTGAAGAGGAAAGCAATTTTTGCAACCTTAAAAGTTTTTTAAAAATTAATACAAAAAATTAAATAATAACAATAAAAAGAGACCCATTAAGATATAAAAATTTTCTGTAAATTGTCAAGTTCTGTTATTTCGATATGTAAAAAAAACTGTGATGTAAAGTTAATTGACATATCTATATTTTCACGCTAAATATGATTCCTAAAAAGATTGCTCATTCAAAAAATTGTATTGCTTCATGCTTTTCATGCAAACTGGAATACTATAATATCGAAACTTATTAAAACTATTACCAGTAAGTTATTGTTAATAAAGTATAACCATGAAAATTTCTATTTTGTGCTCAATAGAAATGAAAATTACCAAAATGACCAAACACTTATTATTAAGTGCTCTTGAAATATGAAACATAAAGGCACCTGAGGAGCTGTTACTTCCATGTATGGCGATCGCATGAGCTTGGATTAACGAGAGAAAGAGGGGAAAAATAAATGGGATTCTGCAATATTTTGTAATAAAGAGTTTGAGTGACACAGTACACTATGTGCGTGTGTTATGTGAATCTATTTTTGAGATCATAGTATTCCACAGAACACACTTCATGTAATTTCAATTTCTTTATTAAATATTTCATTATAACATAAAATTTTCAATTTACTACTAATTAAACAAACATGTTAAGCTAAAAAAGATTTGTACTATTTATACTTTTTTTTAAAACATTGAAGTAGACATTTTTTCACTATAACGTTATTTTCTTCTGAATTGTTTTACTAACAACAGCAAATATCGTTTTTATTTTTCATCGTTTGTATGCAGTTTTTGCCGAAACTCTGTTGGTATATACAAGATATAACATATAAACAAAAATAATGTATTGTGTTAATAATAAAATTACATACACTGATTTGAAGGGCTGCATCTGGACCAACTAAAGTTCATATCAAGGTTACGCCATTTTCTTCGATTTTTAAAGAAACCACCTTTTTTAACTTTCTGTTTTTTGGGAAACTTATTAGTCAAAAATTCGCAAGAGTAAAATTTCCTCTGACAGATGAGACAAACGCCAAAAAATTTTGTGTTGCACAATTGGAAATTTTATAAATTTTATGCTTTTTTAAAGACCTGCAATTAATTTTTGGGTCAAAAATTAACAGGTGCTGCTTTAAACCAATTATTCACATATCATTTCACAACAAATGAGAAAATATCAAGAATTCCAGATTTTATTTATTTGGACAGTTTAAATTGATCTTGGAATAAATTTAATTTCTGTGAGTAAATCGCCTTTTTCAACAAGATGTATAATCCTCCAGAAGTTCTACAGCGTATTCCTCTTTTGAAAATTCACCCAAGAACTATAATAGTGGCTTCTAAAATTTCTTTATAGTCATCAGGAAAGTGGAAAATCGTCTAGTTGATATTTTCAAATTCAATGATGTTTGACGCACTGTGGGTGATTCTATCATGAATTGCAGCAACAAATATAACAATCTGAAAATCATTCTGATCTACTGATCTCCATCATCATCAGTGACGCAACAGCCCCATGGTGGGCCAAGGCCGTCTGATTACTGGCAGATTTCTGGACAGAAGTTATTTTGTTTTTATGAGGTAGGGTTGTCAGCCTTACTCAAAACACCTCTACAGTCATATTAGACCGGGATTTGTGGATTCCGAATAGCTGCAAACATCCACGGCACCACCGGAAATCGAACCCACCGAGCGCCAGAGCCATTAGTTACACGGCGATCAGGCCCCCAATTTTAGATAACTAAGATATGCATAACGTCGTTCTATTTAAATTCAAGCTAATAATTGATCCCCACTAATTTTAAAATTGTTTGATCATCAGTAAATCAGGTTTGGTTGAAACACCAAATCATTCAGCAACAGCTATCTCAAGCGCAATTTCGAGGTCACGATGACGGTAAGCCATTCAGAGCATGAATTGCAACAACAAATATGGCAATCTGAAAATTATTCTGATCAGTAAATCAGAATAATTTTCAGATTGCCATATTCATCTCCGTCATCCTCATCAGTGACGCAACAACCCCACGGTGGACCAAGGACGTCATCTATCACATGTAGACGAGCTATTTTTAGCTCTATATTCTCCAGACAGAATTTGTATTTGTTCGACAAGCAATCTTTTATTTTTCCTTCACGTTTTTCAATTTTTTTTAAACCATCCCATTTCTAATACACTTTGCTTTCGTCTTCACCAATATATTTTATCTACACTTCTCGTTTTTAAAGGTCTTTTTTTTTAAGGTCTCGTTTTTAAATTCTTTTTCTTAGTTTTTTAAAATATGAATGACATTAGTGTAAACATTAACGAACGGACCCTGTAGAGCCTTTTTTTTTTTTTACTTTTTCTGTATTAATCCATCTAAGTGTTAGCTTTATTTAATTTTTAATACTTTTTTTTTTAGTCTTTAAAAAAGTCTTAAATGAAGTCTTTAAAAAATTCTCCAAATTTGTGAACAATGTGCTTATTTAATCCAAGGATAATCTTAATTTTTCCCAAACAAAATGCACAACTACTAGTGCAACCAGCTTAATTTTGAATAAGAAAATTTATTTCATTTTTGTGACTCAAATAAATTCTAAGAATTTGTTTTTAGATTCCAGCTTTGGCACAATGATGTAAACATTTAGCTAATAAGCCAAATAGTTGTGGATTTTCTTTCTAAGAAGAACGATTTAATACTTGTTTCTATTAGCAGGAATTGTTATAAGCTAAAATTATAATCAGATTACACTATTCTCTATTTGAATATTTATGAAAAACCTTTTCATTAGGATTCTATATCTTAAAAATCAAGCATATCTATAAATATCTGCATTATTCTGCTTTCAGTATAACTGATTCTAAGCTGTTCTGCTTGAGTCAAGCTCAGTTTGGGAATGTGACATGGGTGACTGCATATAATCCTACAGTTTCAACATGAAAGATAACACTGAGTTGAAAGTAAAGCAGAGAAAGCAATGAAATGAAAACCTATTGAAAATGGTACATTCAACAGTTGTTATCGACCATCACTCCCTGTCTTTAACAGTATGTATATTTATGTTCATTATGCAGACAAGTAAAGAAAAAGAAATTGAATCTCATGCAGTATAAAAAATTCGTCGTTGTAGTTTAAAAAAATTCATAAAGTAGCTTGTGGCGCCATCTACTGCTAAAAGATAACTACAAATATGCCAGAATCAATTATAATACAAATGAAATTTTTCTTGCTTTAAAAATAAAAACCCACTAATCTTAACATCCATAAAATTTTAATGAAGTATAAATTTTCTATAAAACATTTTGATATTGAAAAAGCATAAAAATTATTTTTGCCCATATATTTAACAATAAAAAAAAAAAAAAAAAAAAAAAAATTAATTCAATATCTGTAATGTTCGGTTTGTGAAAAATAAATTTTTCATGTTAGTTCTTATAAAATTCCAAGCAAAGTCAAAAATTTATCGCTTAATTTATGTTTTAATTTAAAAAAAATATATTAACTGCATTTTTTTATTCTCACTTTTACCTTACTTTAAATTTCAATCATGAGGTATTCAATAAAAATATTTCTATGTAAAGGACTTTCTTTAAATGATTTTATATATATTTAAACTTAGTCCATGAATCTGTATTTTTCAGGGTATTTAACACCTTCACTGTGCCTGGCTTTCTAATGCTTGAAAATCATTTCATGCAATTTAAGACTTTAACTAACATTCGATACAACAGTTAATATTTTTTTTTCAACTTTCTCTATATTCCACAAATGTAACTTAGATAAAAATTATTAAATTATACCAGAACAAAAATCACGAGTAAAGCAAAAAATTTTTCTGCTTCTAAACTTTTTGGGGCGTATATATCTTTATAGGCTAAAATTCACAGATTCATAAAATCTTATTTCAAATCATGTACGATAATTTTCATTGGTTAGTAATTCTCTGATAGTATGTAACAGAATTTATTTTTGCATTAAACGTAAAAATTAAAAATAAGTTTACTACAGTAAAAAATGAATAATAAAAAAGTAGATAACACTTGATAAGGCAACAGTTAAAAAATTGAAAAATTTTATTTCCAATGGCAGGCTATAAAAAGCAATAAAATAAAAAGAACACAAGGAACATAAAAACAACACCAACGGGAAACGAAGAAAATCTCATAATAACATGTTTAGCCCTCCCCTCAAAAATAAATAAATAATTACTTTGAAAATAAGTATATTTTGAACTGCAAATGGATCATTATACTCGAAAAATTTCAACAAATCCTGGAAGTAGAGGACAAAAATTTCGATATTTTCTTTGAAGCAGTTTGTACCTTTATAATAATCTCATGTTATTTAACTTATAATATACACTCATGTCCATAAATTAAAGATAATGAAGTTCAGGCAAAGAAAGAGACAGAAGCAAAACAAATTTGATTTATTTGTAAAGTCTATTTATTAAACAAAAGGTAAAGAGCAAAAAAGATGCTATATGTCTGACATAATTAATAAAAATTGCGATTTTTACACCCTGGAGCAAATTTCAAAAAAGAACCTATTTACAAAAAACAGTCTAACATGGTTAGTATGATGGTTAATATGGAGTATGTCTCCCGGATGATGCAATACAGGCCTTACAACGCCTAGGCATGCTGAGTATCAAATTATCAATCTGATCTTGGGGAATATTACACCACTCATCAAGCAATGCCCTCCGAAGTTCCGGTTGACAGGTGGGAGGGAGCTGACGGGCTGCAATTCGTCGGCCAAGCATATCCCACACATGCTCTATTGGATTCAAGTCCGGTGAGTATGCTGGCTAATCCATACGGGTGATATCCTCCAATTGAAAACATTCGTCTACAATGTTTGCACGGTGAGGACGGGCGTTGTCATCCATAAGCAGAAATTCAGCACCCATGGCGCCCCGAAACAAACGTACATGTTGTTCCAGAATGACATCCCGATAGATGTGGCCTGTCATCGTTACACTCTGAACATGCAGGTCAGTTCTGGAAACAAGAATAATTCCTCCCCAATCGAGCCATCCTGCCCCACCGTAACGGTGTCATTCAATGGTGTTCTCTTGGTGGTAACGGGTACCTGGCGCTCTCCATATGAAAGTCCGGCGAGAATCAGACAGCAAACTAAACCTGGACTCGTCGGAAAACATCACACCAGACCACTGTTGCGGTGTCCACAATGCATGCTCTCTACTCCAGGTTAATCGCAGGCGACAGTGAGTTGCGGTAAGTGGAACACATCTGACAGGCCTACGAGCATATAGACCAATGTGCCCTAAGTGTCTGTACACGGTCTGCCTTGAAACTGTCGTACCGGTAGCTGAAGAGAGCTAACGAGACAGGTCTGATGCTGTGCTCCGTTTGTTTCTTTTGGCAGTTACTGCTAAATACCGGTCCTCATTAGGCGTTGTAACTCGTGGGCGACCTGTGCTGTAATATCTACTCACATTACCATCATCTTGGAATCGTTGCCAAACCTGGGATGACACCCTGGGCGATTCCAAATTCCTCGGATACTTCCAGCTGGGTACTTCCACATTCCAGTCGTCCGATAATTCTACCACGTAAAAAATCTTCCAAATGCTTCCTTTGTGCCATAACTATGCGGTTATTGCACTGAAAGGCTTTTAAAGCGCTTGTGAACAATTTTACTTCTTTGCTACCATTCCTTATATACCCCTCTCTTACACTCTTGTCATTGCGACGTACTATCCGCGCCATCTGGTGGTTTCCTGTAATTTGCATATTCTTCTTCAAGATGTGTGTGATAATTCTACAGGTGGAATTTTTATTTTAGAGTTCAATTTCTGTGTGATTCTGAATTATCCTTAATTTATGGACATGAGTGTAGTATCTTGATAAATAATACCGGTATCCAATACTCTGAATAAAATTATATTCAGAGTATTGGAGTTTTTGCATATTGCTTTCTAAGAGTGCCTTCTTTCACTTGAATATAAGTTTGATTTGTCGCTCTACGATAATTTTTTTTTGCACATTTTAGTCTAATTAGACTGGGATCTACAATTTAACGTGGATTCCGAACCACTAGCAAGCATCCATGCCATCACCAACATTCGAATCCAAAGCCTAATTTACCAAAGTCCAGAACACTAACCAATTGACCATCAGGCCGCTTGAGTATAGGAGAAAACATAGAAAGCAGAAATATTAATGTGAATATTAACAGATCTACTGATATATCTATTAGCAGGACTACCGATTTCAGCTAGCAGGACAACTGATTTCCCCTAGCAGAACTACTGATGTGGGTTTCTTGTTTAGAATCTCAAACATTATCAAAATCACATTCGAGTTTCTTCGTTTCTAAAAACAATGCCTGCAAAGCATGTTGTCAATCGCTCTTTCTTTATTAAACGGTATTCCTAATGTTTATATACGTGGGTCAGTGACCTGGCATTGTTAGCAAACCCAACAAACAATTAACAAAAGTTTGCTAATTCAAAGCTTATTGACATTAAAAAATTAAGGAGAACCAATAAAAATGCATATCAACATAAATAAAAGATAGATTCTAGAAGGAAAGAAACTTACAAAAATATACACAAAACATATGAAGTTAATATGAGAAAGTTGAGGTCAGTGGTCTGAATGATGAAATGGAAAATAATGAAAGCAAATATCACTGGGGCCCATTTGAAGGAGGGATACGCATAAAAGAGATGTGGCCCTGAGGTAAATAGAGAATTACAAATCCTTCCTTGACAGAAAGAGGGGATTTAAAAGAAGGGATTACAAAACATGTGTACCTTCACTGTCAAAAGCATCTTTCAAGAGGAAGTGTCTCATCTTGTCTGCTAAATTGATATAATATTCAGCTGCTTCTTGAAGTGTAAAGACACATTTTATTTTCAGTTAATGATTAATAAGAATATTGTTTACTATTCTACAAAAAAAAGGGTGGAACTTTAATAATATTTACATATTTCAGTTTATTCAGAAGAAGCTGTCTCATTCGAAATATCCTGAGATTATTCTCTGTATAAAAAATATACCTAAGTTTTATTTAATAAATGACAGTTTTATTCTTGAAAGTAAGACCTTACTGGAGCAATTTAGACATAGATGAAAAATGCTGTTTCTTATTGTATGGGTAAAAAATGCAAGAAAGACAATAATTGTTATTCATACCATCAGATAGAATTGAAATATGGTTTAATAGCCTATACATTTCTTAATACACTTCTTCCATATCTTTTGATGTCCTATATTTGATTGATTTTTAATTCCGAATGTTAATTGAGCAATTGTATTGAAGGATTTATTGCTGTTATTTTTGTTAAAAATGAAAATTAGATTATAAAGTGCTCAAATAGTTCAGTGAGAATATTTTTCCAGGTTTGTTGATGTTCTCCTAAATCTCAATACAATTGAATCAGAAAACTGTATAAGAATTTGTTAGGAAACAGGTGAAAACTGGTATATGGGATAATTATTACTCCTCTCATAAAGTTATTGATTTAAAGTGGCTCTTCTAAGTCTGTATGGATCAGCATAGAATTGTTTCAGGTCAAAGTTAATATGTTAACGTTATACAACACATAAAAATAAATAAAGTTAAAAAAATTTATACATGGAGTTCACTTCAAAAGTAGTTATTTTCTAATTAGATGAAGATGTTTTTATAATTTTTTATAACGGGAAGGAAAAATGTGTTTTGAATGGACGTAAGATATATTATTTTAACTATAATTGTTGAATAAAAATTAGTAAATCGAACACGAATCTCAATTTAAGATATCTCTCATGGCTAATAGATACGTATAGACTGTAATTTCATTTAGATGATCTGTATAATATTTGAGAGTGAAAGTGCATTTCATTTACCAAAAATATTTTGCTACATGTATCTTTTCTCAGTCGAATAATAAACATTGTTCAAGAGCATAGCGCTTCTACGTTTTCCATCTTCAAAGTGATAATGTCATATCATAATAATCTTTGATTCCTTTTCTAGTAGTTTTCTTAA
Source organism: Caerostris darwini (assembly GCA_021605075.1). Lineage (NCBI taxonomy): Eukaryota > Metazoa > Arthropoda > Arachnida > Araneae > Araneidae > Caerostris > Caerostris darwini. The sequence goes on from BPLQ01001616.1 coordinate 345,090, forward strand.
ATCATAGAAAAGAAATGAATGCTTTATTACTGAAATAAGAAATAATTTATTTAAGAGAAATCAGAAATGTAGATTAACTTTAGTGAGGTATTCCATTTAACGTTTTATATTTTTAATATTTCAAAAAATAAATTAAATAAAATCATAAAAAATCTTATGAAATTAGGAGGGATCAATGGTAGATCGCATTCAGAATACCAGACAGAATGAAATAGCTCTAGTGTTTATGCTATAATTTTACTATAACATTACTAGCATGTATGTTATAGTTTTACTATAATGTTATAATAAAACTTTATATTATAGTTTACTATAACATATACACTGCGTACATATTTTTTCATCACCTCCTCTGCAGACAAAGAATTCTCTATTTTTACGTATCTTTTAACTAGTATTTTGTAAGTATTTTTTTTTTGTTCTAATGCAGCTGGCAAATATTTAGACAGCTTGGTCTTGGACCCAGTTACTCACTTTGCATTACCCAGGGGGCGCGTGTAACTTGAAGATAAGCCACGGACGCGGAGTAACAATGCCCCCGCAACGCTCTACGATCCTATTACACCGGGGCCTACGGTTTAAAGTGGATTCCGAACCACTACAAACATCCATGGCACCGCCGGGACTCGATCCCGAAACCTGTGGTACCGAGCGCCAAAGCGCTAGCCATTCGTCCATCAGGCCCATTTTGTGAATATTAGTTTCATAATTCCCAGTTGGTTGAGAATTATTTCTAGAAATAAATACAAAATGCTCAATTATTAAAAAAAAGTTTTTTTCTGTAAAAAAAATTTGTCTTTTATTTCATACGAAACAGTAGTTGATTTTTTTACTATTTTGTACGCGCACAATAAAATTATCCATAATTTTAAAGAACATTTTTTAGTAATTAAGCATCATGAATATTTTATTACTACAACATCTATTAGTGATGTAAATAGATTTGAATCTGCGTAAATATGCAATTTAATGACATTAAAAAAAGAAAGTATTTTGATTTTTCAATTTTTCTTAAATTTTATCATTTTATTCAATAATCATTTAAAATGATCACTTAATCATTTAAAAAACCAATAATCACTTAAATGTTAGGTAGTTAAAGCTAACTTACTAAAAGTAATATAAACAGGTGTCCTAAAATTCTCGCAAGAAATGATTTTAATTTTATTAAATTTTTAAAAAATGTGTCCCTCGAAAACTATTCAGTTTGAGGGTAAAAAGTATACCCCAATCATAATTCAGCTAAGAGGATCAAGCAAGGCGCTTTGACGGTATAAAAATATCAGCTTAATTTTAACGAATTTTGTTGTGATTTTTGGACACCATTTAGATTCTTTTTCACAAACTAAATGGTGTCTAATGGTGTTTTCGATCTTGTTAAAAACTACTTGACTACTACTACTATTTGAAACAAACTCGAATTCTTGGTTAGGAATCCAGGATCTAAAAAGTTTATTTATTTAAAAATATGCTATACTAGAGTCTCCTGCTTCATACCGTGCATCATGGTACACCAAGGCAGTTTTGATGAGAACGAAGCAATGATATTTTTATAAAGACTTCAAGGTACCCAGTGCTTGCTTGTCGTATGGTTAAATGTAGAGAAAAATACAACTATGCAATCCATCACAAATGCTGTCGAGTTCAATTTCTGGTTGGTGTGAATATAATTCTCATCAGCTGCATATTAATTCTTTAATTCTATAATCCTCTGGAGCAATATCCAGCCCATTTTTTTTAAAAAGTACATTTTGTATATTGGGTTCTCTTAACTCTTCCTTGAACAGCCGTCTGACGACATGGAGAAATGATGGATTCAGAGAAGAATTTTAAAAAGTAATTGTCCGCATTTGAATATTTTATGGTAGAGATCTGGAAAAAACTTCTATCAGGTTGCCTAATGCTGGCAAACGAATTGGAGACCGGAGAAGATATATAGCTAGATAGATTATGGATACTAACCTGCATATAATGAATATTATCAGTGTATTTTAAAAAGCAGTGACTTCAACACATATAGACAGCAAATGCCTTTTCTGAAACCCAGCTGTTTATATTACTATCAACCAACCATGACTCAGCTGGCGCAGTAGTTATATTGAAATTTGGTACCATTAAGATAAATTGTTTCAGTATTTTATGCATAATTAGTTATCTGAGGAATAATTTCTAATGGCAAGGCAGCATATTTTTTGAAATAAAATGACTATTTTCTCAATTTTTTTTCTTCATAAACAAATAAATATATCATTTAACGTAATTACTATTTTGCATATCTGTTATTCCATTCATATAATATTCATTTCTCTTTTTTCTTTGAAATTATTTACAATCCCATAACTAAATAATAAAAGAACCTAATGTTTTCTACGTATCGTTTACAATAGAAAGTATTATTGAGTGCAGTTAGAATATTGTTGAAGCAAATATTTTAACACTATATGCAATTAATATAGGATCTTTTAAGTGTCAATGTCTAATTTAAATGTATATTATTAATTCATTCGTTACAAAAACCATGCATGTTCTTTATTATAAAAAAGAATGCAAAAAATGTATCAAATAATTCGTTTTTCTTTTATATTTTACCTTTATTAGCATAAAATAAGAAATCAACTATTCAATGCTGATTCATTTGATTTTCACATTAATAGGAAAAGAATGTATTAGAAATAATGTAATGAATGTAAAGAATGTGTAAAAGAATGTATTGTGAGTGTGTTCCAATTTGTAATTAACAAACTACATCTACAAACTTACATTTTCTTTAGAATTTTCCAAATTTGAAACTTTTGCCTAATTAAAAACTATACTTATCAAACAGCATGATCATCCTGAAATATTCAGAATATTGCTAAATTAATTAATCACATTTTATCATCATTTTGTGCTTTATTAATGTTTGCATTTATGACCATAATTGTAATATATATATATATATATATATATAATATTATAAAAAATACTGAAAGATATTAGATATTGCATTAACAAACTCTTTCAAAATAAGACAACATTATTACATATTTTGTATATTTTGACAAAATAAGAGAATAATACGCGACCCTCATAATTTTATTATTGTTTTATCTTTAAAGATTTTCATTCTCATATTAATAATATCATTAAAAAAATATTTTAATGGCAATACATTTAACAATTTATTTTCACGAATCTGATCAAACAACCTTTTTTTTTTTTTGTTTCTGATTAAGCAGCATGCCCCTTTACCCAAAATCAAACACAAATAGTTTCAAATTTCATTTACTATCACATTGAAAGGATTACCAGCAGCAACAAAAAGCTTCTTCCAAGGTTTTGGGGCACCAAAAGGATAGACAATCCAAGATTGAATGACTCCGGAATCTATTATTCATAGCAAATGTTAGCAATAACATTTTGATCACCAATTTACTGTGGAGTTTAATTCATATTTATTCTCCCATAATCTTGCTTTATTTCGGGTCAGGCGCTTTCCTGTAGAGATTCGAAATTGTTCTTCTGGTAATAAAGCACCCTCGCATGCCGATACGTCGGTCATTGTTCCAAGTGTTTCTGGCTGGCGAGCAACCGGGTTAACTACCCAATCGAATAAATGGGCTGCTTTCGCAACACCACTTCGCTTTCGTCCGTCGAAGCTTTGAGAGGTTCGTCTCAAGCAAAGCCTTTTCAAGGAGGTTAAGGTTCCTTTGAATCTCTATACAAATACTTACAGCCACATTCCTTAAGCAGCGTGCCTTGTTAGTTATGTATCTTTTCCCCATAATTTGAATTTTTCCTGTATTTGAATGCTAGTTATTACATCGCGTGCCGTTATATCACAAAGTATTATTAGAAAAATGAATTCCTATAAAATAGAATTTTAAGGCTTGTGTTTTTATTAACATCTTTATTGTTCTTATTTTTACATCAAGTTAGAGATATTGTCTGTAGTTTTGATAGTTAAAAGAATGTACATATCTTACTTTTGAATCTCGTTTCATAATGCTGAATTATTTCCATCCAAATTTACCTAACAAAAGAATCTAGACCAAATGATAAGTTATATTACTTCTTGGTCACTCTTCATGCACGATAAAATAAAGAAATGCTATATTTCTATGAAAATTATATTATATTTCTTTCGATTTAAATACCAGTCGTTTTTTTTTCTTTTGTTCTCAATACATTAAGATGCCTTACATAAGATGCCATACATTAAGATGCATTATTCTTTGTCTAATTTCTCAATCTCCGCTACTGATAATTAATGAAACATAAAATGAGTAGCACTAAAGAATAAAAGTTTAATTCTATGTTTGTGGTATTACTACACACTACTTTAAAAAGGACTAGATTTGATGGTGATTGCGACAGAATATCTCTTATATTCCATTGAACTACTTGGTGAGTGTTTTCCGGGGGTTTATCTACTATGGCAAACTCCTACAAAGCAATTACTCATAAATTTACTGTAGAAAATGTGTTATACTATCTTAGAGAACAGCTACTTATCCTCAGTACAAACTCAGGAGCTTGCGGTTCGAACTTGCTTGTAAGATTTTGAATCAAACTCTCTTATCTCTGTATACCAAAACGTAACACCAATACACTTAAAACTGTTTAATTATTTTAATCAGATGAAATTGGCGGCCTTATAAATATTTTATCATCTGCATATAAGCTCTTGAAATATTTTTAAATATATGCATACATAATTGTATGTACAAAACTAATACATCTTATTGACTTATTATTAAACATTTAAGACATTTTAACACGCAGCTCCGTTAAAATAAATATTGTACCTAATGATACGATTCCTATATTTCTGAAACATTTATAATAAAAAAAGTAAACAAATATTTTTTGCAGAAAATTTCAAGATGCACGGGCAGGAAATTCAAGTGTTTTTCCACAGCTAATCAACTCCGCAATCAGCCGATAGGGCAAAGATTACTGATATTATAATTATTATTAGTATTATTTTTTTTTTTGCTTATGGATTTCGGAAAGTCAAAGTGACGATAAAAAAAAATCCACATTATTTCCACTGTTGGCCAGAAAAAACCCTAATGCTATCATAAAACTTGATTTCGGATTCTTTGAAAATTCTTATCTCAAGATCTAGAAGTTCAACTTCAAGATTTGCAATGAAAACTTAGATAACGTATATTTTCAATTCTGAGTCAGATTGAAACAGTTATAAAATATCTTGAAATTGAAAGAAATTAAATATTAATATACATCAATAAAAACTGAAACTACAAAAGAAACATATGTACTTCATAGAGGTTTTTGAGGTAATAATAGCACTCTATTTAATGACATTGTTCATTAAATAGAGTGCTATTATTACCTCAAAAAATAATTATTTTAAATTTCTAGCTTTTCTTATCGTCTATTATTTTAACATTACTATTTTAGGACTATTTAAATTACTACTTAAATATTCTAGTAGAAATCATTTCGTAATTTCCATATCCTTTTAAAGCATATTTTTAATTGCTTGCATAATTCAAAATTCATTTAATGGTCAACCTTACCAATCAAAAAGAATTACAAAAACAAAAACAACAATAAAAACAATTAGTTATTATTATTATTATTAATTAATTTTTTTTTACTTTTTAAATTGGGCAAACATTTTGTGTAATTTTTCGCGTTTATTATTATTAGAAATTTTTTTGTACAACAGATAGTATTGATAGTTATTATTTTATTGAATAATGCAAATATTTTTTTAAATTAAATACTACTGCTTTTTAGTTAAACGCATAATAAAGTCGTTAATCATAATGAATTAAGATATTCAAAACGAATTTGGGACCTTTAATTAATGTAATGTAAAAAAAAAAAAAGTTATATCTTTTAAACCTATCTTTTGACTTATAAGTCCCCATTATAACTTTTTTAACAGAAAAACTTTTCGTAAAATGCTAAAAAAATGTTTCTTTTCTTTTTAACTACTTCTCGAAATTCATTAATCATGGTAGACTTTGGGTTATAAATCCCCAATTGATTGAGTCACATCTCCAAGCTCATAAGTGTAAGCGGATCGCTAAATGCCTGTTCTGGTACTAAATTGGTGGCAGCCAAATGGTAATTAACTTGGTCCGTTACTCAAGAGCTTATTTTTTTATGACGATCTGTCCGGCAGGTCAATTTTTTATGACATTTCTTACTTTCGTTACTGTAACTTTGGTCACATTCACTTTAGAATTGCTCTTTTTGTATAAAATGTCTGAACTGAGTGAAATTTTCTTTATTGCATAGAGGAATTGTCATTGTTATATTGCACTATAAAATTTTCCGCACTATTCATATCTTATTCTTAGTCTTCAAAGTAGGTAATACTTTTTTTAGTTAAATTTACATTATTATTTAATTACTTATATTTAATTGCTTTTAATTATTATTAATTAAATATCATTTATAACAATCTTTATTTATAATCGCTTAATATATGCTGCTGAAAATTATTTATTTCTAATCCTTGTTGTAATTCTTAATCTACAACACGTTACGGAAACTTGTCATGCATTATTTATGTACTTAATTATTATGTATTTAATTAAATATTAATTATTATAATTAATTAATTAAGGCATCCTATTCATACTAATTTTATTATTATTTTAAGAGCCGCGATCATTGAATTATTTCATGAAAAATAATTCGAAATTTTGCAATGAAGTTTATTAAATTTTTTAAAATAATGTATGTTTTTAATCGTATTTAAAAATTTTCTTAAAATTAATTAAATATTTTATTAATTTTTAGAGAATACTGACATAAGAAATTAACTTATTTCAAAACTAAACACTTTATTCGATTTTTATATTCAGCCTATTTATTGTTCGGGCATACATTTCCACTGAATAATTACTTTAAGTTTACTCACTTTAAGTTTCATTAAATGTTATTGTTGACGTCATTGCTGAAACTAATTCTCTTCGCAAATAATGCATAATTTGTATTGAAAAATGTTTACTGCTGTTTGAAATAAAAAAGTACAGAGAATTAACCTCAGATCAAATACCAACAGATTCGATTGAATATTTTTCCAAAAAAACGACATTTGTAAAATATTTAGATAAATTGTTGAACCAACTGAAAAGGATATTTTTTAATCACAAAACTATATTACTAAAATCGGAAATACTCTTAAAGTAACGATAAAATTGATAGAAACAAAGTTAGATGACTTTATAGATTTGTGTAAATTTTATAATATTTCAATTAGCACCTCCTTTAAGAAAGTAAATTAAAATGGTAGTTTCATAAATTTTTCAAAACTTCAATGTGCATAGAAGCAATTAAAGATGTAATATGTATCATATTTATTTTTTATTAAAATATTTGCCACTCTGATAATGACATCGTGCATAAATGAAATATATTTTTCAATGGTATAAAGGCTGAAAATCTATTTGAAAAACATAAAAGGACAAAAACATCTAAATGAATTATTTTTATTGTCTGTTGAAATATTGAAGTGGGTGTCATCAATGAGATCAAAAGAAAAAAAGATTATTGAATTTTAATTTATAATCTATTTATGTAATTTTTGTAGAAATTAAATTAAAATTTTTTTTGCCGTTATTCTTAGTTTTAATGTTTTCTTTTTTATATATACACAGTCCAGTCACATTAATGTGACCGCCTGAAAAAGCCAGAATATACACTCTTGTATATTTTGCATTTAAGTGGAGTGGGGAATGTGGTATTTAAGTGGTATTAAGTGGAATTCTCTATATACACTCCACTGCAATGGGCTGCCACCTACCTTTTGTGATTGGTTATTTCACGTTGACGTCGAAAGTAGGTGCTGGGCACATTAATGTGACTGGACTGTACATTTGGACAAAATTAATCCATTATAAAATTATTAATAAAATAATAATAAAGTTAGAATTTCTATTTTAAGTACATTTTCTATTAATTATACACTGAAGTGACAAAAGTCATGGGATAGCAATATGCAAATTTTCAGATGGCAGTAGCATCGCGTAGAACAGGTATAAATGCGCAGTGCTTTCGCAGAGCTTTCATTTCTGTTCAAGTTATTCATGTGAAGAGGTTTTGACGTGATGATGACCGCACGACGGGAATTAACAGACTTTGAACGCGGAATGTTAGTTGGAGCTAGACGCATGGGTCATGCCATTTCGGAAATCGGTAGGGAATTCAACATTCCCAGATCCACTGTGTCAAGAGTGTGCCGAGAGTATGAAATTTCAGGCATAACATCCCACCATGGACAGCGCAGTGGTCGACCGCCTACACTTAACGACCGAGACCGGCGACGTCTGCAAAGAGTCGTAAATTCTAACAGACAAGCAACACTGCGTCAAATAACCACAGAAATCAATGTGGGACGTACAAGGGACTTGTCTGTTAGAACTGTGCGGAGAAATTTGGCTTTCTTGGGCTATTCCAGCAGAAGACCGACTCGAGTGCCTTTACTGACAGAACGACATCGCTTGCAGCTACTCTCATGGGCACGTGAGCATATCGGTTGGTCCCTAGATGAATGGAAAACCGTGGCCTGGTCCGATGAGTCACGATTTCAGTTGGTAAGAGCTGATGGTAGGGTTCGAGTGTGGCGCAGACCCCACGAAGCCATGGACCCAAACTGTCAGCAAGGCACTGTTCAAGCTGGTGGTGGCTCCGTAATGGTGTGGGCTGTTTTCTTATGGCATGGACTTGGTCCTCTGGTGCGACTGGACAGAACATTGACTGGAAATGCTTATGTTCAGCTACTTGGAGATCATTTGCAGCCATTCATGGACTTCATGTACCCAAACAACGATGGGACTTTTATGGATGACAATGCGCCATGTCACCGGGCCACAACTGTTCGCGATTGGTTTGAAGAACATTCTGGACAATTCCAACGAATGATCTGGCCACCTAGATCGCCCGACATGAATCCCATCGAGCATTTATGGGACATCATCGAGAGGTCTGTTCGTGCCCAAAATCCTGCACCATCAACGCTTTCACAATTATGGACGTCTATCGAGACAGCATGGCCCAATATTCCTGCAGAAGACTTCCAACGACTTGTTGAGTCCATGCCACGTCGAGTTGCTGCACTTCGCCAGGCGAAAGGAGGGCCGACACGATATTAAGAGGTATCCAATGACTTTTGTCACTTCAGTGTAGTTTAGTATGACCTATAAGCGGTTATACATTACTTTATTGAGGTTACACTTTATTACGAAATAAAAAGATAAATTTCAAAGGTAAAGAGTAAATTTCAACTCTATATAATAGCGTATTTATTTGAAACGAACACAAAATATGTTAAAATCATAAAACAAAAATTTACCATTTTAAGTAAGAAATTTTCTTAAAATAATTTAAAAAATATATCATAGCAATTATAGCTTATATATTTACAAGTTATTTAATTATAAAAGTACACGAAAAAGGTGAAATTTGAATTACTGGTCTATTAAAAGCTTTAATTTTATTTTATTAATAAATTCTTATCAAAAATTATAGTTATGTATAGTTAAAATTATGAATTATTCATTAAAATGTACCTGAAAAAATTAAAAAAATTATGAAAAAAATAATGGAATTATCCTAGATAAAAGTTTTAAGTTATGAACCTTTGAAAACTATTTATTTTACATCAGATATTTTTTTTTTCATTTTCTATAAATATTAAACTTTATATTAAAAGCATTTATTAAAAAATAGGCTGAAAGCAATAATGATAAAGTGAAGGTTTAATTTGAATTTTACTATCAAATATTAATTTAAAAAAAATTCAAATATAACTTATAAGAATTTTTTTTGGACCTTTGGTTACGCAACAGATAAATAAAATTGAGTTTGTAAAAGAAGTCGGATCTTCATATATTATTATTTGAAAGTTATAAGACACACATAAACATTCAAATATCTTCTTAATATGTATAGATAAAAAATAAGAGAATCTCGTAGTTAGTTAAAATGTTGTTTTTTTCTGTGCATATTTGGTTTCAAATTCAAATATAAAAACAATGTTAAGCGTTCTAGGATTCCCGAGATTGAATTCATTGAAGATTGCTTTAACCGTGTTTTTTCTGTTTAGAATACTTAAGTTTTCCTAAAGGATTAGAAATTATTAAGGAACTATATTAATTGTTAATTAAAATTTCAGAGACTAAAAATCAAATTTTGAGAGTTCCACTGTGATAAAGAGCGAAAACAGCAAGAAAGTTGAAACTATCTTTGAAACTTTTCCATCTGTAATAAAAATCAAAAGAGTTTTGTAATTAAAATATTAATTTTATTTTATTTAAATGTCTCTTTTATTTTGATCGGTTTTATTAAAGATAAAATTTACATTTGACTATTTGTTTTTCCCCCTTTGTTTTGGAAGCTCATGTTATACTTTATTCAAAATGAAGTGGTGGTGAGGTAGAAACAGACATGGTTGCAATTGTATTTCATTTCCTTTAGTAAATAAAGGAACAAGAATCTTATAATTTAAATACTTTAGATCAAGGTGCCTGTTTGGCAATTCTGATGGTATCATATTATTTTTTTATATATGGATATAATTTATGTATATGTATAGCATTTTACATGTAGCGTTTCATTAATTTTTATACCTTTTCTGCTTTATGTATATTACAAAACTTTTTCTTTTTATCTAAAGTTTGAGTGTACAAATATATATGACCATATTTGGATGGTACCATTGCAATGATAAAAATATTTTTCAGTTGTATTTGTCTGATCTGATGTCTTGTGATCATACTTTAGATGAAGGTGAATGTTTGGCAATGTTAATGGTATTATATCATTTTTTATAGCTGTAGCCTGCCATTAATTTTTATATCTTTTATACTTTATGTATATTTCAAAACTTTTCTTTTTTGTTTGAAGTTTGAGTCTACGAATATATATGACCATATTTGGATGGTACCTCTACAATGGTAAAAATGTTTTGTCAATTGTATTTGCCAGGTCTCATGCCTTGTGATCATGAAAAGTTATTTGAAGACATCCAATATTGAATTATTGTTATCCATTAAAAGTTTCTTTTAAATGTTTTGCAAAAATAACACTATACTCATAAAAAAAGTGACCTCTCTAATGAAATAAAAAAATTGCGGTTATTATTAATCGTCCTGTTATGTGTATGTTATTAATGGATAGTTAATTACATCTAAAATGAAATAAATAGCCAGGAAAGATTTTACCAAAAATATTCAAATTTATTTCTTCTCGTTATTACAATACTTGAACGAACAAGGAGGTAACAACACTACTTTGGCCACTCTTCGTTCGCACATCATTCAAAGTAAAAATATATAAAAAAGAAGAAGTTTGGCTCGGAGTTTATAAATAGTGAGATGTCAGAAAATCAGCTTAGTTGGTATCTGCAAGAAAAAAAGAACCTTTTTATTATTCTATGCTCATTAGAAAGCTTTAAACATTATCTGAAATAACAAGTAAAACATTGAAAATGTTATTTCTACAATTTCTAAATTGCTCAATGTACCTTAAATTTTTGGACATAATGTGTAATCGCATTTGCTAATTTTTGTAGTGATAAAAAGCAATGTAATTAACCAGATTCTAATACTTTTCACAAAAGCTTCATTTTGATGATAACATTAAAAATGAATATTACAAAAAATGACAAATTATGGCGCATTTAATTTCTAGTTTCTTATTTTGAAATAAAAATGCAAAACTCGAATTTGTTACCTCATATATTAATAGTTGAGTTAAACTTTTTTAGTCAGTATTCATCTCTAATCAATCATTTGTGAGTTTAAAAATGGGATAAATTATTACTTCTCACACACTTTACATATATCTATTTTAACGAACAATTATTAATTAGTAACGATTAAAAATTCTGTTCAGGATAACTTTTATTTTAAGTTGTATATTATGTTACTGCGTATTGCTTTATGCCTCAGTATTAATTAATACAGTGAGCAAGGAAGAAATAATGCATAATTAAAATACTTGTATCTGAAAACTTCTACAATGTTATTTATTTTATTTACAAGATGCTTAACGGATGTAAATTAATCATAAATAATAAATTGTCTAATAATAAATTTTGCTCATTGCTTGCCAAACCTATTAAGAAAAATACTTAGTTTATATGTAATCGCATCTGAATGTAATAAGTTATGCTACAAAACTGTTAAAATTAAGTTAATTTCACGAAGTCAATAAATATAACTAAAACCACACAGAAACAAATTATTCCACATTTACAAAATCTAATGTTTTTGATGCATCACAAAATGATTTTGTCTGTACTTTGGTTTGTGACTTAAGCAAATAGATTTCATGTATTGGTGGCACTGCAAAAAGTTGCTATGATTAAAAAAACTGCTGCATAAATACTATTCACAATATTCATCAAGTGAATTAAAAATTATGACTGGAATTACACTTCTCTGTCTGTTTTTCTTTTCTGTATTTTAAAGTTGCTTTTACTGTACTGGTTATTAAATAAATTTTCGAATACAAATTTAAAACATTGGATAAATTCGAAATATTTGGAAATATTGGATATATTAAATTCTTGCTTTATTTCGAATTCTCGTGTCATATAAATTGATAATTTTTGCTTTTTGAACTTTCTATATAATTAATTATGAATTCACATTAATTCGTGTTAGATAGGCAGATATAACAATAAAGCCAACATTCACTATCAGACGCTAAATTTATTTTCTTAAAAATGTTATTTATTTTTATTCTGTGAAGGTAAAATTGATGTAGCAAAAAAATTTCCACGTATCTGTAGTTCAATATAATTCTATATCTTGTGAATAAATTGTGTTCTGTTTTTTCTAACTTATCAAGTATTTCACGCTGAAATAATTGGTAAGTGTGTAAACTGCCTATCAAAAGTTGACCACAACTGATACAAAGCATTCACTACTGCTTTGTGCTTTGCTCTAATTCAAAGATTATTTCCATTAATTCTAATTCTTAAAGATTTCTAATTGATTCCTTTTCTAATTCAAAAATTATTTTTTAATCAACTGATCGCCTTTTTACCATGGAATATCTGTTGTTTATCAAATGTTTTAAAGGATCGATGTTTTAAAAAAATGATCTTAATTTTTTTGAGAATAGATTTAAACCTTGACGGAAATAAATTACAATAAAACGAATACTATCACTAGTAGAATAATTTTTTAAATTAATAAATAAATTAATTGATGTAAAAAATATCTGAATAAAATTCTAAAATAGAATTAAAAGCAAATATAAAATATTTCTAAATTTTTTTGGCGTTTATTAAGGATTCGTAAAAAGATTTACCTATTTCTTCCAGAGGGGAGCAACGTAGGTCAAAGGAGCAGCAGCAGCGCCATAGTAGTAGGGTGCAACAGGGGCGACAATGGCTCGGGCAGGGGCAACTGCTACAGGGGCGACAGGAGCGATGGGTACAGGAGCGATGGGTGCAACGGGAGGTACGTAGGCTAGGGGAGCGGTGTTGTACACCTTTCCGGTGAGGGAGCTGGAGTATTGTCCGGTGGAGAAGTCGAAATAGTTTCCAGCCAAATCCTTCACACCGCCGAAACTAGCTCCGGAGCACACGCCAACAAGGGCGATCAAAGCAAGTGCAGCTGCCTGTATGGAATAGAAATACAAATGTCAGAAATGTAATCAGTGGAAGTTTGGACCAAACATAGTGACGGATTTAGGCTTAAGCCCAGTGCTCAGGGCGGCAAATTTTTAAGGGCGCCTAAATTTGAAATCGATTTTGTTTTTATCAACTGTAAGACCGAATTTTAATGCTTTTTTTCTTGCTTTGACAACCTCAAGATGTCAATATTTAAAGGGTAGAATTATTTTTTTAAATAAGTAATCGTTTAAGTAGTAAAATTTAAAATATCTAATAAATAGGTACTAAAATTTTTTTGTTAAGTATAACATTTATCTACTAACGTTAGATTTTTCATAAATTTTTCTTAAAAAGTTGCATTATTAGTGCCGAAAATTTTGCTTTCTGTACTTGCATTATTAAGCATTGAAACACAATTAGTTCAAAAAGTTAAATAAGAGGATGTCATTAATACTTCCGCACGGATGAAAGCAAGAAACAAATATATTATATGATTAATTAGATAGATATGATTTATTTCTCAATTAAAAGCAATTTATTCTAAATTGTATGTTTAGTTGTTATACCATATATATATATTTAATTCATGCCTAAATTCAATATATAAATTTAATTCGAATCCATTATTACTATTCGTATTATTATTATATAAGGACGTTAAATTAACTTGAACCTATATCGCCATCGTACCTAAATCCGTCACTGACCAAACATATTTGTTTAAAATCCTTTTAAAATATATTACATGACTTTAAGCTTCAACCTAGTTTAATAATCCAAATTCACTTGCTTGTATGCCAACAAATTTAATATTATAAAATATTTAATAAAAAAAAAAAAAAAAAAAAAAAAAAAAAAAAAAATAGAACGACGTTAACAAGATTTATCAGGCATTTTTCCCAGTAAAAACAACAGGTTTCGAGTATTTTAAATTTAAAAAATGATAACGAATAAATACATAAATAAAAAAATATCTATTATCTTAAAGATATGTTTTTAAATAAGAAAATAGCTGTAGATAGGTTTAGGACTGCTGGTTTGAACTGTTTAAAAGCATCCATACGAATCTTATTTTAATTTCAAATTAGCTTCTCATGTGCAGTAATAAAAAAAGGATTTCCGCATTCATCTTAAACAAACAATAGGAAAAGAAACAGAAACAATGAAGATTAAATAACTCTGGAAAAAAAACTTTGATATTATTCTTAGTCTATAGATCTTGAAAACGACAGGCAAATTTAGATCAGACTGAATATTTTCAATTTTTATTGAATAAGGAAAACTGAAAAATATTCAATAAACGCTTGTGCTGCCATCTATTTATTTCTTTTAAAAGTAATAAAGGAAAAACAATCATTACAAAGAAAATATATATAAAAATTATCATGAAAGCAGGAAAGTATTTTTAAAATTAAATAAAATAAAAATTCTTTTTTTAAAACAACTTTTGCATGGTTTTTAATTATTCATACCACACAAAATTAGACTATTTTCACGTTTCAAAAAATTGCTTACAATTAATGAATCAAATATTATTTGAAGATTTTTTTAAATATCTTATTATGTGAGATTTAACTTAATAAATATCTCAAAATACAATAACTATCAAGATAAATTTATAAAAAAATTTCATTCAATTGTAATTGCTCTCAATACTGAAATATTTATAGTTAAATGTGAAGTATTAAAATTTTTAAAATTACAAATGAATTAAAATTACAACATTTGGAACTATACTTGAAAATATACTTATTAATTGCGTAACTTAGAATAAATTTAATGTAAGCTTATTTCAAAAAGATTTATTAAACTTTTTAATCTTAATAATAAGATTCAAGTCATTATTTTAATAAAAACAAGATACTTTTTAAAAAACTATAACGAATTTTTTTTTTTTTTTCCTAAACTATTTTGTTTCGCTTAAATGAAGATAAATTTTGTTGAGAATACTTATAAATTTTATAAATGTCAATAAAAATTTAAAGAATCCTGGAACAAATTTTTCTAATATTTCTTGTAATATTTAAAGAAATTATTCGGGAATTACTAAATTTTTAGTTTTCTTAATAATTCACCGAAGCATCAAACCTTCACACTAAAAAACATAAAAAAACTTCAGAAGCAAAAATCCGAATTAAAAATTTTTTTTGATGAACTAATGGATTTAATTTTCAAAATTTGTTTTCACATTTTCGAATTATAAGTAAGTTTCTAACATAAATATTTTTTTTAATAATTACTTTAACACACAAAAGTTAAAACATTATATGAAGTGATTCTATAAGGTTGAAACAACTAAAAGCAACTTACGAATTTTGCCATTTTTGTAGAAAGGGTTGGAATAGCTTCTCTGTTGCTCGAATGAGAGAGAATACTTTACTTCGGTTCGATCCCGCTTTTATACTCCTCATCCATGGTCACCACTCCATTCAAAATTCCACTCGAACGCGTCACAGGTGCACTTTCACTAATCCTCCCCCCCTCCCCCCACTCGGCTCCTCCCTGCTCGAGAATTCTTCCTTCGATTGTCCATGGCTGGCGGGCTTTTGTCTAGAACAATTCTTATTCCGGAATCGTGTTAGGGGCTGGGCTCGAGGTGTGATTTTGACAAGGTTGTTCGTTTCCTTTCGACCATTTTCTCATAATTTTTCTTTTTTACCTTGTTCGAATTGGGAAGATGAACCACTTTCTAAATTCATTTATTCTCAAACGATTTTTTTTCTTTGTTTTGAAACTGAAGCGATTTTTTATCTTATTCTTCTATCATATAGAAAAAAAAATTTACTAGTAAATGATTTGTTTTTAATATTTTTTTTTCAAATACAGATGAAACAATTGCTTGATTATATTTTAAATTTATGATACAAAATGATTTTCAATTATGTGCGTCACTGTTTTTGTTATAAACATGTGGATGAATAGGTTATTATTATTATTTTTTTATTAGTGTAAATATTTTCGTCGCAGTTTATATTTAACTATGTTTTTTCCGAACCAAAAAAAAATAAAAATAATAATGTAACAACTCCTTTATTCATTTTCGTGTATGACGTCAAGAAAAATCAAACTGACGTTTCTTATCAGATTGCTGTTTTTTTAATAGGAGTGGTTTAATTAGAAAATCTGCCCTAAATAACATGTTTTATTCAATAATTTTTTACAAATAGTCAACATCTATGATGGTTTTTCCAAAGCAATTTGTCTAGAAAATGATTGTAGATTTTTATTACTACAATATTTCTGAAGCTTTTATTTCCGTTTTTTCAATGGATCTCCAATAACGGATATATTACCCTCTATTATAATAAAACCTTTTTCAATTTTGAAATAACCAATTGAATTCATCATTATTTAAAATAAATTGAAAATTAAATATTTGAATTTTAAATTAAAAGATAACAGTCCTATTATTGGCCAGATTGATGTAGCATGCTGGCCGGACTTGGCCCGCGGGCCGTAGTCTTAGACATGTAGAGCAGGAGTACAGTTCACTTCAATGATGAATTCAACAAAGAAAAATATGCTTTAATTGTGCATTACATCTTATTTAATGGATGGAAAAGGCAATTTCAAAATTATAGTTTCAGAGATCTATTTAACAAGAAGAATCTGGAAATCGTTATACTTCCTCGTATATTGTGAAATGTTATATGAACTGCTGGTTTCAAGCAAGATTTGTCCGTTTAGTCCCAAAATATGATTTGAAACTCTTAATAATCTAAAAAAGTACGAAGAATATTAAAGTTCAGGTTGTGCAATATGTAGGCTTCTTGAATATTTGTGGTACTTGTCAGAGGTATCATAGTTCCATATATCCGTATACGATACTATATTTATGCATTACTCTTATTATTATGTAGTTACATTATGCATACTATATGCATACCATATTATATAATGAATTTATACATTATATTTGTGGTACTTGTCAGAGGTACCACAAATATACAAGAGATCTATATATCCACAATATCCATATATTTTAGGCGATTATGTTTCAAAATATACGAAAAGAAAAATAATAGATGATTAAAAAACAGAAGAAAATGATGAAACCTTAAAAAGAGCATGTATTGATAGAGATGTAGTCCTTAAAAAGTACCTGCATATTTTATATCAACTAACACAATGCTGATTTTTGAATCTTGGGCATATTGACAGAGTTTTGGCAAAAATATGTAGCAGAATGAAAAGAAGACGAATTCTACATGAAAAGTAAAATATTTGTTGATTTCTGAAATGTTGTAAATGATGTATGTGAGCTGCACTGATTAAAGAGTACAACAAATTTCGCAAGGCGTAGGATAAAAACAGTAATTGGTGTTGTTAGTATACCAATTTAGAAGAAAAATTTATTTATTCTAAAAAAAATCATTAAATTGTAATTCTTTTTATATGCATATTATGAATGTTATGCGTATGAATAATGTGCAATTCATAGCAAATTATTAATGTCAGTTGTTTTTAGAAAAAAAATCATGTACAATATCAAAATATTTTTAAATGGCTAACTAGCTTAAAAATAAAAATTCATTAGAAAAACGAAGGAATTATATAAGAATGAATTATTTCTCTTTTAATTAATCCTTTCTCTTTAATAAGTCCAGAATATTGCTCTGACATGTTTTACATTAGTTTATTTAAATCAATTTAACTTAAAAGTTGGTCCTGTAGTAGTTCGAACAAGCATGAACAAGACTTTAATTCCCATTTATCACATGCTTTGCTGTTACTTTTTTTGAAAACAAGTATAATTTATTCCGAATCAGACGGAATGTCTTGTGCGTACAAAGTGAATTTTACGGATTTTATTCTATAATACATGCAATTATGCAATTATTCATTAGAGTTCACCGAAAAGCAACAGATTCACAGTGTAGATTACAGATTTACTGTGGATTAAAATATTTCCTGAAATTAAATATACTCTTAACAAACCAAACAGATTGAGATTAGTGCATTCTATAAGCTAGATGCTAATAGAGTTAAATAATGCATTGAAAAAATGCTGCATTTAAAAATGCAAATGCCTCGAATATCGTTCACCAAAGATTGTAAAGCTCGCTTCAATAATGGCCTTCTCGAATGAATGAGTGCACTTGAAACGCCCGTTATTTTCACCTTTTGTCTGTTACTTAAGAACCTCCAGTTTTGCTCGTAATCATCAGCTTTCAAGGTTGAGAAAGTTTCAGTTTTTGCATCATTAGAAACTTCAGATTTACGTACTTCGAACTCAGTTTATAGTATTCGTTCATATTTTTTTTGTAAAATGTATATTTGTAAATATAAATATTTTTTTAATAAAACTTACAGTTAAATATGTGGACGAGAATTTACTATTTTTTTTTGCTGTTTAGCTTGTCTTTTGAACCATTTATTTTCAATATTTTTTTAATATTTTAATTTTAATATGTATTCTTTTCTATACAGCATTGAAGAAGGGCAACAGGCCACTTTTAAACTCATATGAAATCTTTTTAAATTATGTTTTTGAAATGTATTCCATTTAATTTTCTTATAATCTAAAACATAACAACATAAATATTACATTTCATTAATTCATGATAAAAAAAGAATAATTAAATCTCTTACCAGGCATAGATATGAATAAATATTTAATATTTTCCTAATTCTACAATTAAATTAGAAACAACTGGAATAACTACTAAAAATTCAAATTTTCCTTAATAGAATTAATTTGTGGAAATTTGAGTTTACATTTAATATCAGTATATATTGACATCATGGAAAATAAACCAAGATTCACAGAAATAAACTTTCATTTTAAACAATATTCTTCAACTGCTGTTGTCTTGAAATATACAAAAACATTTGATAAGTACATGAAATTATAGAAACAAAAATAAACAACCAAGACTTTCCCAAAAATGTGGAAAAACATCATCCATATGAATAAAATTAAAAATTAAGCAAGAATAGAATATATTCGGTGATAGAATTCTTTTCTGATGATATTATTGCATGTCTGTAACAGTTCTACCAAAAAATATAATGAGGGAAATTCTGCCAAGAAATATAATGTTCTAATTTAGAAATCTAAAGAAATATATTGTTCTAATCTAAATATCTAAAGAAATCTAATGTTCTAATCTAGAAATCTAAGGAAATCTAATGATCCCTCATTTAGACATTTCTGGAGGAAGATAATCATCCCTTATACATAAATTCCAGAAACTTTCAAGAGAGAGGATTCTTGCTCCATCCTAATCCATAAAACTAGTACTCCTCTACAAAACTAGACTTTAAGACCCTAGACACTAGACCTAGACTTGACCGTTCTACTACACCACACCTCATCACTGGGCCTAGAGTTGAGATGCTTTTATACAATTTGGGAATGATGTGGGTGAAATTGAATGGACACACGATGGAGGCACAAATCCTTTTTGAAGGTACAGAAGTTGAACAACGAGAAAAAATTTTACAAAAACAATGGAAAATATAAAAAATTTAAAATTAAAAAAAAAAGGAAAAATGTAAAATACGAAAATATATCAAAATATTAAAAAGCACATAAGGTAAATTATTAGAAAACTTTAAAAACAATGCGATACAATAAACACAACATTGGATAATATATAAATCAGAGACAGAAGGAATATTCATCAAAGCAATTAAAATGTATTGAAAGGATAATTAGAAGATGAATTACAGCTATTAAATAATTGGAAGGTGGAAGAAGATGCTCAAAATTATGAACAATGGAAATATAAAAGGCAGGAAGATGTAACATCTGAGAAGAGATAATTAGCAAAGTACATAATTAAATAATTAGTATTCACATCAAAATATTGGGGAAAGTGCAAAGTGAAAATTGACATGAGTAGCAATAAAATAACAAGCTGTTTCACAATTAGTTTACCCTAGATATACACACATAATGTATACACCAACGTAAATTATTTTTATAATCAAGTATGAACTACGAGAGACAGCATCAACAAGAATGCTTCAATCCAGCTGCATTTATCCTGTATGCACATACTCTGGACAATGAGTGGAACTAAGGCCTTATGTAGAAAAAAGCCTTTGAGAAAAACTAAGGTCTTTGAGAATTATCATAAATGCAATGAAGATAGAGAAGAGTATCAGAATTCTGAAATTTCTTGCTGAGATAAAAAGAATACTGTTATTTATTAATATATTATACTTAAATATGTGCATAATTCCTATTTTCTTATTATATTTAACTTTTACCTCCAGGAAAAAATTTGCTCTGAACCATTTAATTTTTAAATCAAATATTTTTTTTTCATTCCACTAAACTAATATATTTTTGTTAAAAATTTATTTCTCGACAAAATAAACCTTTTTTATATTTTTTTATTTTAGTAAAAGTATATACGTAATATATATTTCACAATATTGACGAAAAAAAAATATCTTCGAAAGCGAATAAACGTTGAAGTGTTTTCAAGGTGAGAGATAAATTTAACCTTTCAAGAGCGAAGAAAAAATGACTTCTTAAGGGAAACGCCCTGCGCTTAAAATGTTAGAAGCAATTAGATTTAATGAGCGAGTAAAGCGTATTTCTACCTGAAGAAGTACAAATGACGTCCATAGTACATCATTTTTTCAAGGCTGATTTATCAATCAAAAGGCTGATTGCTTTAAGTAAACCATTATGCTTTTGTTTCCGATAATGACCTATCGGACTCAGACGTTTGTAGTCTAAGTGATTCATTGCTAAAATAAATTTCTTGATAAATTATTATTCCGAAGGCCTATATATGGAATCCCAATTATCATAATTATCTTATTTTCTTAATGTGATTATCCCGGATATGTATTTTGAGACAACGTATTGAATTTTTAAAATTAATGTTAAACACTGAATTTCTCAAACAGGTATTTAAATTAAAGGTAGACAGTATCTAGTATGTACCAATTAATAAATATTTCTTTTTAAGTGTGTTTGTTCCTCTGAAAAAATCGTCAATTGTTTCAATTGCATTAATTATAATCCATATCTGTAAAATAAACTAAGCTTCTTTTAGCAAATGTCTTTTCTTTTACATCATAAATTACTTTATTAAACTCGTGCTATTATTCCACGTTGAACAGATGGAAACAGTAAATATATTATACAACTGAAAACATTAATACCAAAATATATAACCAACATAACAGAAATACTGTAATTTTTAAATAGTCAATATAAACTAAAAATCCCTTGTGCTGTACATAATGAAACACTTCAATCTCTAAAGATGAGTAATTTGTTAAAATTTCAAAGGAGGAAAAAGAAGTGATTGCTTACTTGAATTCTGGTTATTTTCTAGGATGATTAGTTTTCTTAATAAAAATTTAATTAATTAATGTGCAAATTAAATTAAATTCTTTTATGGAAACTATAATAAACTCACAGATATTTTATTACCCTTTAGAGTTTCCTTCGGCCTAACCCTTTGAATATACTTTTTAACAAATTGCATTATTTTTCATACAAAATGCTTTTTGAGATAAATATATATTTCTTAAATATGAAATTGCATGAATCATATTTATAGTAACATTGTTTATATGAATAAGAATAGCTCTTTGTCAGTTAGCATTTAGATAGGTAATTAACAATCAGACTAGCAGATAAATAGTACATTTCCCGCTACTCAGCACCAATAGAGCCTGGTACACTTCACTTGCATTGTACCACTGCAATTTGAAACATGTACCCCAACTGATATTTTAGGGTATGTATCCTTTTCCCTTCATCCTCGAAAGCAAAGGACATTTTTTTCCTGCCTGAAAATTTATTGTGCTATTCTATAAACAAGGAAGCTTTCAGTTCGGATTCTCCAAGCGAGTATCAAATCAAAGCAGCTTCATTTCAGAAACTCAACATCTTATCCGCGAAATCTCCAGTATCCCAAAGATATTTTAAAACAAAATTAACTCCGATTATGATCTACATATTCATTTTAGAAATTTTCACTGGATGGTTTTTTTTTTACTTTAACTTTACGATTATTTTTAATTAATAAAAAATTTCTGAGGATGAAACATAAAGTAATCCAGCTTCTTACTCAAAAATTCAGGTATGTAAATGTTCTTTAAAATGTATATATTATTGCCAATTATCAATTAATGTCGTCATCACATTACGCATTTTAAGAAAATGGCTGATAAATTAGCAAAGAGGGAACTATTAATAAAGCAAAATTCTGATAAGTGGATGCCATATAAGATGTTTTTTTAAAAATTGGAGAAAACTATAAAAATTCTGAATGAATTATCTGTAGATACCTGAAAAGAAAAAAAAAAGATTCTGCATTTTTTGGGGATTTTATAGTTTATAATATGTTAGATGCTTCCTTCAGGAGCTTTACTGCCTGGAAACTTTATTCATGAAAAATGAAATCTTCTAAAACCTTGATATATAGTCACATTCAATTACTTCTATTCCTATCGAACTTGGTCGATAGCAACATCTAAACTAGTTCCAATAACCCGTAACGAGTCATGATAAAGGGTAAAAAATACAGCTTCTTTTTGTATTGACCTTGCGACACAAAGACACGGGGCACTCAAAGGGAGAAATCTGACTTCACCACACCCGGATATACCCCCGCTGACTGGGTAACTATTTTAGTCGGATTTTACGACATGCATGGGGCTATCTAATATTATAATTACTACTATGGGGCCATTCTAATATGGACCCACACGGAGATCAATTACTTCTAATAATAATAATATTTTTTGCATATACTTAAGTTTTATAATTAATTTGGATAAATTATACTTTTTACGTATATCAATTCGGCTTTTTTTAAAAATTTTTTACACATTCGTAGGTTTTGCATTTGTAAAAACATCTTTTTTCACTCCATTGATTTTGCATTTTTAAACATATGGTTTTTTACTTAAAAATGGACTTTTATTGATTTGTTTTACCTTATTATTGAAGTGATTCAATAATAAAATGTTTTCCGGATCATTTCAAACACCTGTAATCACAGATAGCTGAAAAGCTGCACTTTTAATGCCTGCGAATATTTGAAAATATTTATAGTTCTTGAAAAAAAATTGTATGCATTTGTTTATCAAAATATTACTCTATATAAAACCAATAAAAGAATTTTTTTTAAAATTCTATTAACATAAGTTCCTAAGAAACATTTTATTAAAACTTGTATTTTTATATTCAAAATAATTAATTGGAATTCAACTGTCGATTAACTATTAGAAATGTGAATTCTATTAACATAAGTTCCTAAGAAACATTATATTAAAACTTGTATTTTTATATTCAAAATAAATAATTGGAATTCAACTGTCGAGTAACTATTAGAAATGTGAAGAATTGTATAAGTTTTTAAAAATTATTTCTATTTGAAGGTTGTAGAAAGTGTATATAAAAATGACGGAAAAATAAAGAGAAGCATCATTGTCGTTCCTTCTTGAAGGTGAATGAATTTGGAGGGAGCTAATGCAAATGAATTCGTGCCGCTATTGTTCAGACTGCTATTCTTCTAATCCGAAAATTTTCACGCTTGACTATTAGAAAGTCGCCCTTGAATAAAGAAGAATAGTGCTGAAAGAGCAATTTTTTAACAGTGGTCGAGAATCAGGTTAATATGTTGTAAAATGAATTCTCTTTTGTGAAATGTAAGTATTTTTTCGTGCGAATTCGAATTCAATGAATTATTAGTGCTGTTTCTTTGGAAGAACTAGGGATATTTTTCATTTAGTCAATGTATGATATTAGATTTTTAATTTCAATGCACAGTGATGTCACTAATCATCAATTCATGGTTCTTGCTCTTTATTTAATAAAATTTAACTTATTTATGTATTTCAATAAAAAAATAAAGGAAACATCAAAGTTCATTTTTAATAAAGCTGGTATTTTTAAATGACCTACTTAAAATTAAACATTTTAACCCGTTGCTGTGTTCCGTATTTTTGAGATTGGGTTTCCCATTATATTGAAGTATTCTCTTTATATTTTCCATTATTATGACGAATTGATAAATGAAAGCAAAAAATCCACAGCCATTAAAATTTTAAATCCAACTCATGGTCTAGTGCAAGGGTTGCCAAACTTTTCAGCCTTCGGGCCATACTGTTTACTCCAATAAGTACCAAGGGCCAAAACCGTTTTAATTTTTCTGCCATTATCTATAATTTCTAGACCAGTCGCCGAGTACGGCGGGATGTTCACTAGTTTATAATGTTAGTGAGATTCATTTCAATTATTTCTTAGTTGTTATGCTTAAGTTAAATTTTCTGCGTATTATGCTTGTCATTAAGCTTTACCTAGCAAGTAAATAAAACCGAGTTATTACCATTTTGTGTTTTTTTATCCAACTTATTACAGAAACAATAAGCTATTCGCTGTCGCGGGCCGGATTGATGACACTGGCGGGCCGTAGTTTGGAGACCCCTGGTCTAGTGGAAACGCATGCAGCTAGAGGGCAGGAGATTTGAATCTGCTGGTGGCATTGTTGTAGCCCCTGCTTTCAGAAACGAGAATACTCCATGGTTAATGTGAATCTCATTTCGATAATCAGTCTGCATGCTGGAACTTTACAGTTTTTTCTCCCATTTGACATCTAAAGTTGACTTAGACCTTGTGGCTAAGTTAGCCCTAAAAGTAGGACCTAAAAGTCACTGTCCTTTCCTCATCACCCGTCGATGGACTGTCCGTGGTACACATAAGTTGTACGTAATTCCAATCAATTTTAACAAAATAAAGAAAAATCATAATTTAAACTTTTAAGTTTATCTAGTTAAGTTTAAACTTTTTGGATAAAATTTTATAAAAGGCAAAAAATAACAGAAAATTCAATCATGGCTTAAAAAATTTTTAAGTTCAACAGTTACTAAAGAGATACCATCATCATTAACGATTGGATACATTTTTTTCTATTGAATTTTATGAAAAATTACGAATTTTTTTCACCTTTGAAAAAAAGACTCTGAGATATGATTTAGAATTAAATCAATCTTGCCTAAAATCAAGTTAATCTACATAAAAAAAAAAAAAAAAAAAAAAAACTTCCGGTCCTAAATATTTTATTGGCTAATTTATATAATATTTTTCACTTTGAATTTAAAAAAAATTTAGCAATTTTTCTCTACTAGTTATAAACGTATAGTGATATACAATGTATGGTGGTATAATGATATGCATGTTATCAATGCAGAACTCCTCTTTTCTATGCAGGTACGCAGAAATATGACCACTGCAACACTAACCCTAAATAGCATTTTTTCCCTTTACGATTGAAACGGATGCCAGTATACAGTAGCACAATAAAGTGCGAGAATGAATGAGATGAATTAATGATACAAAAATTCCTAAAGTAATCGGTGAAGACAATAGATACGGATATCATAAAAATTTTGCAGATATAAGCAAAGTGAAAGAGTTTGCAAAAGCGAAATTATATGAAAAAAACATACATATAAATAACATTGAACAGAATAAAATAGGATTGAGTTCCATGAAAACTATCAGTTGGGTGACATTCTGACATTTTTCTACTTGAATGAATCAATGTAAATAAGCCGATGGATTAAAATATCACCTTTTGCATACTTTGTAATTTATTCGTAAACATTCTTTTATAATGATAACGCCATATTCTTTTCTAATTTAAATGATTTTTTTTTCCGAAATCCTTTCTGTTATCTGTTTAACGCATTTTTATAATTATTTGTTCTGCTTTGTAGGTAGCTCATAATGTATGTTATCGATACATAAGTAAGATTTGTTCAACTACTGTTTATGCATGTAATTCCAGCATTAAAAAATTAGAACAAATGTCGACTGCAAGGTCATTCTAGATACCGTCGCGATATTCAGATTTTATGCTAATCCATAGTGACACTAAAGAGCGATTGTAAAAATTTTTTGTTGTAGGTCAAGTACAAACTTCATATATTAAAAAATCAATGTTCTAGGATCTTTGTCTATATAAAAGAATTTTTCTTGGAGAAATTTGATCTCCTAGAAGTCGAATAATTCAATGAGCATATGCCGTTAGTCACTCCTCTCGAAAGATACTACAAATAAGGAAATAAATTTCTAAAAGATAAATTAATCATCATATGATACCCGAATTAATCTGTTCGCTGCTTTTTTGTAAATGTTTGTACTGCTTTGTATCTAGTACACAATGTATGCCATCGATATATTTTCAATCAAAAATTCTTTAAATTTGATATCAAGACATGGAATAATTTAAAAATCATTTGCCTTCTTGACATTCAGATAAATCTTTCAATAGATAAAAATTCATTCTTGATAATTTTGTTAATGAAATAGTTAAAATATTATTCATTATAAAATTGCGTTACATATTAAGTGATGAACTTTTTATATTTTTATATTAAATAAATTTTCTAAACGATAAATCGTATTAATTTGCTCGTTGTTTTTTTGTAAATGTATATATAGGCTTGTATCTGGTATACAATATACGTCATCTATATATTTTAAATAAAATTTGTTGAATTACGGTTTATTCGTGGAATTCGGACATTAAAATATTAGAAAAATGCAAGGTCATTCAAGATAGCGTCGCGGTATTCAGATTTTATGTTAATGCATAGTGACACCAAAGAGCGACTATTACAGATTTTAGTCGTAGGGTCAAGTACAAACTTCAGATATCGATAAGGCATTGTTCTAGGAACATCTTTGCATATAAAAAAAGGAATCTTGAAAGATTTATATCCTAGAGGTCGCTAAAATTGTATACTTTGTTTTTCTCAATGAAACGCAAATATGTATCTGTTCCGTTAAGAAATATTCACCAAATAAATTCAATTTTTTTTTTTTGAGTTTATAAAATATAAATGATATTCTCTATAGAAATGTTTTTGTTGAAAAACCTACTCAATTGGATTTATATTAGAAATGCAATACTATCTTCTTAAATGATTTTTTTTATTCATACTCGTATAACTTGAGTATTTTAAGACAATTTCAATTTTTCGCTATTATTATATAATTGATTATCAATAAATTAAATTTAAACCAAGTATTTTTATCAACACAGAAATAGGAGTATAAATAAATAAACGGATTAACTTTTGTCAACACAGAAATACGAGTCTTGAAATCATCTTC
Organism: Caerostris darwini; assembly: GCA_021605075.1. Taxonomy (NCBI): domain Eukaryota; kingdom Metazoa; phylum Arthropoda; class Arachnida; order Araneae; family Araneidae; genus Caerostris; species Caerostris darwini. Next base: position 372,782 of record BPLQ01001616.1, read on the forward strand.
AATCACAAAATTTCTTCTAAAACCAAAATAACTAAAATTATAAAATATATATATATATATATATTATTCCAATAAACTATGTCATCATTTTATCCATAACAAAAATTTTTTAATAGTTTCACAGCAATAGTAGCAAATATTTGTTTTGCTTCCATCTTTATGAAGTTGCTCATATAAAGATTATATAAATTTATTTGTTTGCTTCATATCAAGTTATTTGTTTTGCTTCCATCCTTATGAAGTTGCTCATATAAAGAAATGTTTCCTTCAATTCTACTTCATTCTAGTGCTTTTATATCTACATTGTGATAACTTAAATCACTTCTACTATCCACCTAAATGGTAAGAGAATTTTAGACCTTAACAACAAGATGCTAGTGGATGTTTATCCATGGCAATCTGCCATCTTTGGTAATAGATGATATTGCGTTGAGTTTTTAAGTATTTTAACGCATTATTTCATGCCATTTACAATTTCGTCATCTGTTTACATTCAGGAAAGGGAAGGAATGGAAATTCGACCCAGAAAAGGCCAGGCAATTTTTGCACTCCATCCCACGCACGTGTGCTGAAGACGCAAACTTTAATCTTCTGCGAAAGATCAGGGCGTGGTGATCCTCTCGTCAGTTCGAAAAGTGCTGGAAGTTGTGCAATGGATTGACAACCCCAAGAAAGTTCGAAGGGAAAGTTCTTTTGTTCTTCAAAAAGCAAAGGGGATGGGTGATTGTTAAATTTTTCCGTTTGTTTTAAAGAGAAAATGTGTTGAAATGATTAGTTTGATGAAGAAAAAAATATAAATAATGAAAATAACTAAACAGTTTTAATATTTTGAGAGTGAATAAACGCATTTTTATTGCACCCTATAAAGAAGTAATGAAAAAATACGGACAATATAGAATTATTCTCAGCTATTCTATACTTGATTATCAATAAATTAAATTTAAAAAAGTTTTCTGATAAAAATCTTTTTCTGATAAATATGCTATTTATTAGACCATAAAAGAATTCATAATTTTATAATTAATTCCACATTTAAAATGACTTTAGTTAAAAAGTATTGACTGAATAATTAAACACTTTTCTAAAATAAATTTTTTTGTAGACAACAATGTAATAACAAGGAATTTGAAGTAATTTTCTAGTATGATATTCATGGAGCGAATTTATAAAAATAATGTTGCGAATATTTTTAAAAAAAGTCACTTCATCAGCATTTAATGAATCTTTCCTTACCGATTTAAAACTCTTATCAAATAATATTCTGCTAAATGCAATAAACAGGTAAATACTAAATAAATTTTTATTTTTCATGGTATAGAAACGTAGCATTTAGATTTGAAGACATTCTTTCATTCCCCTTTCAAAACGAAAATGAAAAATGCTGGGTAGAGCAAGAATTAAAAAAAAAATTACAAAACGTTCGAATTATCAAATTGATTTCACATGTAAACCATCCTTTAAAGTCCATATGTTTCATTTATGTTTCCTAAGATCTAACAAGTAATATAAAAAAAAAAATTTTTTTAAGTGAATTCCTACTTTTTTTTCATTCTATTGCAGAAAGTCCTTTAAAAATAATTTTCATTCATTTTTTAAAGTTTATCTAGCGCCATCTATTGGTAGATACATGCAACTTAAATCTAAAAAAAACTAAAATTAATTATTTAAATTTAATTACTCAATTAATATTAGTAAAAAAACCGTGTTAACATCAAGTGTCATCCACTACAAGTTAAAAAAAATGTATTTGAACTTGAGTGGATGAATAAAAAAATATTTTATTAACGATTGAAAATTTGAACAAGATATATATATAGTTAGAGTGTGAGCTAATAGAAGGAATTGTAAAAAAGCGCCTGATGGCGATAAAAGTGACTAGCGCTCTGGCGCTCTGCCCCATACGTTTCGGACTGGAGGATGGATGTTTCATGGATGTTTGTAGTGGTTAGGATTCCACTTTAAACTGTAGATCACTGTCTAATATGACTGTTGGGCATAGGGCTGATAACCCTACCCCCAAAAAAGAAAATATCTACTGTCTCGAAATCTGCTAATTGGCAGACAGCCTCGGCCTATCATGGGGCTGTAGTTCAAATGAAAAAGAAGATATAAAAAATAATAATCATTTAATTTTACTTCATATTTTATGATTTATCTCGTGTGGTAGTCTTTGAAAGATAAACAAATGTTAAGTTTAATATAAAAAAAAACCTGTTAAATTATCGAATAATTATGAATATGTCTTCGTTGTAAGCTAAATCTATTTATCAATCCGTCAAGTATTTCCTCTTAAATTTGTTTCCTAGATCAAATTTTATTTATTTAAGAATTTCCTGTTTGCCTGTACTTTAATTTGACTTTTCAAGCTTTAAACAACATTAAATTTTTTTTTCTCCTTGGGATTTCCTCATTTTACTTTTATAAGACACATTTTAATTCTTTTGTGTTGGAAGAAACCTAGGAAGACATGGCAAGGACGAATCTGGAAGACACGCCTTTCAAAAATACAGCGATCTCTCTTCCGAAAAGTGCTTCAATAGTTCAGATGCTCGTCCTCAATAGAGAAAGGCGTGCCTTTCATTGAAAACAAAATATAATTGTTTGTAACAGTTGGAGTGTGTTACTAAAAGCATTGTTTGGGTAGCTCCTTTATTTGTTTATATTCTTTTATAAAGGTTAAGAACTCGTAAAGAATCGTTAAAGAACTTCATTACTATTTTTGTGGTTAATTAGAGGTGACCTGGATATTAGCTTTTCATTGAAAATAATCTAGCATTTGTTATGTTTTATTACAAGGATTTCAGTAGTAGTTTGAAATTTTAGTAAATTTTGCAATTATTTAATTAATAATGCTTTTAACTATTATTGATATGTTTGGATAACATTTATAGATTAATTTAGAGTTATATTTTGAAAAAGTAAAATTCTAATCTTGTAATTTAATTTTTAATTTTTTTTCCGTTTCGAGAGATAAATTTTCATAAGTATATATATATATATATATATATATATATATTTACAAAAATATATTCATGGAATTTTTAGTAAAGTACTGTATTAAAATATTATTATAAATGCCCGAGAATATCTTTTACCTCAATTCATTTAATCCAATTGTAACATTAAATACTTGAATATTTTATGGCTACTATTTTTTTTCATTGGATATGCACATGCAAAGTTAAAAGTCGAACTTGTGCAAATTCATTATTATTTTGTAAAGGAAAAGCAACATTAAATTAACAAAATTTAATTTTAAACACTTCATGAAAAATTGTTTCATTTTTTTAAATAAGCCAATTTTGGTGAATCAGCTTTAAAAATATTTTCATATCATATTATTGTTTTCGGCTGAGGCCGTTTAGTACCATAATAACAGATTTGTAATAAATTCAGTGCTATTCAGAGTGCAATACGAAGATTTTAGTAGGCTGTACCTACGTTTCGACACCAAAATTTATAACGAAATGCCAACAAGGGTCACATTTGGGCGTGCTCAACTCCTATCTCACCTCCTCGAGTTCAGTGAAATGACTTTCTAATCTATAGTTTCTCATAGTAACATCTATGGTAGCATATTCATGATGGTGACATCTATGGTATCCTATTCCTTAAGGTGACCTCTATGTTGAAGTCTGTAGTAACATCTATGGTACCATATTCCTTATGGTGAAGTCTGTGGTAACATCTATGGTAACATATTCATGATGGGGACGTCTGTGGTGACTTCTATGGTAATATATTCATGATGGTGACATCTATGGTACCATATTCCTTATGGTGACGTCTATGGTGAAGTCTGTGATAACATCTATGGTACCATATTCCTTATGGTGAAGTCTGTGGTAACATCTATGGTAACATATTCATGATAGGGATGTCTGTGGTGACTTCTATGGTAATATATTCATGATGGTGACATCTATGGTTAAGTCTGTGATGACGCCTATGGTTAAATCTGTGATGACGCCTATGGTTAAGTCTGTGGTGACTCTACGGCACCATAATCAAGATGGTGACATCTATGGTTGCATATTTATGATGATGATATCTATGGTAACATATTCACGATAGTGACATCTATGGTGAAGTCTGTAGTGGCATCAATGGTAGATATAGTATAATCTATGGCTGCACATTCCCGGTAGGCACAAAAACTTTGCGATGAGAATACATTTTCGGGTTTTTATCTAAACTTTCTAACTGAGGAGCCCAACTAGTTGGTTGCAGCTGCCTTCCAAATTATTCAAAAAATTCAATTTTATATCCAATGCATCTATGAATGAAGCTATTTTGAATAATAGAAGCAGAAAAAGAAAGAATAACTACGCAAAAAAAAAAAAAAAAAAAAAAAATCAAATGCAATAGAATTTTTTAATGTAAAAAAAAAAAAAAATGAAATAAAGAAAAGCAGAAATAAGTTGAGTGTCTCTTGTCCTAGTAACAACATACCAATAGATAGAGTGTTGATCTCATTGGTGACATACAGAATGTCTGAAAAATGGATTATAGAAAGGAGTAGATAGGATAATGATTGTGACAAATTATATCAACATCTTACTTTGATTCGAATAGCCTGGAGGGACTTTCCCATGGCTTTCTCAAGAGAGATAATCAGAAATATAACTGAACAAAAGGTATTCTAAAAAATATTTATGTTCTTATATAATGTAAATTATTTTACTCAAGTGAAAAAGGCAACAACAAGTGTAATTTGAAGATATTTTTTGCAAATCCCAGAAATACACTTGAAATTTGTTTCGCATAAATCCTGCAAGTGAAAATAAAATTTTCCAGCAATCTAAATTTTTAATAAATATTACAATTTAAAAAAACCCCATTGATTTAAACTTATGATTGATTAAATTAAAAAATTAGGAAGCTAAAAATTTTAATGCAATTTTTTTAAATATACAAAAAAAAAAAAGAAGATTTATTTAAAAAGTTGAATTAATCATAATAAAATATTATTTATACTGTCACCGTTTGCAAACACATGTTCTTGCACATTTAAAAAAAGGAATTTAATATTTTTTTAAAGCTTTTACATTTCCATCTAACAGGACGTCTTGGTATGAAGTTGTCATTTTTGAAAATATCCATAAATTTCGGGTGAGCCATCTCTCGTCTTGAAACAATGGAGTATAGCTAGGTCAATGCCATCGCTGCAGAAGCCTTCAGAGGACGCTATTTCAGGAGTTGTTTCGACTTTTCCTTGCGAAATACAGATGCAGATTCTTGGTTAGTAGATCTGAAATTTAAATAAAAAAAGAAAAGAAACATTCATATTGGATTGCTAAAAATCATGAATTAATTGTAAATAATTTTTATTACAGTGATTACATTGCGCATAAACTTGCAATTTATTGAATTACAATTTTATTTTATTTTTTACATATTTAATTATTTAAACATCAATAGTAAAACAATTTTAATTTATTAAATAGCAATATTAAAACTTTTGAAATATATTGATAAAAGTGTTCGTTAAAGTAATTAGTTATACAATTTAAAAAATTTAAATTGTATTACTAATTACTTTAATAAAGGCTTTTATTAAATTAAAAAAATATTTGCTAACAAAAATGATAAAAAGTATACCATAATGTGTTAATGTTTTAAACATTTTAACTGCCAAAAAGTATAGTAAAATAAATTAAGAAAACACATTAAAATATATTAAGATTTCTTTATTTAATTTACTTATTAAAAATAAAAAAGAAAACTTATTTTTATTTACTATTGTTACTACTGATCGCGAAGTCTTGAAATTTGTTATGAATAAACTTTCTAACAAAAAAAAAAAAAAAAAAAAAAAAAAAAAAAAAAAAACCGATATCTCTACTTAGAAATATTTTATGATTAATATAATATCATATGATTAATATAATTAAATAAATTTAATGATTCTGAGTGTTTTAAAGTGAACCAATGTTAGAAGTGTAAAAGAAAATCTTGAATTATATTTACCATATTTTTAAAATAATTTATTATCCATTTTTCATTGCAACTGCTTTTGTAATAAAATTCAGTGCAGCGAAATGTTGAACATAATACAAAAACGTGTGCTTCCAAGCATGATAAAAATTTATTCAACATTCAGGCCTTCAGCAACTGCACATAACTTTATTTTGATTTTAATCGAAATGTAGAAAACTTGAAGCAGAAAAAATATGCATTTGTTTATCAATCTTTTTAAAATCATAATACTCGTTAATATTTGTAGGTATGTGTCAATAAAAATATATAAGAAACATCTGAAAATTTTGCTTTCAACTAGGTTCGAAAGAAATACATGAAGTCTTCCTTAATTAATATTGTTTTGATTTATAGAGTTTATTAATTTATGTTGTATTCTATTAGAAATTTTTCATTAATATTTTCCTATGTGAAATCATTAGCCTTCTATAATCGTTCTATGAAATAAGCAGATTTATTATCCTTTTTCTTTAAGTGACTTCCTTTTGGAGTTTTTAAACTATCCTGATAGCTTTCATAAAAATAATTGGCTACTATTTATTAAAAAACAGCAAAGCAAACAGGTTGGCGACGACTAAATATTTTGCCAACGTGGCACATTCGGTTATTATTTTAAAAGGTCTGCATTATGGAAAGAATGATGCCAATAAATAAACACTTCTTCCAACATAGCTAGGAAGTATAACGCTGATTTTATAATCTAATAAGGGGTGCACCTCCCCGTGGTTCTCCTTGGTAACGTCTTAGGCGTCTAAAAGAAGTACTACTATCAGCATGCAGCAACGCGCGTTGGTATTTTCGATAGCCCAAATTGCCCGCTGTGTTGGAAGACGAGATCTTGGATAGACATCATATCGCAAGATACACATATAACCAACCTTGTATGGAGACTTCGAGGTGAAAAGATATTGGAGAGCTAGAACTTTGCTGATGAGACAATGACTTTTTCTCTTATTGTTTTCTTTTTACTTGTGTGTGCTTTACACTGTTTTGATCCCGTAAGAGTTTGCCAGTTTCTTTTGCTATTGGAAATAAAAAAAAAATCTACCTTACCATGGTTCCCCTTGATATTACATGATAAAACATTAAAAAAATAACTTTTTTTAAAATATTTATTATTTTTTTATTTTACAAATAAATAAACAATTCAAATAACGGTTTTCTTTCTCTAATTTATTTTGATATATAGATGTAGAAGAAGCCTGATGGATAGCTCATTAGATTATTACACTAATAGGCCTTGGTTTGCAAGTTTACGAGTGCAGAACTAAAAGGTATGGAGATAATAAATCAACAGGCTCGTATGAATTCCAGAAATAAAAATATTGTTTCATTCTCTCAGATTGGTGGTGTTTGTCCCAAATTATGGTGGAAATGCAGATTAGATTTCTTATGGTGCGCCTTGAGTAACATTTTATTTCACATGCATCATCAACAACAACATTTAACAACATTGGCATCTAAAATAAGCTCAACCAAAACGATCTTAATTACAATAAAAAAAATAATCATCAGTTTCGTCTTAATTTGTTTGACAAGACTATTGTCGATGAATTGAATTTTTTTCTTATAAGTTTCGCCATACATTCACCGCATTTCCCCAAACACTATATAAATCTAGAAAGGAATTTAACCAAAACTCATGAATACAAAGGTCATTTGGATTTTTTAGTATTTGGCAAGAAAAAAGGAAAACATAATTCGATATTCAGAGTGCATACTAACAGTAGCTGATACAGCTTCTGTGGGTCAAAGATCGAACCCTTTCTAGGATTTGTTTGTTGTTCTGGAGTATTCTTACGAATGTTGCAAAGAGTTAGGAATAATGTAGTATGATGACATGTTTGTTTCAATAAAACAAAATGAATGATTTTTGAAAAAAAAATTGTAATGAATTTTTTCCAAAATCTTTTCATAGTGTGTGATTTACTAATGTGCTTTTAATATTTTTAATATTTATATATATTTTTAATAAACATTTAATACTGTACTTTAGCAAATAATACGTTATCTTTTTACTTAAATGGTAAAATATTGTAATGTTAAAAAAAATATTAAATTAATAGCAATTTTTTGTCTTTTATCAGAATTTTAAAGAGTAATTAATTAATTTTTCATATAAATTGAATAGAATTACTACAGAGTGAATTATAAATAATTATTTGTCTACGAAATCATTAAAAAGTATCATTTAGGGAAAAAAATCGTAAATAAACTACAATTAAAAGTGAAAATATATTGTTTTAGTGATATTTAAAAATTTCACTTAAATATTTTTAATAACAAATTGTCAACTTTGTAGAAAATTGAAAGAAAAAATTTAACATGATTTACATTATCGTAAATATTTAGTTTATTTTGTGATCTATTTCCTATGTTAAAAAAAATGTTTTATTTATACTTACAAACACAACGCATATCCATTTATTAATCTTAGCAATAAATTTAATAACAAGTTGCAAATAGAATAATTCAGTGCTTATATCAAAAAAAAGTACTATTTCTTTTCTATTCCTGAAGGGTTCACTCTCATGACTGTTTTAGCGGTTTCAGAATTACTCAATTAATTACTGGATATGACAATTTTAATTACTTAAACAGATTTAATATATGTTCAATTTTGCAACTGTGCAATGCAGGATACTGAACGCATTCTTTTTAGCACATTAGAAATACACTAGAAAAATTTTAGCACTAGAAATACACTTACTTACTAGAAATTGTTTGAACACATTAGAAAAATTTTAAGGAAAGAAACTGTCTCTCCCAAATTCAAATAATCATTAAAACTTCTGACTTCCTGCTTTTGTCAATTTCTTAATAACCATCCTTTAGAAGCCTCTCTCTTTTATTTTATTTCGCCTTTATATTGTTATTTGTTCTTTCAAATTAACCATTTATTAGATGTTTTTGCTATTAGGATATTGATTTATTTATTGCTTACTTCAATAAACCTATTGTGATTTTGATATATTGTGAATTTTTTCTTTAAAGAAAGAGTTTTAACTATAAAGGGAAATAAAGAAAATCATATTAAAATTTTTTTTTAATTTATTTGTTTTTCAATGATCTGAACAGAAATAGCTTGATGATAATAAAATATTTTAAATTAATTATTATTTTAATATAAGCAGTCCACTCTATAAATATGAAAAATTTCTTTTTGCTTTTTTTTTAGGAATTCATAACAATCGATTTCAACTAATTTATTAATAATAAAAATAAAGTAGAATATTGATATTTTTATTGATAAATTGTTAACATTAAATTGTTTTAGAAAATTAACTGAACAAAACAAAAACGTCAGTTTATTTTTTTTTTTTATTTCAGTGACTTGGAATAAGAGATAAAAATGTGCAGTGTATTTTTGAAATTTTTGTAAGATTTAAAAATAATAATTGTGGTAGAAGAAACAGTAACAATGATTATTTACTGTGATTCGGTTAGAAAAGAAACATTTTTTTTTGTACCCATTACTATAATGCAATCTTAATGATGTTAATTCAAATTAAGAAACAAATGAGCAAGAAATATTAATGATTATGAACGATATTATTAATTATATATTAATTAAATGTTATCAATTGATTAGTTTATTTTACTAGTAACACCTGAAAAAAGATCATTTTCATTTTTTTATGAAAAGTGAAACAATTTTTTTAAATCATGCAAAATAATGGAAGTTTGACTAATTATAATCAAAGTTTATTATTTATTGCAACTTGTACAAATATATAGAACATTTCTCATTTTATTTGCATCTGAAAAAAGTAAGAACATAATATTTCGTCAAAATATATCGCGAAATACTTTAACTCTAACACAATAATAATTCGCAAAGTCCGGATATTCGGTTCACCGATTTCTTAGACTATTTAAAATTTGATTAATCATAGGATTAAATGTATAGAAAAATTTATGATTGGTTACAAAAAAAATGTCTCCTTGTCTTTCAATAAGTAAAGTGAAATTGATGAATTCAGATGTCATTATTAAACAATATATATATATATATTACAGCATCCATTTTTTATTCTAAATTGCAATATCGACATCTGCACATTTTTTTTATTCGTTTTTTTTAGTCTGCACAAATTACTTTGTAGAGACGAACCGCTTTCTTTATCGTTCAGAGAACTGTGTTCGATATTGTAATCAATTTAAATTTGTTCCGAATTATACTGATCTTTTCTTTTATTTTGAATAATTTTTCATAGTAAGTTGTAAACTCGTCACTTCTCTTTTCACACCTTATCTTAGCAAGGAACGCTACTTTTTCACAATGCTTTATTATATCGTGCTTTTTTTTCTAATGTAGGCCTTTTACGTTTCATAGTGAAAGAAAAATTTTCACGTTTTATTTTCAAACTCATTCTCTTTTTAATGGGATTAAATTTAATTACCATGAATCAATTTTATTGTAGATATACGTTTTATTTGTATACATAATATTTTATTGTAGATTGTAGATATACATGTCCAAATCTAATGTATGTTAAAGTTCAGATAAGTCGACTACTTACTCGTTTATACGTACATACTTCGAGGTTTATATGTTAAGATGTTGAAAAGGGAAACATCGAGATACTGTAATGTCAAGTTTACATTCTAGCCTAGTCTTCTAAATACATATACTAGTGAAATGGGCCACATTCAAAAAACTGTAACATTAATTGTGAGAAATCCAGCTTGTTCGAAGCCGGACTATGCGAGGGATTGTTGCATTCCGTAAGCCGAAGAACAACTGTATTTCACCTCCGGTTAAGAAACACTGCGACGGGTTTCTTGGTTGAAATTCTACTGACGTCACCGGAATGCGACCTTAACATCCACTCAGAAACCATCCTTTTCTGCCAGGGAAAGTGACAGATGAAGGGGTGTGCCTGTCAGACAAACAGGCTAATAGGCTTACGGATCGGCCATTAATAATTCGTCTTTTAAGTCTCGCTGTTCTGCAGGTTGCCGGCATAAATCATCTCACAGATATACCGCTCAGTTTAAAACAGATAACTGTAGAAAAGTAAAAAGTTCCCTATTAGATAAGGGTATTTATTAGGGAGTATCTATGTTACTGTTTTAATTTTTTAATTATATATTTCTTTCATATAATTGGTAAATTGAAATATAGTATAAAGACTTTAATTCAGATTAAGTGATGTTTTTTTCAATGCTGGGCATTTTAAATTCGAGGTCGTTTGCCACTACAAAGGCTCACACTTAGCAGATTTAATTTTAATTACATTTGGTGCCTTATCATGAATCCATTACATTTCACTTTTAATTTGCCATTCACTATTTGGAACGAATACTCTTAAGGCTGGCTTTTAGAGGGTTCTTTCTTCACTCGTTTACTACAAGGAATTATTTTTTTTGTATTTTCTAAGACAACAAAAGGATTACAGGACAAACCTATATATGAATTTATAGTGCAAGTTCCCGGAATAGGTATATTTTGGACGTTTTTAGTTCCACAACAATTATCGAGTATGAAAAAAAATTTTTTTTAAAGTATACGGGAGAGTATTTAAGCTAATTCATTCGCTATACAATTATTTTCTAAGAAACTTGTTTCTTTTAATCAACAAAATTTGTACAATAAGTTGAAAATTGAAGGTTTTTTTTCATAGTATTTATAGCAAATGTATTTAAGGTTGTCCTAATTACTGTATTTTGACCACCGTAACGATTTACCTTATATATTTTTCAATCGTTTATTTCCATTTCTAATTCCTTAAAGAATATTTTCTTTTGATTTTTATTTTATTAATTTGATTTTACTGTTATTAATTTTATTACATACTAGTTTGTACAAATAGTTTTTGCTTTTGACATTTTTCGCACATGCCTTATACAATTGACCGGAACCGTCAATAAAATTTCTATTTTCCCAGTTTCTGCATTTTGTTAAAACGTTGAGTATGTGGAACATACTTGCTTATTTATTCTTGCTTATTTGTTATATTATAATAAGTTGCTACACGTTGCTCGCTTATTTGTCTTACCTTTTTCTAGATAAATCTGCTTTTAGATTAATGTTGTATAAAATGTCTCTAATGTAAAGTTTGCAATTGTTTATTCATGGTATTGGATGATAAATTTAAATGTTCTAGGATATTGCATCATACAAGAATTGGTAAAAATAGTATTCTCAACTTTAGACAACCAATTTCACTCTTCTGACCTACACTTTAACTTGTTATGAGTGAAATAGTATCACTTTGTTAACGTAACTAGTGTTCGTACACTGAAAGAACTTTGCTTTTTATGCCTTTTGTTCACGCATGAAAATTATTACATTTTGTGTGGAAATGCATAAATTACTGGTGTTCCAGACATCGCAATTGAACTGTGAGGGAGATAAATGAAACTCCACTTCTAGAGCATAAATTCTATCCAAATTTGATTCTGTTTACTCATTTTTCTGAACCAATGCCTCGTACAGGGCTCTGAGCATATATAGTTATGCATATATAATTACGTGAATAAGGACAGGCAAATGGGCTAAAGAAAGCAGTGGGGTTAACTCGAAAGATTACTCAATATGCCGTTATTCAACGATGTTGAGAGAAATGTTTGAACTATGACAAGAAATATTACAAATAGGCCGGATAATGGCTTGCATAAGGATATGAAGATGGAACAACCAGTAATTGTCTTGCTACTTGTAACTGAAAAAAATTACTGTTTATGAGATTTTAATCGATTCTAGTTCATCAATATACATGTAATTCATATCTTCTCAATTTCATTTTATCCGAGTGAGTTTGTTTGGTATGTTGATGTTTCTATAATTTGAGTATATATATATATATATGTGTGTGTGCATGTGTGTGTGCATGTGTGTGTTATACGTATATCTTACGATTTCAGGAAACTTTATATTAACAACCTAGCATACCCTTTATTAGTTTGAAAGATGCGTTACATTCATTTTACTATTTTGTAAGAATAATCATAAGTTTATTTTTCACTGTTGTGAAAATAAATGAATACAAACTTTATAATTTCTGGTATTACCGGGAAATAAACATAAAAAAAAAATATATATATAAAATATATAAAAGAGAGAAAATTGTGTTTCAAAATAAATTTTTTTAAAATCAATAAATATTTACTTCCTCGAATGCATTTGTCTTTTTATATTGTGGTTATTAAATCAAAGGGATGCTGTTTTGAAACAATTAACAAAATGAATATATAATGAAAAAATTGTGTTTCTTAAAATAGTACATAAAAACCGTTTTGATGCTGTTATAATGGGATTATTATGATCAACAATTTCTTTATTACAGCTAAGAAGTGTCTTAAAATTTTAAAATAGTTAAAATTTCTTCATAAAATCTATTTTTTAATTATAGTCACCAAAAGGGAAATAACTTACAAAATACAATTTACACAAATACGTATTAATTCTAGGTTAAGATAACAACACGGTTAAAATTAATTTTCAATAATAATATAATCCGACTCGTGACCTAGGGGTAAGGTAGGCAGTTAGCAATACAAGAGGGCTCAGGTTCTAATCCTCTCACGATGTTCATTGCAGTCACTACTTTCAGAAACCAGGAAACTCACAGATGAATGTAAATATTATATATATATATATATAATATGGTATAAGGATAAAATATGAAACTCCAATTCTGGAGCATAAGCGCAGTCTAAATTTTATTTCGTTTACTCACTTTGGTGAGCAATGCTTCCTCGCCCATGAATTTCAGCACATATATACTCATGCATGCATACGCTATATGAGGGAGGAACATGAAAATGGTGACAATAAAAGTAAAAAAATACAATAAAAGTAATATTAAAATTAAATAATTAAAAAAATACATTATGTCAAAAAGTAGTAGTTGAAAAAAAAAAAAAATCATTAATAACTATCAAACATTTTTCGTTTTTAAAACTTTTTTGCATCTTTGTAACTTTTATATATCTGGCAAGTACCTCTAACAAATAATCGCTTTGTCTATTCCTGCTATATATCCTTATTTGAAAGAAAAGGAAATTTCGTTTGATTTAAGCTATATTGCTAAAATAAAGAAAATATATATTGATGTTTTCATATTGGGGGTCCAAAAATTTTTTTATATTTTCCGCGCAATAGCAGTTGGGTATGTCAACATATAATGTTTTGTTTACCTGTGATGATGCAAGTTTCCCATGAGAATTGCTAATGGGTGGTGAATCTTGAAAGCTTTTAAGGTCTGTGGTAATAATAAGAAGTCATAAATTAAGTCGATCAGTTGTAAAAAAATAGGGTTTCTTTTTCGAAAATACGTTGCACGATCCTGTGGGCCAAGGATTTCGAAGGGGAAGCAATCTGCTAGAAGCACCCCAATTGTCCTTATTTGCAGGCGTTCTAAATGCGTGTCACACCAAATATCGCACATGGAACACCCATCTTCACATTAACGCTTTTTTTCACGTTTGGCACAGCCTAGTTTTTGCGGATTGATTCATGTGGGTCAACATAGCTCAGAGTGTCCTCAGAATTCACTTGAGAGTTTAACTGCCAAATTTCCGAGAATTAGAAATCTTACCTTATAGAAAAAAAAAAAAAAAAAACTTTCAAGAGCATTCATTGCATTAACCCAAGAAATTCTAATGGTGTAATGCCAAAGAAAACAAAGGTGCTCTTCATTTTTTTAACATTTTTATATATAATCAAATAAAAAAATACAAAATAAATAAATTCATAAATAAAAATTAAAATAAAAATTAAAATTAAAATTAAAATTAAAAAAAATAGAGATTAAATAATACATTTTGTAAGTTTTTATTTTCAAAATTATATTTTTATTAAATAAAAAAAAATAATTTTAATTACTTTCAAAGGCATTCATTGCAATAACCCAAGAAATTCTAATAGTGTAACGCCAAAGAAAGCAAAGGGATACTTCATTTTTCTAACATTTTTATATATAATCAAACCAAAAAATACAAATAAATAAATAAAAAAATCATAAAAATTAGAAAAATAAAATAAAAACTATAATTAAAATTTTTAAAAAATAGAGAGAGGCATTAAATAATAATTTTTATAAATTTTTATCTTGAAAACTTATTTTTATTTAATTTAACTGCCATTAACTCTTTGTTAATTATATTAAATTGGTCATTAGTGTGACCGATACCAAAATGTACTTATAAATATTGTCAGTGTAAGCCTTACAAAAGTGAAATAATTATATGATTTAATGTAGAAGTATAATGTAATGTTTAATAATTTTTTATATATTTTATACTTTAAGAAAACAATTTAAAACATCATAATTAAAATTTCTTTTCTAAAGAAAAATACCAAGGACAATTTTTAATTTCTTTTCAATTTTCAAATTTAACAAATATTCATGGTATAAATTTCTCTTTAAATTCAAAGGTATTAAATATAAAAAGGGAATGTTATTTTATTACACGAGAAAAAAAATTTGTGATGCACGCCCGTTCTTGTTCTGTTTTTGTGCGCAAGACCGTTCCACAAAATAATTAATAAATTTTAGTAAAAAATATCAAAAATAACAAATTTTACAGATAATTTTCAATTTTGTTTTTACGATATTAAAAAAATAATAATAATAATGCTTTATTTAGGAATATTATTGCCATAAAATTAATTGTTTTTAATCCCGAGATTTCACCATTGTAACAAAATCTTAAAAATCGAAAATTCGTCGTCGTACACAACGTCTTATTATTATTTTTACTTATAATATCATCGGCTGTCTACATGTTCCGCATGAATGTAGAAACGTACATATATACATATATATGCACACACAGGGATCAGTAATGGGAGAAAAGAGGGCACATTGACTTTCCTGAGGATTTTTAAACTTAGTTTCTCTCATCTATGTGTCGAATTGGAGAAATACCTTAAAACTACCACCAGATAGTCTTAACTATCGAAGCGAGATTTGTTATATACATTATCATAATCACCATTGAGTCTCTTCACTATTGAAAGTAATGACTGCAACAACGCTATCATCTGATTAATCTGATCGTTCTTGCTTGCTAGCTGCATATGTTCGCATGAGCCCAAGTAATGTGCAGTACCCTATCCAGTTAAAATGTAACAATGAAGAATATAATTATTAACAATGAGGAATATAATATAGTAATAAACATTAATATTCAGTAAAATTCTGCAACATTAATCGTCTCAATACTATTAAAATTAGATGGAATCAGTAAATTAACTACTATATTTTATGTAATTTTTTAAGCCTTTCTGAAAAAAAATTAATAATTTTATTGTAACTCTAATTTTAGGAAACTATTTAATTAATATGGGTTTTTATTAGCGCAAAAAATTTACGTTCGTTCAATAATATAATGAATAATGAGTAATTTTAATATTATTATTCATCAATTAATAGAATTACATTTCTTTTATAACTATTAATTTGTTCACATAACTATATTGTTTGCTAAACACATGTAAACGCTTGTTTGTTAAGTTTGTTATTTAAACCTCTAGTTTTAGATCTAAAATTTCTCTCCAGAGATTACTAATTGAAAAATCCAAAGAATTGTCTATAGTAAAAACACAGCAGCTATGCAAGGTCTTCAAACATGTGACGGCAGAAATGAAACAATTTCAGTGTTACCCAAATTTGCCACTGGAGCTCAATACATCCCACATTTTGCACAATAATTTATAGTTAACATTTTTCTCCCTTCAACAAGAATAGTAATTGGAGTTTTCCAAAATCCTTCCATCTTCCTCCTCCTGACAGAATGACATCCTGGCTTAAGGATTTATTGTATCTATGGCAGGTATAAACACATATTTCAGTTCGGAATCAGTTCGCCAGGATTCGGAACAATATCCGTAATGCTAGTTCAAATGTGCAACACGTTATTCATCAGCTCACTGTTATATATCATGGATAAAAGAGAAAAAAAGGCATTCCATTCTCATAGCTTTGATACTGTTTTCTATTTCTATCAGTTTTTTTCTTGCTTTCTTATCCCCTTTTCTGGAAGAAAATCTACATGCCTTAAAAGAAACAAAAATGTATTAGGCCTTGTCTTTCCAAAATACGCAATCTTTAATATACAATAAAACATTTAGCAATAAATAATCAGAAATAAACTGAATTACCTTCTAACCAAGCACTAATATTTATAAATAATTCGGACTATATTGCTTTCAATCTTCAAGTATCCTCTTTGTTGAATCGAGAGTTCGTATATAAACAGTTATAAGATTCTAAGTAAAGGTTTATAACTCATTGAATGTAAATAGTGTTCATAGTAAACGTTACGCAATTCTCTTAGTATGGTGAAACACTTGTTAAAATTATTTATTTTACATTTAAATTATCTAGTTAAAACTATTACAGCTATTTTATAAAGTTAAGTTTAATTCCATAAATTTGCAGTATTACATTGAGGAAACACTAAAATATGTTCTTTTTAATATGAAGTATATTAATTATGTTGTTCTAAGAAGAGCTCGTATAGAAAAATAGATTTTTCTGCTATAATAATTTTCGAATTTGTTTATTTTTTTATCAAATAAGTTTAAAAATACCTTTTAAAATTATTAAACAAATAATGAGATTATAAGCTCAAGAATAAAACATATTTTAGTTCGGAAAAGATTGATGAAAAATACTATAGATTTAAATCTTCATAATTAGAGCACTACTTTTTCTGCTATTTTAATTTTTTCGTTCATTGTTTGTTCTACTAGATATATCACTGTATAGTTCATGATTGGTTGAAGATAATAATGCCTTCAGGTGAATAAGGGAAAGTCCTTTAGGAGAAACAACTTTTCATTTGCGATTCCTATTTGGATCTTATAGAAGAATTTCCTGGCGAAAATCTAGACATTTCTTCCAGATATTCCCAATCTATGTGAAAAAATTCGGACACAATTGCGTTCCCACAGTATCTACATATTTTTAAAGCCATTAATAAAATGTGAACCACTTTATGACCTTATGCCCATTTACCTGACATGTTCCTTAGAAACTGTAAGCTAGTCATGTTATTTACGTTTCCATTCAGTTACTAGTCAACCAATATTTCTAAGTTCTTCTTTCTTCTTAAACTAGAACAATTACTTCAGACACGAATTGTAAATTAGTTTTATTTTCTTTTATTTTCACTTATAATTAAATTTGTTACATAACTGATTTGTATCCTATACAGCAGGAGTGGCCTGTCTTGAAATTTTTTACTGCCCGTGAGATTTACACACTTTTACAAAATATATTAATTTTTTATGGTCAAAATAGTGAAAACCAATGTATTAAAAAATACATTATTTATGCATCCATATATTCAAAAATTAACTCTCGAAATTATGAGAAAAATTAACTTTAATTTTAAAATAATATTCTTGCGAATATCTGATATATATTGCTAGATATTGATAATATAAGACATAATATATGATAAATATTGATTATATATATATATATGACAAATGTACAGAGAAATTTTCCAATTTGAGAAATCTGGCACAAAATGTTGTTATCCCTTTTGGTTCAACATACACCTGCGAATCATTTATTCAAACAAAAAACATGCATTGGCCAAACACAAAACACGCTCAAACATAACGGACTCTAACCTGTAACACCCATTACGATGCGCAAATACCCAAATTGAGATCGATTTGCAAAAGCTAACTGAAAGAGTAGGGAAACAAATATCGCACTAGTAAAATAAATATTTTTTAATGATTTCATTTTTTATTTCATTTATATTTATATATTTTTTTTTACATTTCATTTTTAGTGTTTATTTCTTTACAATGTGCGTTTAATATCATTATTATTATATTATCTATGTTTACATGCAAGAATAATAGTCAACAAAATAATAATAACTCATTATGTTTCAATTTTCTAATTTGAAAAATGTCTATAGTGGGTCTAAATCTAATATGGGGATATATAATTTTAAAAATTATATATCATAAGCTGCCGCGGAGTGATGATGCATTTTCAAAGTGGCCCCCAAGATCATTCGGGTTGGCGACCCCTGTGCTATACAGCAATACGAAGAAAACTTTTGTTTGACTTATATTGAAATAATACACCGTCATGTTTATACAGCTTTCACGTTTTTAAACGTTCTTTTCTTTTTAAAATAGTAAGATATTTTCGTTGGCAATGATAAACGTGATAATGATTTCGTTGGCAAACTTCCAACTGAATAACTATTTTAATATAAAAACGATGTAAGGGGGGAGGGAGCGTTAAATTTTGCCTTGAGTATTATTTTTCTATGTACAAAGCAAGCAAAACAATGTTCCTACCTAAAAACCCCTTTGGGGCTTAGGATGTCTCACTAATTTAAAGCATTATTCAATCGATTGAATAATGCTTTAAATTAGTGGTTCATCATAATTGGAAGTGGCTAGTGGTTCATTAGTGGTTACATAATTGGAAGTATTTTATGGGTTTATATTTTTGGAATTCCAGTTAAAATTTCCCCCCTCAATTTATATCTATAAGGCGAAGATACTGAAAGTAAGATCTTAATAGTGAACTATTTACCACTGGTGATTAATAGTGAATTTCAAATTTTTTTCACTGTCAGCAATCCATTTAGAAGCCTTTTGTTGAAAATTTTCAGAGGATTCAGTGATAGAAAAAAAAATGCAATTGATTGAAGAACATTTTAATATTATTAGAATTTAAAATTTAAATGAAAATTCTTAAATACAGCGTATTTTGGGACTGACTCAGTTATTTTTTTCTATTGTGAGATGAGAAGATGCAACACAATTTTTTAACTTCTTCATTGGCGCAACAGCCCTAACAGCCAAAGTCATCTGCCTACTGACAGATTTCAACACATGAGTTATTTTTCTTTTTACAAAGTAGGGGTGTCAGCCGTCTGCCTACAATCATATTAGACCGGGGCGTACGGCTTAAAGTGGATTCTGAACCACTACAAACATCCAGGGCACTGGCGGGATTTGAACCCAAAACCTGTGGCACCGAGCTCTAGTCACTCGGCCATCATACCCTAATATTCTTTATCAACTCTTCTGAAAAGAAGAATAAAAAAATCTCTAATTCTGGATCCTGACAGTTTCTAAAAATTAAATTTGGTCCAATAAATATAATAAGTTATCCAATCATGTTAGAGATAGAAAAACTTGCCCCTCGTTGGAGTAGAGTTCTTATCCGGTTCTATTGTATACATAGAACTAGATGATATGAACAAATTCACATAGATTGACATGCTTTTAAATAATAATATTACGAATAAGATAAAAATAAAAAAGGTAATTAATGAAGAGATAAAAATGTAGTTTAGAAAATTGGTAAAGGTCAGATACGGAACATTTTAAAATGACTTATATTAATGATGGAACGAAGGTCTTTCTGCAATATAAATTAGCCAAAATATGCAGGGAAAACGCTTCAAAATATATGAAACAAAATGTTCTGAAGATTAATTTTTTTATAGTTGTTTCAAGGTGAATTGTCACAAAAATGTATTTTAAATTCCATAATTGCAGGATTTTCGATTTGATGAGCGTGAATCAAAAGATGACTAAATTAATGTTTCAATTAGGCGAAAAACACGAAAATGAAAATTGTGGACCTTTGTGTCTTTATCTGTACTTCTACAAGCTTATAAAGGAATAATTTTTATCGTTATTATGGATACAAAATGTTTTATTGTGACGACGATTACATTTTATATTCATAAAAGAAAAAAAAAGTTGCTCATATTGTTAGTGGCGCCATCTGTAGGTTATGGTGCTATTTAGTACAACATAAATAAAAGATTGTCTAAAGTTCTTTAAAAGCTATTTTAACAAGACAGCTTAAGATGTGGGGGAAAAAAATTAGTATTAATTTTTTATTACTAAAATTTGCAAGATCACAAACATTTAAAATTAAAGAATAAAACTGCCTTTTCCATAAATATATATATATATATTAATCAGCATAACATTCATGATTCGCATTAACGACATATAAGAATGTCTGCTTTAATTAGAAACATTTCAAGATTCCTTTATAAGGAAATAATATCATAATGAAATTCAATGTGTTGATAAAAATCATAAAATTAAAGTAAAACTAGATGAAAACAGGTTTTTGTTGATGTTGTTTTTGGGGCGATAAAATATTGAAACCTAATAAAATTTAATAACGGCATTATTGTATTTCGTTAAAAAAGTATTCTTCTCATCTTTAAAGTTCTATTAAAATTTAAACTATTTACATATATTAGAAATTAAGTGTGAATTCAAATAATGTATTTCATTACAAATTCTCTTAAGTAAGTTGAATTTTATATTTATTAGATTCTTCATTATATTAGATAGATAGATTCATTATATTAGATTATCTTAATAGATTAGATATTTCATTAGATTCATTTATTGTCCTGAGTAGAACTTTAACAATTCAACAATATTTTAAACAAATATTAGAGAGTTTTTGCATACCGTGCGTTAGTTACCGTAGGACGTCCGTTAGCTTTTTCTCCCTAGCGCGCATGCGTATCTGTAATAATGTTCCGTATGAGCATGCGCGCTAGGGAGAAAAAGCTAACGGACGTCCTACGGTAACTAACGTACGGTATGCAAAAACTCTCTATTGTTGAATGAAAATGCAGCTGTTTGCTTTGCTGTTCATAGCATGCCCTTTTGAAGATCCATGCCCCATATCAAGCCTATATGACTCGCAAATTTTTTAACTGCTTTGCTCTGTTGATATTCTGCCTCGGATCAACCACTGAAGAATGTCTGACAAATGAGACTAAGAATGTTTTCAGCCCTTGCACAGTTATATATAAATAGGCATCGCCACGAGGTTGAATTTTTATAGTACTTGATTTGATTATGCTGGAAATGGGCAAATCGAATGTTTACAATTTCAATAAAAACTTTAATATAAACTAATAAAAATATTTCAATAGTGTGTTTACAAATAATACATTTTTCTTCATGTTTATCATTTCCTTCTGTTTTTCTTCAGTAATTTTCTTCACTGACGCTGAGTTCTTTTATTTTGCAAAAGTGTGTACATAATTTTTGATCCACAAGGCTCATAATAAAACTTTAAAAATACTTGATGAAATAAATCTTATAAATGGATTTATCTACACTTTGCTTTTTTTTAACCACAAATATTCTTTAATAGCAACTATGCTACTGTTGGGTATAATTAAGATTTATTCAAATTTTTTAAAAGATGGAACCTGGCTCTATTTATTGCAAAACTTAATAATTAGAATATATTTCAGCTCAAATTCATTTTAACCTGAATTTTCTTCATTAAAGAAACACAGAGTTCACTTAAAAATCTTTTAAACTGAGATAATTGTATACGAAACACTTTTATTAAGAAATGTCTGACATGCTCTTCATCCTGAAAGCCTAATATCCATTTGAGAAATAATAAATTCTTCATAAAAATAGGTATAGCAATAGCAATTAAAACAATAAATAAATTGAATCCTTTATTTTATCAGTGGTATCACTAGGTCTCTTTTAGAACTTCATGTGCAAAAAGTGCATTGAACTAAATTAATAAAAAAAAATATTACGAAAAGAGAAAGCTCTAAAAAACTTCGATACGTTCAGTGCAGTTTCGTCCATATTGGCGATCCAATATAAAAAGCAGATCTCATCCGAGGCCAAAACAATGCGATGGATATGTGCCTGCAGGTAGTTATGGCCAGTTGTAAGGCGGAAGCGTGCAACAGCCTCAGCGCTTTCCAGGTGGATAGGTATATGCCCACCTGCGGCAAGGTATTTCACTTTTTGTGTGGCCGCTGAATTCCTTGAGGCTTTTGTTGGTGAAGTTGTAAATGACTGAAGTGATATGGTTGCGCGCGGTCCTGAGTGCCAATGGGTACTCCGGCTGGTTGGGTTCCCCCCCGTTCTTCGACATGAATCGGCTCTCTCATTACCAAGGATTTCCACATGACTAGGAACCCATTGAAAATATAGAGTCCAGCATCTGGTGAGCAGTTCTGCAAACTTTGTGCTACACTGGACTCTGCGTGGACAGTCTTTTCGGCTGTTGCTACTCAGTGCTGAAATGGCCGCTTGGGAATCGATGAAGAAGACAACTCTTCCAGTAGATCAAGAGGCAGGGCCAGTAGAGGTTTAGATCAAGAACCAGTATTTGTTTAAAAGCCTCCTGGACTGCACATATTTTTCCGTCATAGTTGGTGGTATTTTTTTCCACTGCCAGAAAGTCCTAAAACCGGCTCTTTTCACCTCAGGCTGGTGAGATCCATGAGTATAAATGTGAAGACATTTTCCCAGAATAGAGAATATATAGCAAGGCGAAGGCTATTACTTTTTAATTCTAACATTAGCTAGTCAGGGACTATATTTTAAGCTCTTAAATGAATTTATACTGCTTTATACCGTTTTGCATGAAGAAATCGATGATTTATTGTATCTTACATTTGTATTACATCAATTATTGTAGTCCACAAAAGCCAAAAATATTAAGCCGAAAATTGCGTGTGTATCATGTATTCAAAGTATTGTCATCCATAGGAACTGTTTAAATGTTCCAAACATTTCTTCCATAGATTTTCTTTCTTCAAAATATCGGTAACAGCAGAAAAGGATTCTTTGAATTATCTTTCATGTAAAATAGCCTGCTTGCTCACGATCTGGATGCCACACCTGGATGCAGCTTAGTAGCATATTTTAATTTTTTACTTTCAATTAATTTTGAATTAGTTAAAAATTATTAACAGATTTAGCATTAAATGTTTGATCATTCCTAAGTTAGGAATATAAAAATATATAGCAGATTTTTATTAAAATTTTAAGCCAGTATAAAAAAAAATAATTTTTTTTCAACTGTCACAGGATTAAAAGAAAAGCTGTTTAAAGTAAATCTGTTTTAATAAAAATGGTAACTGAATTTGTGCAGTTTTATGATATGATGTAACCTTGCCATTTTTCCAATATATTATTTATTATTATGACATTTTTTTTACTATACTAATTTAGAAAATGCTTTTTCATGTATAAAAGATATGTGAGAAGGAACAACCCTAAAGTTTTATTTAAAAAAAATGCATAAATATTCTCGATTTTTATAATGATTTAGATAATAAATTTCAAAAATCAATGATAATATTGAGCAATGTAAACAAATACAGCTGCTTTTTTTATATAGTATATAGTTATATAATAGGTAAGTTTTACAAGACTTCAGTGCTTGATTCTACTTGAACTCACAGACTTCAAACAAAATGGCCAACAAAATACCAATCTTCGCAATAGTTCTTTTGTTCTCTGTTAGCTACAGTAAGTATGAATATTTACGTTAGATATTTGTTTGGTTGTTCGATTATTTCTGCGTTTTCTAATATACATAGTGGTTTCTCATATAATGATGAACTTTTAAATTTGAAGTATTCAATAAATTATGATTTTTTGAAGCAACTGTAAAAATAAAAATTAGCGGTAATTTTTTCAACAAATATGAAAAAAAATCTTATGTAATTCTAATAATATTTGAAATTAAGTTTATTAAGTGAAAAAATAAATTATTAATTTTTTATAATCTACATTAAACTTTTTCTATAATTTAATAGCTAAATAAATAAATGAATGCTTATATATTTAGATTAGTAATTTTGCTCCAATTTTTAAATTTGAATTAAGCTGTGTATAGATGGAAATAAAACTTTGACACTTAAAATAATCTTAAAATTAAATTATTTGAAAAATTATATACAATTCCTTTGATTCAGAATTTTGAATTTTACGATAATAAAACAGATGTATTGCAATATATTTATATCTATTTGATAACTAAATTTTTATAATGAGAAACATGCAGTTTTTGGCTGTTTTTTATACATTACATTATTTCGTTATTTATTTATAAATTTTATAGTTTTGATTAAAAAAAAATTATTTTTGTTGTTTATAATAATATAAGTTTTTCCATTTGAGTTTACAAAAAGAAAAAAATAGATTTCTATTAAAACGGAAATATTTTTGTTTTTCTTATTTTCGCATAATTTAAATATTTTAAATGTTTACATTTAAATACCTGTAAATGCAAATTTTCTATTGTACAAATTTTAATAAGGTAAAAATGCTGCTTTAATTCTAATTCCAAAAATTTCAAGCATTTTCTTAACATGTAAAAAATAAATAAAATAAGTATTATTAATATATTATTTAAGAGAATAGCTGATGTTATTATGATAGTAGACTATTCTGCAACATTTTTTTCAAGTAAATATTTTAATTTAATTGGAAGTGATTACAATGAAAGTGTCAGTGATATATCAAATTAATTAATCTTGTAAAAACGTTTTAAAATTTTGTCATTATGTTTATATTTGTAACCATCTATTTTTAATATATCTTTTATAGTTAATTCCGCTCCTGAAGGTAAGAATACTTATTTGAAATTTTTTTATTATTTTATTATTTTCTAATTAGATAATACTTTGTATTAAACTAACACTTTTAACCCCAATTTAATTTAATTATTATAATAACTGTACCTAATATGTATGTATACAATTCGCTCTTCTGCTACAATAGATTGTGTTTGGGGATGTTAGGGGCCTATGTTAGGGTATCAGTTTAATTTACTGTTAAGATGCATTCAACTGTTATAATTTTTTTAATCTCCTGCATAAGGACTGATTAAATCTCTTTCCATTCTTTATCTTTTATTCTCAGCCAACGGTAAAATTTGCATGATTATTTTCTTTTAAAATCTGTTTTATTTCATGTTTGCCAACAATATAGCTGATTATACGGTTGTTTCATATTCACCTCACGATATCTCTATTTGTTTTGAGCAGTTTAGTTTGGAAGAAAAATGTATAAACTTATTTGATTATTTTGAAACCAGTGCCAGTAGAAATCTATTTAGGACCGGATATAAAATTTACTATTTATGATTGTTGATAGGCAAATAATTGAGTTACCATGCACAATCTAGAAAATCCAACGTGATAAGTTAGCAGAATCACCCACGCATGGAAAAATTTTACATTTTTGTTAATTTTAGAATGTAAAATATTTTAATTTTTAAAATGAATTTATTTTAGAAAATGCATATTTATATTAAAATAATAAAGAAATTTCATCATGTTTTATTATATTTTTATATTATTAGAATTTCAAAAGCAAATAAATAAACTAATGCATATCCATTCAATCAAAGTATATAAAAGATGTTGACGATATCGAATGGTTACCATTTTAATAGTGCTGCACATATATAGCCCGCTTGTCGTGGATTTTACAGCCCTGACTTTATCGTCATTATACTAAATATAATTTTACTTTAAAATTGCCATCATTATTGTAATAGTGAGATGTTTACAAGGAAGACACTTGAACATTACTTCTTTGCTTAAAATGCTTAATTTTGCCTAACGTGATTCACGTTATTGTCAATATAGTTTAATAATCTTTTAAGTTTCAGAATAATTAAAAAAAATTATGAAAACCTATCGTAGCTCCTTTTAGAAACATATGGCAAATTACTTTTTGATAATATTAAATATGTATTTGTTAAATTATAAGTTAATGACAAATTATATAAAAGTTTCCATAACTTAAAAAGGATTATGTTTTTTCTTTATTTTTTTTTATATATAAAAAGTGATTATAATTACAGTACCACTTTCAAAATGCTGTAAAAAAAGAACCACTCTTCACAATGAATTCAAATTTGAACTGAAGCTACTTGAAGAAGGTTGGAAACGGTAAGGCATAAAAAGTTCCAAAGTGTATTAATAGATGGCGCTGTAAGCGGCATATCAATGTATTTGATTGTTTTGGTTTTTTGACGGAAAAAATTACTTCCAAATAATTCAACAATTGTGACACTGTTAGTGTCCACTATACACCAAATTGGATGGGAAAAGTCGGTGGAACTTTATTTGGAATGTTTTTGTGATGCCATACCGTTTTCCCGTACTTCAAGTATCTTCAGTTCAAATTTGAACTCATTGTGAGGAGTGGTTCTTTTTTTACAGCATTTTGAAAATGGGACTTTTATTAAAAGCACCCTGTAAATGCGTTATCACAGATTTATAGTTTTCGCTTTATATGTAATTATTTTTATAATTTTTAATTTCGTTTGGAAAGGATAATTTTACAAAAAATGTTTCTCGTAAGGGATGGACTGAGTTGTCGTATGAGATTTATTAATATTATTGTACAATAATTTATTTTAAGCTTTGGAGAATAAATGTTATGAAATTATATTCATGTTTTATTACTATTTTTAATTTAATTCATTTGTGAGAATGGGTTATTATATATGTAATTCTGCTTTTCAAATAATATGTGTCCAGATGTTTATTTCTGTTCAAAAGGACATCTGATATTATGTAATTTTTACCATTCAAAATAAGTAGTATCTGATATAATAAAGTAATGACATTTATTTCAAAATGTATGAAATGAAAACTAAAATTTATTATTTTAGAAATGTTTTTATTCCCATTTTATTGATCACTAAGTACACTAAGTAATGATATGTGCTTTATATAACTGATCTTTTCTGCTGCAATCTTTTTAATGTTGTTTAATATAAATATTTTTTTATTTATTTTCAGGGATTCTTACCTGTAAGTAATACGTATCATGTGTTTATGCATTTTGGCATTTATTCTATTTGCTTTTTGTCATGTTCAAGCAATTTTAAGGAACTCTATCCATAAAACACATTCAATATTATCAGATAAACATAATAGTTATGTGTTTATAAACACTTCTATATTATCAGAAACACATACAAAATTATTATGTATTATTTTTAATGGGCCCTGATGGCCGAGTGACTAGCGTACACAAGTTTTGGTGTCAAGTCCCAGCGGTGCCACGGCTGCTTGTAGTGGTTCGGAATCCACTTTAAACCGGTAGGTGCCGGTCTAACATGACAGTTGGGAGTAGGGCAGACCACCCTACACCGTAAGAAGAAAAACAACCTCATGTTTTGGAATCTGGCAGAAGGCATTGGCCCATGGTGGGGTTGTTGTACCATTGAAGAAGATTCTTAATGGTTTTAATCTACTTGAAGGCTTACGAAGTTTGTAAATAATTGATCAATTTTTTGAATTTATTATTAAATTTGTCCAACAATAATTTAATTTATATGTTGAATAAAAGTGTTCATTCAACATATAATTATTATTAATAATTATATGTTGAATATTGATTGTTTTAATATATATATGTACACTCAAGAGCCAAAACATTATGAACACTTTTCAATAACGAGTTGGTCCACCTTTGGCGCGCAACAAAGCTTCAACCCGCCTTGGCATGGATGCCACAAGTCCTTGGTAGATGGCCGGAGACAGATTGTACCAGATGTTTAAGCAACGGTCACCCAAATCCGAGA
The DNA here is from genome assembly GCA_021605075.1 of Caerostris darwini. Lineage (NCBI taxonomy): Eukaryota > Metazoa > Arthropoda > Arachnida > Araneae > Araneidae > Caerostris > Caerostris darwini. The sequence continues at coordinate 401,119 of BPLQ01001616.1, forward strand.
TATTGCGAATTGGTGGTCTTTGAACTCTGAGCTGCCGTCCCAGGACATCCCAAATGTGTTCTATCGAATTGAGATCCGATGAGTTAGGCGGGCAGGACATTAACTGGAATTCAGCATCATGTTCCTGGAACCACTCCAACACAATTTTAGCCTTGTGACAAGGGGCGTTGTCCTGTTGGAACATTCCATTTCCAGCTTTAAAAACAGAGGCCATGTAAGGATGCAACTGGTCCGCAATGATGTTCAGATACCCTGTAGCATTCATGGTCTGCTCTACCACAACCACGGGTTCCAGAGACGCCCAAGAGAACGTCTCCCAAAGCATAATACCGCCACCACCGGCCTGCGTATGATCTACTGTACATTGAGGGAGCAACTGTTCGCCTAGAAGACGGCGTATCCTGACAGGCCATCGGCGTGTTGAATGACAAACCGTGCTTCATCTGACCAGGCAACTCTCTCCCACTAATCCATGGACCAGTCACGAAGTTCCCGGGCCCAGCGCAGGCGCAGTTGGCGATGACGCTTGGTCAGCAAAGGCACACGAGTGGGACGTTTGCTGCGTAGCCCCATATCCAACAGTGTCCACTGAACAGTGTGCTCCGTTACTATTCTACTTGCCCCTGCATTGTATTAGGCTGTCAGCTGAGCCACTGTCTGGCTCCGGTTTTGCTTCACTATGTGAGACAGTCTCCGACGACCTTTTTCTTTGATAGCGTGTGGACGTCCTACACCATGTCGTCTACTGCTGGTTTCACCGTCATTCATCCACTTTGCATAAGTACTAACAACTGTAGATCGCGAACAACCCACGAATCATGCAGTTTCGGAAATACTTGTTCCGAGCTTTGAGCCATTACAATGTGCCCTCTATCAAAGTCGCTTAGATCCGCAGCCTTTCCCATCACACACAGAAGTAAGTGAAAGAATGATTCTTCAGACTCTCCAGCAGCAGTTAAATAGCACTTCCACCTGATCACGTGCCTTCCACGTCATCCAGGCGAGTTCATTGCAAAATGTAGGGGTGGTCATAATGTTTTGGCTGTTGAGTGTATAATATACACTGAAGTGACAAAAGTCATGGGATACCTCTTAATATCGTGTCGGCCCTCCTTTCGCCCGGCGAAGTGCAGCAACTCGACGTGGCATGGACTCAACAAGTCGTTGGAAATCTTCTGCAGGAATATTGAGCCATGCTGTCTCGATAGACGTCCATAATTGTGAAAGCGTTGATGGTGCAGGATTTTGGGCACGAACAGACCTCTCGATGATGTTCCATAAATGCTCGATGGGATTCAAGTCGGGCGATCTAGATGGCCAGATCATTCGTTGGAATTGTCCAGAATGTTCTTCAAACCAATCGCGAACAGTTGTGGCCCGGTGACATGGCGCATTGTCATCCATGAAAATCCTATCGTTGTTTGGGTACATGAAGTCCATGAATGGCTGCAAGTGATCTCCAAGTAGCTGAACATAAGCATTTCCAGTCAATGTTCGGTCCAGTCGCACCAGAGGACCAAGTCCATGCCATGAAAAAACAGCCCACACCATTACGGAGCCACCACCAGCTTGAACAGTGCCTTGCGGACAGTTTGGGTCCATGGCTTCGTGGGGTCTGCGCCACACTCGAACCCTACCATCAGCTCTTACCAATTGAAATCGTGACTCATCGGACCAGGCCACGGTTTTCCATTCATCTAGGGACCAACCGATATGCTCACGTGCCCACGTGAGTCGCTGCAAGCGATGTCGTTCTGTCAGTAAAGGCACTCGAGTCGGTCTTCTGCTGGAATAGCCCAAGAAAGCCAAATTTCTCCGCACAGTTCCAACAGACAAGTCCCTTGTACGTCCCACATTGATTTCTGCGGTTATTTGACGCAGTGTTGCTTGTCTGTTAGAATTTACGACTCTTTGCAGACGTCGCCGGTCTGGGTCGTTAAGTGCAGGCGGTCGACCACTGCGCTGTCCATGGTGGGATGTTATGCCTGAAATTTCATACTCTCGGCACACTCTTGACACAGTGGATCTGGGAATGTTGAATTCCCTAACGATTTCCGAAATGGCATGACCCATGCGTCTAGCTCCAACTAACATTCCGCGTTCAAAGTCTGTTAATTCCCGTCGTGCGGTCATCATCACGTCAAAACCTCTTCACATGAACAACTTGAACAGAAATGAAAGCTTTGCGAAAGCACTGCGCATTTATACCTGTTCTACGCGATGCTACTGCCATCTGAATATTTGCATATTGCTATCCCATGACTTTTGTCACTTCAGTGTATGTATAATAATTATATGTTGATTTATGTATATATGTATTATGTATATAGGTTGTTTAATGTATATAATATATGAATAATAATTATATGTTGAATAATTATTAATATAAATTGTTATATCAATAATTATTATTATAATTATTATATAATTATTTCTCTGAATAAAAACGTTCAACGAAATAATTCCTAAGCATTTAATTTTTTGTAATAATTTTTTAAAAATATAATTAAAAACGAAATATATTGTTTTAAAATGATGATTTTGTTTCTGAAGCAATAGATAATAAAGCTCTGAAAATCTTTAAAGATTAAATTGTAGATTATATTTTTCATGCAGCAAAGCAACTTTTCATTAATCTATAGGGTAGATTATTTAATATTAATAATTATTTATATCAGAATATAATTATTTATTGATTATTTTCATAGCTATTGTAAATGGCGGTATGTATAGAAAATTTTTTCTGTATTTTGCAAAAATTGAAAGACGTCTTTAAAAGCGTCATTTTAAATTTTCCTGATTATACACACCTAATAAGAATTAAGTTAATAACCTTTTGGTACTTTGTTAATTTACTTTGATTCCTTATCAGAGAATTTAACCACGTAATTTAAAAAAAAACATCATTTAATATCATTTACATATTATTTAATTTTTTTTATCGCAAACCTCTTAAGTTCATTACATTTACAGTATGATTTCGAGACAGTCTTTTTGTCCGAGATTGGAACTTCTTATTCTTTTAAATTTTTAAATAAATTATCCAAATAAAAATATAAAAACCATCTAAATGCAAAACTTGAAGAAGGCATACACAATTTAAGCTAATAATATATGAAGTGAAATGTATTGTTTACATGCCAGTCAGAACCACGAGCGAATTGATGATTAACACTCCACCTTTCTGATCCAGAAAAACTCTGTTCGAATCCTTGTTAAACACCAAACAGAAAAACATCCATGATTAATCCTGATCCTGATAAATTGCTCACCGCAAAGTAAGTGCACCGGATGAGATATTAATACTCCCAGATGTTGAGTGTGTGACAAAATTGCAGTTTTTGAACACCATTGCTTAAGGAAATAATGGTCCCTTTGTAAGTACCTTCCTGGGTTTATTGGATAATGATCAAAGGTTTAAGTATATAGACTATCAATAAGATGTCAAACTTCATAATGATGGCTGAACAACAGGACTAGGTATATAAATTTGACATTAACAAGTTCACAGAATGTATACAAAGGTTTGCACTGAATGAGATAGGAGTACTCCCAGATGATGAGTGTATGACAAAATTGCAGTTTTAAACTAATAATGTCCAACGTAATAATGGTCTCTTTGTAAGCACCGTCCTGGGTTTATGGCATAATGATTAGAGGTTTAAGTATAAAGGACAGCAATAAGATGTCAAACTTCATAATGATGTCTGAAGAATAGGACTATGTAGAAAAATGTGTCATCTACAAGTTCACAGGGTGTATACAATAAATAAGAGCCCACTTATATCATGTCCAGTACAAGAAGGTTGACTGTTTTGATAGCCAGCTGTAGCATGCTTATATAACAGGCAAATCATCCCAAATTTAATTCCAGCTGGTGACCGCCGTTGCAGAATGCTTATTGCTTAATATTTTGATGATTATTATGATGGTCAAAGACTTTTAGTAAATTTTCATAATATACGAAGTATTAAATACAGTTTTTTTGATAGCATTCTATTAAATATTTTAACATTACTTCTTGAATTGTGATCCATCAAAAAGAGCTTCAACATTGTTTTTGCGGTTGTGATAAGTTTATTGTTCTTTCTCATTCCCTCCCACTATGAATATAATGTATTATATTAAATTGTCTGAATATTTTTTTATTTCTCTTTAATATAGTTGGTGATGCAATAAACTGTAAGTAAATTAATTATAATTATTCTTTAACAATAGAAAAAAAAAATATTAGATGAAAAAAAAAAGATTTTGTTATTTATGAATAGTTAAAAATGCTCTTAATAATATTAAATTAAATTTATATTTTATTTACTATTGTTTTCAAACTTTAAGTTAAATTTTTTAAAAATAATTCTTCTATTTAACCGTTTAGATGGAGCTGACACAAGTAAGAAACTTTCTTATTATTTAAAAAATATATCATTTCTTTCTAAACGTCCTATTAAAATTGTAGCTATCGATAAATCAAATGAAATTTAAAAACTTTAAATTTTTATTAAATTATTCAATGAACATTGGCGTTTTATCTATATTTTTGATGTTACGAGGTTATTTCTTGTACATTAGTAAATTTTTTACAAATGCACAGGAAATGAATTAATATATTTAATTTTTGTACAATTATATGTTTAAATAAATTAAATTATTATTAAATGCACATTAATATTTAGACATTTACATTAGACAACATATTTTATTTTCTTTCAGTTCTTAAGTACTCACTTATTAGATACTGTAATATTGTTTATACTCTAATATCGTTAAATTAGGGACGTTTTAGGAAAAAAGTTTATAACTTTCCAGTTTTTCACTCATATTTTTAATTCCTTTTCACATTAAAAGCTGATATAAACTCTAAACACAAATTGTTTGCACAATTATTGCACAAATTATTATTGTGAGTATTATTTTACGTCTTAGTTAAACCAGTATTTTTCAATTTTTGAGACATGACCTCAAAGCGGGGCTCTAATTTTTGAAGGCAACAATGTATTTGTATCATCATATATTTTGGTCAATATATTTAATTTAAAAAAAAAATAATTTTAAATCAATTTAAAATTTATCTGAAGAATGTTAAGCCATTTTCGGATAGTCTTGATTTTTAATTAGCATGTGTTTCATAATTACTAACATATATTTTCTAATTGATAACCATTCCTGTGAATCTGTAAATCTTTAGTATTATCACTTTCATAACAACTTGATTATACGAAAATGATTTCAATGATTTTGTTATTTTGTTTTTATTAAAAATGTTGAAATATTTCTGTAAATACATCATGTTTTGTAAAAAAATTTTTAAAACCAAGTCATACGTTTCATAAATGACATTAGGTACTTAAATTTTTAAGTAATAAATTTAATATTTGCTATATAGTTACATTTTTATTTCAATAAAATTGTTTAAATTTTATTAGTAATAAAAAACGGCTTTAGAGAGGGCACAATACTCTTTTACCCCCTTAATGATGGTGCTATAGTAATACGTTTGTGGGTCACTCATGTAACTAATTGTGTACTCATTTTGAGAGCAGTACCATATAAAAATGTTTTGTACATTTACTTCTGTTCATATTAGATGTATTAAAAACGAATAATATTGCATTTAAAATAAATACTCTAAAATAACGTTAAATTTAAAGTAATAGTTGACAGTTTTTAGAAGAAGCAAGCAAATAGAATGCTAAAACATTTTAAAAAGAAATTATATTCAAAAGTTGAAAAAACCTTTTCGAATTGGGTAGAACTTGGTTTACAAGGGGGAGTGAATCTATCATATATTGAATTATAATTCAATATGTGATAAGAGAATGTATTGAATTAAAATTCAATATGCGATAAACAAATATAAAAAATTAAAATTCATTATATAATAAACGAATTAAAGTTAAATATATTAGATAATTATTAAGAGTGTTGCAGAATTAAAAGATATAGTATCAGAGACCGGAATGACCTATTTGAAGCGTACCTGGTTTGAAACTCAATAAGTGAAACCAAACAGAAACTCTTCATATTTTCCCGGGTTTTATAAATTCATCAACTGATATATCCTAATATGAAACCGAGGAAGAAGGGAGGAAGCTGGGAACATTACAGAAAATCCCTGAGAGATTTTACCTCAAAGAAAGGCGGAAACTTTTAAATGCAATGATGCTATTAGCAACGCTTGCCATCAGAAGTGACTCACGGTGATTGAATCTGCCACATATCTGCTGTTCTAGTATCAAAAGATCTTACAATAAAGAGCCTGACAGTGGAAAATCCCATAACCATCAGAAATGCTTTGCAGGAAACCAAAAGTTAGTGTTATCGATAATAAAGTGTTATCCAAAAGATTATACAAGCTGAATGAAATAAGTAAAAATTAAAAAAAAAAATATATTAATCTGTAACCGAAACTGAGGAAGACCAAAACAGCATGAACCAAAATTATGAAACAGAAACAATGAATTATAGGGTGATTAAAATGAACAAATCCCTTTTTCAGAAACATAAAGATAAAGAATTCATAATTTTTAACAACAAAATCATAAATTTTTAGTATTTAATTTGTTCACTGAAGTTACATAAAAGTATTTATTTTTTAAAAATAATTTATTTTTGCCTTAGTATGTTGCTTACATTATTTTAATTGTATTTCTAATCTTCATTTTCTGTTTTCTCCTAATTTTATTTCTATAGTCGTTGAAGATTTAGATCGTAAGTAATAATCTTTTTTTGTTTATTAAGCAAATTAATTAAATTATAAACAATTAAAATGCCTTTTAGTAAAGAAAAATTATTATGAATTTATATTTGTTTTTTCGTTTAATATAGTGAACAATTATATTTTCGATTCATTGTAATATCATGAAATGATTCTGAATTTTTTTATTCACAGTTGGTTCAGGTGAAGCCGGAGGTATGATATATCATGTATTAATATATGATTTTTATATTTTATCTTCATAATCTGCCCATTTTAAGCTGTAAAACTTACTCTATACTATTAATTTACTTAAGCTTATAGTTAATTGATTATTGAAAATTTATTTATAATATGCAATTTACTGCATATTTTTTTGCATTTTTTGAATTGATCCATAAATTTAAAAAAAACTTTAATTATTGTATGAATAAGTTTTTTTGGTCCTAAAATATTTCTGTGAAGAACAATGTAAATTTGGACTTTTAAAAGTTTACAACTTACAAAAGCCTGATATATTAATCCATCGATTTTGCTTTTTTTAATAGATATTGCTCGTGCAGGTAAGTGATTCACACAGAGTTGTTTCAAAATTTAAAAAAAAATTATAATTATTAATAACACTATTAATATTGAATTTTTATTATTAAAAATACTATTTTCGTGAATAAATTAATTGTAAAGTATAAAATAATTGAAGCTTATTTTTTTAATTAATTAAAAATATTACAATAGTTTAAATTTTCATCGAAAGGGTTTTAGCTGGACTTTCGATAATAAAGAGAATTCTAATCAAGAAGAAAAGCATCCGGGGCCTTAACATGGCACTTGTTAATGAATCGTTAATATTCTACCTACTATTATACCATCAATAGAGTAGATAAGTTGTTGTTCATTTTGTTTATTACAACTGAATTAGGCTGGATGGCGTGGATCTTGCTTATAATATAGACTGCATGCGTTTGCAGCACAGATTAAATCGCTAAACCAGGAATTATTAATCGTTTGTGTTCTAAAAACTCCTTTCGAAAGTAAGATCAAAGATAAACAATACAAGCACTTTTTCTTTATTAATTACAACAAATAATTTAAAGAAATACGTTATAGAATAGACAATAATAATTTCAATACTAAAACAATTGTTAGAAACTTTCTCTTCCGTCTGGTAATTTTTTGAATAAATAAGTATATTTAAAATTAAATATTGAAGAAACTTAAAAATGGGGATTATTATATAAGACATTTATATAGTGGATAATATGTGTATAATAAAAGTATTTGATTCTATTTATATGTCTTTATTTGGAATAAAAAAATAATAATAATTGTTTGTTTAAATGAAATTAAGAAGGCTTCATATCAAAGAAAATCTGTTATGAGTGTGTAAAATCATAAATATAAACAAATTTAAAGTGTACTTACTTAAAGTTCGATTCTATTAAATATTAAATATTATGTGACATTTTCAAAGCATAGTGTCTTAATGTTATTTTTTTTTCTTTTCATTTCAGTCAAAGATGTTATAAAATGTAAGTGGTAATACTTGATTTCTTCAAATTTATACATTATGTTGAACTGATATAAATTAACTCTAGCATGTATATATATATATATATATATAGTTAAATACATTAAGAATTCGATGAAGTTTAGTGCATTGTTTAAACAAAAAATGCAAAATGCGATTGCATAATAAATTAATAATATAAGTTATAATTTTTTGCAAGGATCAAAGTTAATTTTTGAAAGTTTGGGCATCCAAAAGCAATTGAACATTAGCTTGAAATGCAAAACATAAAAAAAACTAATACAAAAATAAGCTTAGAACTATTTATAAACTTCATTTGCATCAAAAGAATTATAGTATGGCTTTTTATCTTGAGAATGAAATTTAAAAAACAGATCGGTAGCAGAAAGATAAAATCCCAAAATTGAAATCCCAAATTGAATCAATAATTTTTCTTTTTCCAATAAAACATTTATTATTGCATCGATTTGTTTTCAAATTAGTACTTTAAAAGTACTTTACAGTGTGCAGTTATTTTTACACTATACAGTGTGCAGTTATACATTGACAGTGTACAGTGTGTGCAGTTATATACAGGGTGCAGTTATACACTGAAACAAAATATATAGGAATCGTTCATAATCCACACACACACGTATATATATATATATATGCATGGATGCGCATGGTGTTTAATTGCTTATTTCAAATCCTGAAATTTTTTTAAGGATTTATTTTAATAGACTCCGCAGATATGTACAGCATGTGTGGCAATTAAATCAACTATTAACATAATGCTTGAATATAAGAACTAGATTCTGCCTTATTTTCTTTATGTACTAATAAATCTTATTTCATTTCAGATGTTGTAAATGGAAGTAAGTACTTAAAAATTTTTGAACTTCAAGCATTTTTTTCTTTTTTAAGTTACAATTTAAAATGATTATTAATTAGCATAAAAAATCATGTTTTTGCCCTTTCATAGCAGTGAAGTTTTCTCTACTGCATATATTTTCTATAACGTAGTCTGAACACTGTTCAAAAAATAACAATTAAATATTAATTATTTTTAACAATTAAATAATAATTAATTATAGTAGTTTATTTAAAATAAATCGCTCAAATGTTACAAAAACGCTCTTATTGAATAAAAACTTTCTGCGAATATATTTTAATTTAATTATCATCAAATGTGCCTTGATTATAATTTTAATTCATAATTAACACATATTAACACTTTAACATATTTATATAAATTAATATTTTTAATTCGAAATTGACATTAATAAAATAAAAATACCTATATTATCAATATTTTGTATTAAATACAAAAGTAATTTGTTAAATCTTTTAACTACCTTAATTTTTAAATTAAATTAATATTTTTGGAAAAATTCTAAACCCTCACGTACAAATTTCTAGAACTATTTTGCAATTGCGCAAAAAGAGTAATTTGAAAGTTTATAAAAAAGTAATACACCGAAAATATATTTTCACTTTCTCCTATGTATTTAAACTCATGTTTGTGAAAATTGCAGCACCATGAAGGAATCGTCATAATTGAATGAAATTTAATACACAGTTGAGTGGTAGTGGTACAAATAAATGATTAAATGTTCAAAGCAAACAAACAATAACAAGAAATCGGAATCAGTATTTTGTGTAGCCACCACGCGCCGCAATAAGTGCTGCTACACGACGTGGCATGGAGTCGAAGAGGCATAAGTAACGATTGAGCTAACGTTTACCACTAGCAGATAACCCCGATAACCATACACGCCTCGCTACAGCCGTCTATTTATTCGGATCCATCCGCCGTTCAGAGGGCGCTGCTCAGCATGCGCATGCGCTACGGATTTGAAATTCTAATCATTTGCATATCATGCGCTAATTTGCATTTCCTGAAAGTTTCAGCTCACTCGCGTAAGTCCTTCATGGTGTTGCAATTTTCACAAACATGAGTTTATATATATGCATGTAATTAAAAAGTTTCCGTTCGAAGGGAGTACAGTCTAGGTAAGATATACTAGTTAAGCAAAATCGCATGAACATTAAAGTAATCAACCCATTGCTTCACCAGGTTGAATGCACCTCTTTTGTAACACTCCTCATTCTGCTATTTGAAAAAGTCCGAAATTGCTTCTGCACTTCAACATCCGTCAGGAAACGTCGACCTTTCAAGGACTTTTTAGGACGTAAAAATCACATAAAGGGAGATCAGGACTAGTGTCTCCTCCTTTAGTGAGTGTAACTTCTGTATTACGACATTTGCGCTATGGAGATGTGCGTTATTATGAACCAGAATCATCCCTAACGTTTCCCCTTAATTGCACTTCATAATCTCTCCAGCCTTTTTGCAGTTTCCACAATGAACAAGGTATCTGGATCCTTGAAATCAATAGGCGATGGGACCTGGTAATCAAAGAACAGAGTCATCACTTTTCCGGCATCTGGCAGGTTCTTGAGACGAGGTGACTGTGGATGACACTATTGTATTTAAAAATATAACAACACGTCCGACCCGAAGGTATACGGTAACTGATTGACCTGAAGCACTACAGCACCTATTCAGGCTATCGGGGTACCGCCTTATCCGGCTCCACGGATAGGGTGATTTGTAATAAGTACAACACCCCCACCGCTTATGGCGGCCCGCAACTGGGCGTTAATATTACACCTGGGAAAGAAACGTGAGGTTATATCGCGTGCCGCACACATCCCCGCGGGAGACTGAGAATCTCTTGGCCATCTTAAGTGAAGTTACCAGGGGGCACCACGCGGAGGTGGATCCTCTTCGCCTTCCATGACACTATTGTATAGTCAACTCTTTCTACCCAGGTTTCCAGTGGTGACACCAGCTTTTGTCGTCTGCAACAATGCGCTCAAGGAACGTGCTGCCTTCAACATTGGAACGCATCAAGTGCTTCAGACAAACAACTACCATGTTTGATTTTTGTTCGGAATCCAACGTTCGGAGTATCCACTGGCTACAGACTTATGGTAGACAACTCCTGCTAGATGATGTGTTGCACACCACCGAAGCTTATGTCAAGGTCTTCTGAAAATGCACTAATGGCCAGCGACATTCTTCCCGAATCACATCATCAAGTACTCTCTTGTTGTTGTCAGTATTGGATGTCAATGGCTTCCTAGATCGATTTGAATCTTGACTCGAATTGCATCCAGCTATGAACTTTGACCATCATACCTCTATGGTGATTTTCGATAGATATGCTTCCCTATATATATTATTCATTCTCCGCTGAATACGTACCTGTTTAGGTCCTAAATAAATAAATTAAAAAAAATAACAGCACGTTGTCTTGTTTGGACACATTTGGCACAAACGTCGTCCTTGTTAATGTTTCAGTCTTTCCTATGTACACTTCAAATTAAACTAATGTCATAATAATAATAATATCAGTGCTTGTGTACCCTGATCGGCGACTCGCCAATTTGAATAGAACCGCAGCCAAGCCTTCAAATGGAAACCTTTTGATTGCTGCTTGTATTTATATATTTATGTACATAAAGTAGCAGTAAAATCAATAAGCTACTAATTGTTTTTATTATTTTTTGAACTAATTCAACCAAAATATCTAGTTAGTCATCCTACACTTTTCATAAAATAATAACGTTTCAAATTCTAATAGCAAAATAGTTCTCACTTGATTATATTTATTTGTAAATTTGTTTAAAAATTATGTTGTTCCTTCTTTAATACATTAGTTTAATTTCTAACTGTATATATATAGATATTGTATGTATTTAATTCTAACGTAAATTATACATAAATATATTTAATAATTAATATATTATGTATTATATAAAAGGGTTTTCATTCTAAAAAGATTAAGATTGTATATTTTTTTGGATGATTAATAGTTATTATTTATTTTTAAATAGCTAAAAACTCTCTTGTTGGTAAGTATATTATACTTAATGAAACATGCATATCGTATTCAAATAAATTATCCTTATTAAAACGATAATTGTAGTGAAATACGAAAAAAAAAATACATCACATGCATTACTTTAAATATAATCTAATAAACAGACATTAACATATTACTTCTCGCTTGACTGAATTAAGAACATAAAAAAATTAGAAATTATCAGTAGGATTTTTTTCTTTAGTTCCTTTCTACATATTTTTTCTTACCTTTCTGTTCTTCTTCTTACTTTTTAAATGTAAGAATTTAAAAAAATAATCTTTTAAGAACAATTTGAATCTCTTATAAAATTTATTAAGTTGAAAATGAAATTAAGAAAAGGATAATTTCTATGTCCGAAATACATATAATAATGAAAAACTATTAATGCTTAATTAATGCAATCAATGCATTCAATCAGCAAATAGAATTAAAATAATTAGTGAAAACAGTTTGAAGGATTCAAAAGTCTCAATTTCAAATTATGTACTTATACATTAATGTTATTAAATGAAAATTATTAAATTAAAAACAAATTTCATGCATCTTTATACCCTAAGATATAGACACATCTTTCAATTTATTTAATATAAGAATCAAAATTTATTTACAATTTTGTTTAATATTATGTTACATTGACATTACAAAATAAATGCTATTAAAATTTTTACTGATGTGCCACAAAAGTGGCTCTTAAATAAATCGATTTTGTGCTTAAAAATATAAATTATGTAATAAAAATACTTTTATAAATTTATAAAATAACATCTTTCATAATTTATGCTATATTTTAGATGCTGGACATGCAGGTATTTTCAAAAATTAATATTTTTGTCATAAATTAAATGATATTTAGATAAAAAATAAATTCTTATCGAAATATGTAAGAAATCATATCTTTAAATATTGATAGTTATTATTAATTTATTTTTGAATTTATTTTACAAGTGTATCATATTTATATGAGGGATTTTTTGATATTAATTATAATTTTAATTGATAAAATTATTACAAAATATAACTGTATGAGTTTTTTGAAGCTTTAGAAAATTGCAGAAAAAATTAATTTAATTTACATTGATAATTTCGAAATTGTGAATTTTTTTTTTGTTATTTTTGAAACGAAAAATAAAATTAGGATCACTGCTTGATTTAAAATTTAAAATTATTTATTTAAGTTTTATAAGTTTATTTTTATTATTTGTTTTAATGTTTTGTTTTTTGTATTTCTTTTACTTGTTTAGTGAATAATATTGCTAATGGTAAGGATTTTTTAAATAAATTTAATTAATTAATGGTTTACCTTTGTCTAAATTCTAAAATTCTTTACTTTTCTTAATGATATTCAGTCCTCTATAAAATTAAATTGTACAATGAATAATAGGTTATTACAAACAGTTTACTAATTTGCAAATGTGAGATTTTTCAAAACATTTAATATAATTTACAAGCGTCCTTTAATATTTATAAAAACCAAATTTATAAACTTCTTTAAATCTATTTGTTATGTTATATTTTTAATTGGCTGGAGCCATTGAAAGATATTTTTAACAAATGAACATTTTGTTCCATTAAATTCCATTTATAATTTTAAAATAACCTTTTCTGAAAATTTAATTACATTAAAAAATTGTGACTAATTTATTAAATTGTATTGATAACACTGTTTTGCTATAAACAACATTATTTTTTTAAATTATAAAAAAATAAATGTTTTTGTTGTTGAATGTAATGTAATTTAATCTAATTATTCTCACAATATTAACCGAATTTTATAAAACTCCAAAAAATAGTTGATATTTTTGTGGTTACCTAAATGTTTTCTATATTTTATTTACAGGTACTGCAGTTCATAGTAAGTATTGAAATATTCCTAATTTTAATTTTAAATTCAAATTATTTAATAGTCTATGTAACTAAGTTATTTTACCTTAAAAATAAATGTTTTTAAAATATATATGTTTAACTTTTGTAATATAATCATATAGACGCGTCTACTAAAATTTTAAGAAAACATTATAACGTTTTCGTAAAAAAATAATAATACATAAATTAATTTTCTTAAATAGAAGTAGAAGTTATTTTCCTATAAAGTAAATATTTAAAAAGAAATTGTCCTTTAAGAGATATTTTATAATATAAATTAAAATATCATTGTAATATTTGTTACACATAAATAAAATAAATTGCTTAATACATATAAAATATATAATATTTAAAAATGTTTTTTCAATTTTGCTTTGATGCATACATTTTAGTTTAGAACAGAATTAAATAAATTTTCAATCATTTGCGCTAATTTTTTAAAATTATGATTAGGAAATATATATTATTTTTTTATGTTATTTCTCAATGATTTGTTCAATAGTATTACTTTAAACTCATTAAGTGGGATTATATTGAATTTTTATGGATAATTTTTGAAATGAAATTGAAAATTTTTTAAATTTTGAAAAAAATAAATCTTAAAATAAATAAATCTTTTTTTTTCTCCATACAGTTGACAAAGTCCTTGACGGTAAGAATTATTTAAACACATGTTATGAAAACATAACTTGATTTATAATATGACTAAACATGTAAAGGAAATAATATTGCTTACAAATGATTTTTTGATATGCTTTAAAATGTTATACCTCATATTTAAATTATGTTGTAACTGAATTAAATTTAAAAATGTTATTAACCATTGTAACTGTACTACTAATTATTATAACTGTATTAAATTAAAACTGAAATATTAATTTTTGTAATTGTGTTATACAAAATGTTATTGTTAATACATCATTAAAAATGTCTTAAATCTTTTCTTAGGCACCGGTAAGTGTTTTTATTTAAATCTAAAGAAAGAGAGTTACTATTTTAAATCATTCATGAGAAATGATTATATTTTAGTAGTCATTTAAATCAATTTTGTATATATATTTTTAAAATGTTTCAGACTAATTATAAAATATATTTGTATAATTTTAATTTAAATATAAAGTTAATTAATTTTTAATTACTTCATTATATTATTATTATTAATTATTTGTTATTTTATATAATTGAAATTTTTTTGAAAATTTTGAAAAACGTGATAACTTTATGCTTATTTATTATCAAAATATGTAACTAACAGATTAAGTAATATGTAATAATTTTCTTTTCTCTATTTATTTTCATATAAAAAGAGGACCCAGTAAGTGGTAAGTAATCCATAATTTTTTAATAATAATTATAATTAAGCATTTGTCAAATTAGAATACTAAAACGTATCTCATTGTATTTATAAATATTTAGTAATTAATCTTGAAAATTTTTTTTGGTCTTATTTGGTATCCGATTGAAAAGCTATTTTTTTTTTTTTGAAATTTACAAATATTTTCAAATATCAATATAATAAATATTTTATTTTGAAAAAAATTAATATGAAATTCATTTATTTTTTCAACTGATACAAGATTTTCATCTTATTATTATCATTAATTTAGATAATAAGATATATTTCTCAATAGTGTACATATCTATCTATCTATCTCTCTCTCTATATATACATAAATTTAAATATATGCATATATAAACTGTTTGTAAATGCACACTATGAAAGAATGACGGGATTTAGCTGAAATGTTCAATAAATGCAAATTATGTGTGCTATGCAGACTACTGAAATGCCAGTTTTCTACAGATGAGCTGTGGGTAAGCATTTTAACAATTTGGAATGTTATTCTCCAGGCAGTCACTCAAAATTTGTTTGACTCCATGCCATGTTGTATAGCAGCACTTATTGCAGCTTGTGGTGGCTACACCAAATACCATTTCGGACAATTTTTGGTGTGAAATATAAAGAAATGTATAAAGAAAGAGAAGAAATATAAAAAGAAATATATAAAGGAAGAGAAGAAAGATAAAAAGAAATATATAAAGAAAGAGACAGAGAAATTTTAAATGATGTATTTTAAAATTTTAATTACAAAAAACTTATTTGTATTACTATTTTAGCTATTGCAACTGGATGTAAGTATATCCATCTATTTCCTATAAACCATAATAATCACTTTTAATAAACTTTTAAATTAACAATGATTAACTAAAACTCATCATATTAAATAGATATTTGTATGAATTATTATTTTTCTTACATTGTTTCTCTTATTAAGTTAGAATTTACATTTAAATTGACAGAAAAAAATGTGAACATAAATAAATATCCACCATTTGAAATAATGAAATAAAAAACAGAGTGTTACTGATCGCATTTTAAATATTTATGATTTTATAATAAAAAAATTTAACGAATTTCTTTTTTAAATCAGTTAACTTAATTTTATTAATAGAATTATTAGTTGTTATTTTATTTACATTGAAATTGAAATTTAAATTTTTATTCAGTTTTTCTATTATTCATATAAATGACAATGAAATAATAAATTTTCCGTTTTTTAATCTAAAAAAAGGAATAATTGATATTTTCTTTCTCCTGTTATCTACATATTTATTGAATTTAAGTAACTCGCTTTATAACATCTGTATTTCTACAAAGAAACAATTAAGTATTTGAAAAATAAATGTTCGACAAAGTGCACTTACCAAACATCTCTTTAATTCTGAAATCAATTATAACGATTAATTTACAACACATTTATGAAGCAAATTGCTCTAATGAAATACACCTTGCACGACATTTTAAGTTCTCATTTAGAAATTAACCATTAAGTGCATGAAGATGAGAAAGATTATATGAAATGGATACTATATTAGAAGATTTTATGAAATGGATACTATATTAGAAGATTTTATGAAATGGATACTATATTAGTAGATGTAGATATGTCTGTTCTTAGATGTTTTACTGTATACAAAAATAAAGTAACAGTTTTGAATTGAATTCAATAATATGGCATAAGCATTCAAATGAGTTGCACATAATTTTTTTTGGCTAATGGCTAATGGCTAATGTTACATGCATTTTAATTGATCTCAAAATCGAAATGTGATGTGAAAATGTTTAATCGTGAAAAAAAAAATAATTATATCTCAATGTATATTGAGGTTTACTTCGAAAAATAAATGCTTTAAATTTTTGAAATAGTTGATAAATGTTACATGTCTGTGTACATTTATATTGTGTATTATAAATTATTTTATTACATTATCTTATTAAATTTTAGTGGGTGATGCCATCGGACGTAAGTCATATAAATTTGTTATTTTAATAACTTTAACATTAACAAAATTACTTTTATGAAAATATAAAAAATAAAAAATATATTTTTCAACGAACAGCATTTTATTTAAAACTCTCGCTTTATTTAATCCATCCATATCTTTATTGAAGAACCATTTCTGAAATTATAATTTGTAAAGTTCACTAACAAATACGCTCTTTATATCTATTATCAAATTAAAAATTCAAAAATTATTAAAAAAATTAAAGTATTTTAATAAACTTTCTAAACTTCCGGCATGTTTAGTGATTGTGAAAGATCATAGAACATCAAAATAATTTTAAAACCAATATCAAAGATAAAGCACTTATAAAAAATTTAAACGAAACAAACATAGACATTTCATGTATTTAATGTACATGGAAACATTAAGCATGTACTTAATGTGTACATATTAAATGCAAGAAGCATTGTGTCACTATTTAACTATTAATACAACAAAAGCTCGAATCCATACTAAAGATTTATCAAATTTGCAAAAATCTATCCAATGTAGACCAAAAGAATAAAAGTACTGATGCGTTTTTAAAAATAAATGGATCCATTGGTCTTTTATGGTAAATAGATAATTAATTAAATTAAACTATAAATTTAAAGAGAAAATTGAAGTTACAATTATACAATAACAAAAACTAATTACATTTAAAAAATATGTATGCATTTCAAACAATAAAATGGGTTTTATAACATTTCATAATAAATTCTTATTAATAACATTATGACTGAAGGGCCTGAATGGCCTAAATGGCCGAGTGGCTAGCGCTCTGGCGCTCGGTATCATAGGTTTCGGGTTCGAGTCCCGGCGGTGCCATGGTTGTTTGTAGTGGTTCGGAATCCACTTTAAAAAGTAGGTCCCGATCTAATAAGATCGTAGAGCGTTGCGGGGGCATTGTTACTCGGCGTCCGTGGCTTATTTTCAAGTTACACGCGCCCCCTGGGTAATTCAAAGTGAGTACGTCTGTTTGCCTTAAGGCATCCAAAGCTGCATTAAAAAGAAAAAAAAACATTATGATTGATTTGTAAATAAACAGAATAAGATTTTTATATGTCGGAGGAATAATTTTTTTTATAAATCATATAAAAATATTTTGTTTTAAATATACAAGAATTATTAGAACAATGTATATTTATATATATGCTATACATATTTTTTCACATAAAATTTGTAAATTAAGTATCTTTGATAAATTGAGTAATGTATCATTAAATTGACTTACGCTTATTTGTTTTATTCTCTTTTCTTCCTGCAGAAATCACAGATGGAGGTAATTATTTTTATTTGATTTTATCTGCTATATCAAGAGAACTACATAAAATATCTATTATTTAGAATTTTTGGAATTTTTTATTTTTAAAGCAAAAATA
Source organism: Caerostris darwini (assembly GCA_021605075.1). Lineage (NCBI taxonomy): Eukaryota > Metazoa > Arthropoda > Arachnida > Araneae > Araneidae > Caerostris > Caerostris darwini. The sequence goes on from BPLQ01001616.1 coordinate 419,827, forward strand.
AAAAATAAAATTAAACCTACCTTTCAATAAATTAGAAAGAATAAAGGGTACTTACGTATTAACGGTACCTTGGCGACAGACTTGGCGGTTTTTAAGTGTCGCCAATCTAACAGCTACTAAGGTTACCAAAGCAATAGAATAGATTGGTGGGCCATTTAAAAACCGCCAAATCTGTAGCTGCGGTTGGCGCGTAGGCTCTTTATTGGCGCAACTGTCGCCAAGGTACCGTTAATACGGAAGTACCGAATAAAGTATGGTTAAAAAAAATTAAAAAGTTCAGGGGTTGTAGTTTAAATTTCACTGCAGCATTTCGTTTATTGGCCAGCATTTTGATTATCGTATGGCAAATAGATTCTGCATATATTCTATTTTTTATTTAGGAAAATGGTAAAGACATATCTTATATAACAATTTCTCTCATTCAATTAAATAAACACAAGAAAAACCTAAAAAAAAATTCTTCATTCTCAATATTAGAATAATTATCAGTTATAGAAAATTTTATTTTTATTGTATAATATGAAAAACATACAGTATTAAAAAATTATAATTCTAAAATTTTGTAAAAATAAAGTATTTTAATGATTTTAATAAATATTAATTATTTATGATTGTGTTATAAATGTATATTGTTATTTTAAATGGACACATGTAAATAATTTTAGTTATTAGAAGGCAAATATTTTAAATATATTTTTTGTTTTTTTCGCAGCTGGTAATGTAGCTCAAGGTAAGAATTATTGATTGCTACAAACAATTTAATAATGAACGGCCTTGTTACTCACGAAGTGGCAAAAAATATTTAAATAGCAAACTTTTTTATTTCGTTCAAAATTTCATTTTATTTTCCTTAAAGAATGACAATAAGACATTTAATGCTAAAATAACTATTTAAATCCAATATATATATGCTATTTATATATAATCAAATATATTTAACTTGTAGAACTAAATTTCCTCTTTGTAGAATTTTAAATATTTGCATAGTTGTTATAATGATAAACATAGTAATGCATAGTTGTTAAATTTCTTAAAAGAGAAATATATATACATTTTTTTTATAATATTTGCTCACATTCTAATTTAACCGAAAATTGTTTTGAAATACTTTTCAAAAATATTAAATAATGAACTATTGGGGAAAAGTAGTTAGCTTTCTTATAATTAAATTTTTGGTTTATCTGAAATGCATCTTATAATGTTATGTGTCTATAATAATTCCATTTTAAGGTTTTATTAATATACAAGGTTGTTCGAGAATTAACCATCTAAATATTTCAAACAATCTATTAAAAAAACTGCTGTTTGTTAAAAAGCATATTAAGCATATGCATTGTTTTGTTTTGCATGAACATTTTTAATTACAATATTTATTATAAAAACTGAAAAAAAAAAAAAATATAAAATAATAGAAATTTTATTTCAACTTTAGGCATGTGCTCTTTATACAATTTATATTCATATATTCCATTTTAATATTTCTTTTGAAATATTGATACCGTATTAGTTTTTGTTTATTTTGGTTTTTGTATTCGGATGTGGAATTCTTTGTTTTTAAAAATAATATTTTCTTGATTTCAACGCCAATAAAATAAAATTAAATAATAACACAAAAAATTATTAGTTTAAATCAATATCCATTTTTATGTTAAATTCATTCTTTTATATATTACTTTTTCAGAAATTTCTGACGGAAGTAAGTAAAATATTTATTTTATATTTATTTACATGGAAATTTAAAAAAAAAATAATGACTACCCTTAAAATATTTTTAGCTCGAAATATTTGTTATATTTATCTGCAAATGCTTATGTGTGTAATAAAAGTACACCATTCCAAGAACAGAATTAAATTAAAATTACTTTTTTTTTTCATAAAAAAATTAATTTTAATTTAATTCTAATTTTTTTTTAAAAAATCATTAAACAACGATATTCTAAATAAGTTTAAATTATAAAGTTTTAAACTTACATTAATTTAGAATATAAATATTAATAACTGTTTATAAGATTACAAATTCTGAGCTGTACTCATAAGGTTATGTTAATACAGATATGCTTAAGGTTAAATAATAACTGACTGACCTGACTAGTGATACTCTACAAATGCTAAATACTTACTTAAAATAAACAAATATTCAGTTGTGTATTCAATTTGCAAATATTCAATTACATATTTTTCATTAGTGTAAAAAACGCAATAGCTACTAAAATCAATAACAATACAATGTACTTCAGCGAATTTGAACCTGTGCAATTTATATATATATCTCGCACCAGTTATAATTTCAGGAATCTGTCAAAATTAAAAATATTAAGAAAATTAGTGTCTTAATATGGAAAACAAGTAATATATATATAAAAAAATGTTAAAGTCAATTCTACTTTTTTGTCCACTATACTGCAGAAAGTCCTTTAAAAATAATTTCCATTCATTTTTTAAAGTTTATCTGGCGCCATCTATTGGTAGATATATGCAACTTAAGTCTAAAAAAAACTAAAATTAATTTATCAAATTTAATTACTGAATTAATATTTGAAAAAACTGTATTAACATCAAAAAAATGTATTTCAACTTGAGTGGATGAATAAAAAGCATTTTATTAACGATTGAAAATTTGAACAAGATAAGATGAGTGTGAGCTAATATATTTTATGCGAAGAGTATTTATATAATTTAACAAAATAACCTTTTAAAATTTTTTTTACAGTCCAAAATGTTGTAAATGGTAAGTAACAATTAAAATTTATCAGAATTAGGTCTTTAGAAGTGATTTGATATACCAAATTTGATATACCAAATTTGATATACCATTTCATGTGCAAGGCGTATTGGATGCATGATATCTTAAATATGTGCTAAAATAGTTAAACTCACAAATATATTTATGCAAATTAATTTAATCCTACTTTAGTTAATTTAATGAACAACTACTTTAGTTAATTTAATAACAATGAACTTTAATTCATTGAAAAGTGCAGTTTATATAAAGTTCAATGTAGTTTTTGTCAAAATATCAAAACAGTTTTATAGTTTTCATAAATGTTTAATGTATTAAAAAGTTTTGATTTTTCTTAGCATTTCGATTACTTTTTAGTTGTTTAGGATCAAACAAGGTTTTATTTTTAAAGAAAAGTATTCGGTTATGTCCTAAAATCTTGTCACAAAAATAGCGAGAAAATTCAATTGATTATAAAATGCAATATTTGTACATAGAATAAAGCATTCCATATCGTAATAAAATGGCTATTAGCTTTTTTGTCCATAACAGCAATATCCATATTGTAATAAAACATTAGTAATGGCCATAATACAGATGGATTTATTACCTTTTCTTTCATAATATTTTTGAAATCTATTCAATTCTCTCATTTTCATCGATCTATACACAATAAAACTTTCCTCATTTAATATGTTTTCGAATTTTTTTATTTGTTTGTTAGGAATTTATTTATTTAATTATCACCATAATATATATCCAAACGATAAAAAAAACATTTATTTTTAATAATTTTTTTTTAATGAATTATCTAAAAATTTTTGTATAAATTATTAACATTATTTTAATTTCGAATTAATATTCACATTTGCATTTCCATTATTTTCAGATAATAAAAAATGAAAAAAAAAATATGCAAAAACCAAAGATTCAATAGAAAATTATTAGATAAAAAGACGCTGATTAATTTAATTGACATTAAGAATGAAAAATAAGAAGATAAATTAATTAATTTGATTATCATTGTGAAATGCAAAGTTATGAAAACGTGTTTTTAATATATCTGAATTTTACTATGAAATTTAAAATAACCCTAAAATTACTGTTTTTAACTTAAATAATAAAAAAAAAAAATTAAATTAATATAAAAATTGTAATCGAATTATTTGATTTTTAAAAATTTTGTTTTGATTTCTTGACTAATATTTCTTGCAATATTATTTTTTTCATAATCATTTGATTTTTTTCTTTATTTAGCCTTGACAGGTTAAAATGAGTAAGTAGTTTTTAATTTGTATTATTTATTAATAACTCTATTCATTGTTGTTATCGTGTCCATGGATTTAAAATATTATTATTAAAGTCAGATCAAGTCAAAAGTCTTTACGATAGCGGCCGTTAGCAACGGCGCCGCTTCACTATACAGGACTTCTCTTAAGTTGGCCTCGACTGGCACCCTACCCAATTGCAAAACAAGTGGATTGAGTGCTGGGCACTCTAGAATGTGCTTAGGTGTTAGAAGAACTTTGGGGCAATTTCTGCAGGGGATGTATTCCCTGGTCTTGTCTGGGAGAATCTTCATCCCTCTGTAATGATTAGTTCTGAGTCTGTTAATAACTGATGTCAACTTCCTAGGGCAGTTGAAGTCCGTGATGAGTGGCTTATTAAAGTTATGAGTAATTAGTCGGCTTTTGGAAATTACGTTAGCATTTGCAAGTGTAATGGTAGTTATGAGTTGATCATTGTCCCTGGCTTCTTTGGCAAAGAGTCAGCGCATTCGTTGCCCTCAATGTTGACATGTGCAGGAATCCACTGAAGATGACATGATTTGCCTCTACAGTGTAGAGTCTCGAGCAGAACATTTATCGCATAAGTGATGTTAGTATTGCCGTTTTTAATTGCTTCCAGAGCTGACTTGCAGTCAGAAAAAAAATCACTAACCCGTCAGTGAGGCCTGAAATATTTGAGTCACTTAGATACAAAGCAACAGTCTCTTTAATTGCTATGAGCTCAATGGTGAAGTTTGAAGCTATCAGACCTGTGTTCCTTTCATGATGGTATCTACTTCCATTTTGAAGTAGAAAGAAAATGCCTGCACCTTCCTTATTGAGGAATTTGTCAGAGGATCCATCGGTGTATGTTATTGCACGATTACCTTCTGAGAACTTATCTATGGTATCTACATTCATTAAAAGTAAAATATAAAAAAAAGTGATTTATGTTTATAAACGCTCTTGGGCTCTAGAACACCTTAAGAATACCACACTATGCAAGTACAGCATAACTGAAAGCTGTTTAATCTAACTTGAGCTTAAGCCTGTTATATATGTAGATATTTAAGTCCTTCCATTCAGCTTGACATTTTGTTCCAAATTATGATTTAATGTGAATGCAATGTAATATCTCTGTGTTGCACCCTGGATGACAATGATGCAGCTACATATCCACGGTTCCCGTAAGGAAATTTTTGTAGTCAAAAAGCTGGGCATTCCGAAACAAAATATTTGTTTTTCTTCTAAAATTTACAGTAAAAATTGGTCATTACGATTCTTCAGAATGAACAAAGAAATACAGTGACATTTAAGTTTAATGGATCTAACGAAGATTCATTAAATAGAGTTACTTTATTTTATTGAATTATCACAAACAATTTATTAACTGTTAAACCGATATAGAAATACCTTTAAGAAAAATGTTTTTAAAGTTTGAATTGCGTTAAAATATTTTAATCCAATAATTAAGAACTACATTATTTAAAAAAAAGAAAGAAGAATTCAAAACGAATAGTTCAGCGGATAGTACCTACGGAATATTTTCTTTTACGGAATTTTTGAAGTTTGGAAAATATCTCTAAAATGCATTGATTTGGATAATGACATTTACTTAAATTCTCTATACAGATGTTATGATGGATGATATGGTGATAGATAATGATATCTATTTTACAATATTCTACAACTGTAGGAATGACTTACGAATTAACTTATCGATAAGAAACTCAATTCAAAACCAACATGCGAAGCCTACCGGAAATCTACCATATTTATTCTAGAGGTAGGCGCGATGAATTCATGAGCCATTCATTATTAAAACTCATTTTAAACATTATCATTAAACTTAAAAAAACATTACATCAAACAACTACTTTTAAATATTATCATCATTATCATCATTAAAACTCATTTTTATAAGTCATTCCATTGGACTCGAAGAGTAAGGAAGTAAAGTACATTCTAATATTCCTTCCTGGCAATTTTGATCCTGAGTTTTAGTGATACATTGTACGTGCAGTGAAACTCATGACAAATACGAGGTTACTCATAAATTAAAATAATTTTGCTGTTCTATTAGTGAATGAACTAAGGTGAAAGAATAACAATTTACCACAAATAACATATTAAAAAAATTATGAAATATTATTCTGCTGTATTATTGTTAACCTATTAATATTTTGAAATTCTCAAGATAATATATTAAATATGATATTAAAAAATTCACATAAAAAGTTACATGAATACAAAATGAAATAAATATTAATACAAATTAATTATTACGATGAATCAGAAATTTTTGAATTAAAATTATTATAAACATTTGGAAGCAAATTAAATAATTAATTTTTAGATAATTAATTTTTATTGTAGTTTAAACATTATTTGCGTATAGTCATGAGACATTTTTTAGTAAAATTAATTTTTATAATTTTTAGATTACTTTGAAGTCAGTTCGAGTATTTCTATGAAAGGTAAAATTATTTTTAAAAAATTCTTTTTAAATGCTCAATTTATAAATTTATAAATGGTGACCTAAAACCATTAAAAAAAGCAGCATTATTCACTTTATGTTGCATTATTAACTTATGTTCTTTAAATTAATACTTTTGTGGAAAAATGACATGCAAATTATTTTTAATTTGCCATATGCAGTTTTGATATGTTTCTTTGAATATAATTATATTTTATTATTTTACAATTACAAAGTTTGGTTTATAAATATTTAAGATTCTGAAATTGAAAATTTTAATGATAATATTCGTTGTATAAGTATAATTATTTTCATTTAAGTTTTGAATATTTTATTTAAAATGTTCAATTAAAGTAATTAATTATTTTATCAATTATTTTATCTATTATTTTATTAACTTACCCTTATAAAAGTTAAGCTAAAAGTTTAATATTTTTAATCATTTAAACTTCAACATTTCTACAAAGAGAGTAAGGATCAGTAAAATAATAACATTGATAAGCATTAAATTTAGGAAAATTTTTTGCAAAATTTTCAAATCAATTTTGAAGATCCGTTCGAACAAGGTATGCAATCTAATTAACTATCTTTTTTATATAAATTATTTGATTTTTTTTTCATCATGAGAACGCCATACTAAAAATTAGGCGCAGTGAAATGTTCAATTCTAAATACTAGAAGAAATATTTTTAGGAGTTATAACTTTATAAAGGCATCTAAAAGCAAGCGAACAGTAACGAATTCTAAATACATTAATTTTTAGTAAGATGTTTTTACTTTATAAATAAATTCAAATATTGTAGGTTACCTTAAATGTAAAATAAATGTAGACCTATCGAAAATTTTGAATCAAAATAGAAAAAAAAATTTACCTTTAAACAAAAATTTGTTTAAAATTAAAATTTGCATATATAAAAAGCAAATTCTATTTTAATAAATATTATTATATTTATTTTCTTTTAATAAGTTTTAAAAAAATAATTGTTTCTGTTACTTAAGTTTTGATGTACAATCTTTTTATAATTTCTTTTTTAGATGATCAAATCAATATGTGAAGTTCCCTTTATGTACAAGAATATGATTTAAAAAACAGAATTATATTCTTCAAATAAAATAAATTTTTTCATCCAAATATGTTTTATTTTCTTAAACTGTGGTCCTGTTTTCGAATCAGAAGTATAATAAGTTTTACAATGTAAATTTTTACGTAAAGTATATAAATTAAAAAGAAAAAGACCGAATTCCCATAAAATAACCAACTAAAGATTATTAACATACACATGAAATCATGCATAATTTTATTATTCAGTAATCAAATGTTATATTTTCTTAAGATGTACATTATATGAATAGTTCTGGCTAATTAAAAAGGCACGCCATAATTAAGTTTATAATATTAATGCAATATATGGTTCTATAAAAGCCTACCAAATACCATTAGAGTATACTTAAGCAAGATATGATTAAATATTTGCAAATAAATAGCATTTTAAATTAGATATTAATAAATAATACTACATTTTATAAGCTAGTAATCTCGTTTTAAGTTACGATGCACACTTTTAGAGCTGACTATTTTGATGAATTTAAAGCAATTTTATTTACTGAAATATTTTTGATATTTACATGCATAACACTTTTATGTATTATAGTGACGTCATAATTAAACACGCGGCTGAGAATTATGTACAGCTCTATAAAACAAACGAAATGGCATGAAATTTGACAGGGAGGATATGTAATGGAGAATTCTGTGATAAAAATAAGGTAGTAAAATAGCTGAAAGGAGAAAATATGAAGTTTATGAAAATAAATAATTAGCATTGCAATGAATTACACTGACAAAACCAAACATTTAATTGCAAATATTAAAATTCATATTCAACGCATTCACCTATCTTTTGTATTAGGAATCCTGCCTTCTATAAAAAGAACTGCTCTACTGCCATATGTGTAATGTCGTAAATATATGTATTACTATCTTTATCAAATTTAACGAGATACGCACTAGTCTTTAGATATTTCGTACATCACAGGATGCATTTATTGTTTCACAAGAATGATGGGTAAAATCGATCATATTCACAATCTCGAATAAAAAAAATATATTTCAGTAAAAATTTGTTACTGTAATTATTTTGCATGACCATTTAAAATTAATTTTAAAAAAAGTAAATTTAAATCAAAACAATGTAATTAGTAAATAATATGTCAACAAAAAAGGTTTTTATATTGTTAAAATTATTTTTAGGGGAGGAAAATGTTTTTTTTTTTCACATAAAGAAGCCATGGCAATAAGGAAGAAATTTTGATAATTTTCTTTGATAATTTTAAATAATAGGTAATTTTTTTTAATTATTTGATAATTTTTCTTTCGTAATCAAATATCTCTTGATCCAGCATGTAAATGATAAAGTTTTATCAGCCAGTCAATAAATATCTTGACATGTTATGGTTCTTGCTGTTCGATCCTCAAGATCATTAATCCTAATAATAAATACACCATGCCAATATAGCATCATCAGCAATCCCATGCTGTATTGGCCTTCACATTACGTTTCAACAAGATATTGCTCAACCACACAGGATAATAATTTATTTGTATTAGAAAACAAATTTTGAGGTAATATCCTCTATTATAATTTATTTTTCTTAGTCAATTTGAAGAACTAACGCTTTGAATAAATATTGTTTATGGTATGAGCAAATGGCACTATTTGAGATGTATTACCATTTTAAGAAAATCGACATCACTGATCCAGCGCCAATGGCCGATACAGAGAGAGATGACAATGTGATTATTTATCTTTCATTAGTACTTGATTTGTCATTATTAATTATCTCAAAGTGCAAACAAAACTCTACCAACTGCAAAAACCACATATAACCTTTTCACAAAAGCAGATCAGTTTAAACTCGAAGGGCGAAATCAACTACTTCATACTTGGGCGCACCGATTAGGTTGTTTATAGTAAGGCTGTTATCTGTTTTGGTCTGACCGGACCTCTTTTAATGTACTTGAAATGGTACGTAGATGACATTCTATCCCATGCTGTATTGGCCTTCCTTCATGGTACCCCATGCTACATTTCAACAAGATATTGCTCAACCACGCAAGATAATAATTTTTACTGACTATCCTTGTACTTGTTAAAAACCTCATTTCCTAACTAGATGATCAGATCTCTCGCAATAGAAAACATTTGAGTTCTGATCGTCTGAATAACGATCAGAACTTCCAACTTTCTTTCGATCCAGAACTTTCCAACCGTTCTATCTATCCAATAGGATACAGATTGATAAGTAGTCCTAAGCGTGATTTTTACCAAGTTTATGAAACATGGCCAAATCATTTAATAACTTGCAAGAGAGTCAATGGTGACATGTACTTTATTGATTGTTAGTTTATATATTGCTGCATGTAAATAAAATAATAACTTTTGAAATTTTAATCGTATCTTTTTTTATATTACATCAAATCTATGTAGTCACCTATTCGAATATCAATGTTTTTTGAGCATCGCTTTTTATTATTTGTCTTATGCAAAAATAAAAATAAAAATGATATAATAAAATTTTAATTGATTCAGTGCATTTGGGCAATTAATAAACTATTTTTCTGTCTTGCAATGATAAAAAAAAAATTAAGAAAAGGAAGTTAAAAATTGAAGTTTCTTTTAAATAAAAAAAACTAACTGGGAAAATTGTCAGAAATTTATGACTATCGTTTTATTCTTAATTGCTCTGTTACATAATTTTTATATCATAAAGAATGAAAATGAAAATCACATACGCTTATTTTTTGGTTTTTGTTTATTCAAACAAATTTAAGAAAATCAAATACAAAATAAAAAAAGTAAACAAAATAAAAAAAATACCAAAAAACAACATGGTTATTATACATGATATATGAGTTTGGAACTGTGAGGACAGACACTATCACTATTTAAAATAAACATTTTACTATTCGAACATAATCATTAATTGAATAAGTGATTTTATAACATTTAACAAGCATGCATAGATATCCTTTTTAAAAACGAAATACATTACATCTAAATTAATTAATTTGCATTTGATTATAAATGTTAAAACTTAAAGTTAATATTGTGTAAATTCTATAGAATTTAGAAATTTTGAGAGTAGAATTTGACAGATATTGACAATTTTAAAACAATTTGTAGATTGTCTAAACTGCTATATGGTATCTATTACAAACCTTAATAATTTTTTATTCATTTCAGACTCTTAAAGATATATATATATATATATATATATATATTGTAATTAAAATTCAGATTACTTACATATTAATTATTTACTTAAAAACTGAATTTATTTTTAACTAATTAAACATTGAATTAATGCATCAGTTTAATCACCCTATAATCGAAAATTCATGGAACAATATAGAATATGCATATATAAAAGTAACATGTTTAATTTCAACGATACTTTTATATTTAAATTATCAGATAAATAATTAAAAATTAATAACAAAACCAATGATAGTTTTTTTTATCATAGAAAACAGTTGTTGATAGACATATCTGCATATAAAAAAACGTAATGTATAATTATAAAACATAAACATAAATGTATATGATTATAATTAACATTAAATAATATTTGTGATAAATATAATCTTTAGTTTAAAGCACACGCTTTCGCCCGTACACAATACAGTTCTAAAATTTATGACGATTGTTTCGCGATTTTATTTCAGAAAGAACAAAAAATGTTCATTGCTCTTTTTTTTCTACTTATATATTGAATAATATGTTCTTAAAATGATCATAACTCGTAATTTATCGCACATAAAACATATAATGAGTAAAAAAAACGTAGTTTTGTGAGTGTAGTTTCTTCTCTTTTGTAATGAAAAAATTTTTTACACACAAGAAATAAAATATCTTTAAACGAGAATTGTACAAACATTTTTTTTATATTAAATAATACCTAATAGTGGCTTTTATAGATCATAAGCACCAACAAATTTTTGTTGTACTTAATTAACTACCTGGTGGTAGAGCATGATGAGAGTTTACCGAAAAGCACTTGATATTTTCTAGTGTCACTTTTAGTCTTAAAGATAAAGTAATTGCCAACGGCCGTACCATGCTGAATATACCGGTTCTCGTTAGATCACCGAAGTCAAGCATCATTGGGCGCGGTCAGTACTTGGGTGGGTGACCACCTGGGAACACTGCGTGCCGTTGGCAAATTTGGGACCTGAATGGCCGAGTGTCTAGCGCTCTGGCGCTCGGTGCCACAGGTTTCGGGTTCGAGTCCCGGCGGTGCCATGGTTGTTTGTAGTGGTTCGGAATCCACTTTAAGCCGTAGGTCCTGGTCTTCTATGACTCTAAGAGCGTCACGGAGCAAAAAGTCAGGCTTCTACCTACGGGTGCTCCATCACAACAGAAGCTGCTTCCTTCCCCTTCAATCATGAGTCCATATGGGCTCGTGGGCTTGGCCAGCCAAGTGGGATAAGAAACAACAACAAAACAACAACAACAGATAAAGTAACAAAAATGGAATTCAAAACTTTTCCTGCTATAGCCCTTTCTTTCTTCTTTCTCTTGGGTAAGTAGTAAATTAAATAAATTGCTATATTGGTTTAAAACAAAATTTATGTAAAAAACTGTTCAGGTAAGGATTAATGCGTCAAAAAAAAAACAAACCACCTTTCTTTAATTTATTAATCTTTTTATTCATATTTAGTATTGGAGTCTAGAAAATGATATAAATAACTTCATAATTGAAAATACCAATCAATCAATGTCGTCAAATCACCAATCAGATTAATATAAATTTATTTCATAATAAATTTAATTAAAAATAATTTAAGTTCTGCAGCTTTCATAATTTATTAATAGATGTTTGTTTCCGAATCTCAGACACTTTGATTTGTGATTATTTACTCCTAGAACTTCAGATAACGAAAATGTATGGTTATGGGGTATCCCACTAGGAACCTGTTGCAAAATATTCACATGCAATCAAGTCATTTTGGAATAAAACCAGGATGGGACATCTGAGGGGTTGGCAATTCTCTCTCATCTCTTGAAATCTCAGGAAAGAATTTTTTGGCTTGTGGATTTATTATAGTTAGTCTTAACATAGATACGAATACTTTCGGTTCAGCTTAACTTGGCAGGTGACGAACCAAGTTTCTACAATTTAGAAACCTTTTTCGACTCATGACCCACTAGTAACTACAGCAGGAGGGCTGTGGTTTGTTGTCACTAGGGATTGCAATATCGGACCAAAAGTTCAATACCGGTATTCGGTATTTTTTAGATCTTAATACCGGAATACCGGTTTTAATACCGGTAGTAGAAATTTTAGAAAAAGAAAGAAAACACAGGTGTTTTTTGTTTTATTTGCCGGGTTTATTAGAGAATGTAAATATCACAAAAAACACTCGACGTGGCAAACCATCTAATGCTGTCATATTACTTATAATTTCCACCAAATTATCTTCTTTTTTTAAAATAATCTAAAATCCCTGATGTCTTGGGCTAAGAACCTATGCTTCAGTTTGTATCTTCAAAGCTATTAGATTCTTTCCTCTTTAGCAAATTTGTATCATGTTTCGTTTTTAAATGTGTACGGAGTCCGCTTGTACTTCCTCCATTCACTTTAATAACTCTTGAACGTTTTTTACATTGCGCCACCATATTCTTTTCATCATATAAATAATGAAATCAAACCGAAGAATTATTAACTACTTTTTTTAAGTTTTTTAAAATTACTCTTTTTCATTATTATGGGATATTATTTATGAGTATATATATAATAAATCTGAAAAATATTTTGAACTCTAAAGTATGATGTGCAAATACAATGTGAATAACGAACTCACCAATTTAAAAAAATAACGAAATATTACACACTTTCTTCACAACTACAACCTTGTTTTTATAGATAAGAATTTCTGGTTTTCAGATTCTGAATATTCAGATTCTAAAGAATTCTGAATAAGAATAAGAATTTAACAGGTAAAAATTCTGTGACAGATAAGAATTCTAAATTTCTAGTAAATACCGAAAAAACGTTATTTAAACTTGTGAATACAAGTATTGCAAAATTGTACAAATGGCGCAAATCCCGGTATACCGATATTGCAATCTCTAGTTGTCACTGCTTTCAGAAACGAGGAAACTGTATAGCGATCGTGACAATGTGCGTAAAGCATCTCGTATAAATAATTGGCCTGCGTGATAGGAGTTTTCTGAGGTTTCTCTTATTCCTTTACCCCATCTCAACACCTTTAAGCCGGCTGTTCGTGGCCCATTGATGATCCACCCTCTTAATTTTAACTGTTAAGGGTTTATAAAGTCTCAGGTAGGGGAGTGAGGTTTGGAGAAAAGAGAAGAAAAGTTTGGAATGCCATTCCAACATATTTTCATAAAATACGTAGTTTGCCTAATATATTATTATGTATGTAGGATACAACTTATAAACATAAAGAGACATAATAAAATCTTTCTTTAAAATTTTATGTATATTTCATTTTGAGTTTTTTAAAACTTAAACAAGTTACGCAATCTTTCTACAGAAATATTTAAACCTTAGAATGATCTCATAATAATGAAATGAAAAATAATAATATACTTAAACAAACTCAAAATAATTGAATCTTATAAATTGATGGAAAAAATTATTAAGAAAGGAAAGGTAATCTGTAATATAAACTGTGGTCATTACATTAAAAGTATTTATTGGGAATTATAAATTATTCACAGTTTTTTAAAACACCTATACTAGGTTAATAAAACAACTTATTTCTAAGTTATAACTATTTTTTAACCTATACAAAATATAAATACATATTCACACAACTTTTTCATTATATATTAGTGCAAGTATTTTACTTTTTTACAATACTTTGTATTAAATATAATTTAACATGAAATATTTATTTTACGGTACAAACTGCTCCTCAAGGTAAGTATATATAAGTAAGCATGCAAGTTAATAAGATGTTGCATGATTATTTAAATGAATTAATTTAAATGTAATGTAAAATAAAAAATTTTAATCATTGTTGTATGTTATTTTAACACAAACCATATTAACTGATAATTTTAATGACAACTGACAGGTTAGTTGAACTTATTTTAATTAATTGAATTTAAATTATATTATAATGTCGTTTTACCTTCTCTATATTTATAAAAAGTGTTATTTTTATTTAAATATATAAGTACAATTAAGTTCTTACAATTTTTAAAAATTATGTTTATTTTAAAGAAATATTTAATTAATTTTCAATTATAAAAACTTTTTTACTTATATATAATTTTCTGAAAAGAAATTTTTCGTCATTTTATATAAATTAGCAACAATTTTTAATCATTATATATTAAACAATTTTTATTAATTATTAAAATGAAAGATAATTTAAATAAATGCAAGGTATTCAACGTTAATCAATATTTACTTCTTGAATATTTATTCTTACTAGCAAATTAAACTTTATTTAACTTCTTTTTAGTTCATATTTCTTTCAGTTATAATCATATTGCAATTAAAGAAATTAAAATTTAAAAAAAATTTCATATTATATCATTATTATATTATTAATTTAGTTTTATTACAAAATGAAATGAATCTCATTTTAAAATATCGTTTACTTGCAGGAATAGTTCAAAGTAAGTCGTATTGTATTACATTTCCTAGCAAATAGTTAACAATTTCACTTCAATTTTTGACCAAAAAATTTTATCATGTATATATATTGAAAGAATATAAATTTAAAATAAAATAAAATTATTAATTTCCCTATAAAAAGCTCATGTTCATAAATTTTAAACTTATTTAATTGAAATCGAAGGTATAATAAACAAAATATATAAAATAAATTAAGTTTGCAAAAATAATTGTCATAGAGTATGTACCGTTAGAAAATTGAAAAAACGTTGCAAATGATACTTGGTTAATAAACATATTTTATATGGTAAAATACAAAAAAAAATTTAAAAATTTTCTACGCAATTTTTATGACTAGTAGAAGTTTGAGGAACTAAGATAAAAATAGGTATATGAGAATCTAGTAGATGATCTAGCGAAAAAAAGTAAATATATTTATTTAAAACATATTTATAGTTAATTAATATTTGTGGTTAATAGTAGTTAAAACACATGTTGCTTTTATATACTTCGTTTGCTTGCATTGCTTATAAAGTTATTTTATAAGAAATGATGTACAAAAAATGTATTTTTATGTAAGTTCTTAGAATTTAAAAGAATATATAACATGTATTTTTAATATATAATGACATAAAATGTGTTTCGTTGTTTGGAACAACTAAACCTAATGAATAGAAAAAAAACAAATTTCATAGAAAAAGCCATGGAAGCCATGGGGAGATGAATTCCGAAAAACAAATAGTACCAAGAGTCGCCAAAAACAGACAATGTGGCGCTTCTGTCATGTACATACCGTACCAGGAAATGTACTCAATTTAGGTACTTGGAATGACAATTATTTCCATGTTTTGGACCATATTTTCAGACGACATGACCTCTTCGTTACCCGGACATTACCTTTGGATGTGGTGGTGTGTTAATTCCAATACAAACTTGCCGTGGAGTTACAAAATTGTGTTTCTTAAAGGAAAACTTACGAAAATCTGACAGTGACAGTTCACCGAAAAGTGAATGTCACATACCAATCGTAATATACTGTACATTATTGCCATATTTTGTACCCAGATAAATACAGTTACAGCATTGAAAATGTAGCTCGTGATCTAGGGCACGAGTGGGTTTGTTGATTAATCAAATATTTTCCAGCAGTTTTGTTCCAACAGTTCTGAAGTTTTTGTAAATTTTTTTAATTAATGGAACTTTAATGAAATTTGTATAATCAATTTTCTATGAGTTTATTGTAATTGTTGACTCTGTTTCGGCAACACCAAAATATCTTCTATCGGTAAATTTTGGACCTAGTGTTTTTTATTATTTTTTTTTTTTATTTATTACGCTTTTATTATTATTATTATTATTATTTTGTTTTGGAATTCGTCTCCTTATTCCTTTCATAGTCTATATACTATATATTAAATATCATTTCATACCGTTAATTAGTTTCAACTGCGGATGCTTCCAAACCTAGAAATTTATTGTATGGCACCCCTGAATATTTTTAAATTCAATGAAAATATCATATAAAAATATCACATATGAAAGTGCATAAAAATAATTTCAATTTTAATCATATTATATTCCATTGAAGGATTGGTAACTTAAATTACATGAAAAATATTCTTACAATAAATGCATATACTATTTTTATAAAATAGTTATCCACTTAATTTCAGATTACTTTTAATTGTTATATTAATTTCTTTGACAATTTTTCATTCAATATTTCTGAATTTATAAAATATTTAATATTTAAATATAAATTATATCGAGGGAGAAATTCAAAATAAATAAATTATTATTCAAATTATTTTTATTATTCAAAAATGTTTTCTAGAATTTGAAACTATTTCTTTTGTAATTATTAATAAGAAAAGTAATTTATCCTTTTTTAACAAAGGGAAAAAAACATCTTTATTACACTTGTAAAACTTTTTTATTACAGATCTTGCAGAAGGAAGTTAGTTATTTATTGTTTTAAAAATCATTATTCATAATATTTTATTGTTTTTTATATACCCGAGTACCATACTGTAGTAATTTTTTTTTCCTTCTAAAAAAGGAAATGACATCAACGAATCTTATTTTTCTGATAATAACAATTGTATATTTTTTCATTCTAATTAAATCACACATCATTTTTTAAGTATGTTTATGCATATTAAATAGAGCATATTTTGCATTTTATTTTGTTTTAAAATGTAATATGTAATCGTTCATTTAACTAATAATAAATTGAAATTTTTTTTAATAATTTGTAAATAAAACATATTTTAAGTTTTATTTAATTAAATATTATTAGTAAAAAGACTGATCTCGGAAATATCTCATAAAAGGTTAAAAAATGAGATTAACACAAAATTTGAAATTTCTACAATTTCTGGATAATTTTGTAGAAATTCTACTATAATATTAAAATTTTACTTAACACAATTCATATCCATATTTAATGACATAATTTATTAATTTAATAATTAGTTTTTGGTTTAGTTGGAGATATTCTTAACGGTAAGTAGAATTGTATTAGCAATTAAAATTAATTATAGTATATTAATACTATTAATTACTGTACTATTAATTAACATATTAATAGCATAGTAAATAAAAAATAATATTAATTACTATTAATTAACATATTATAATTATTATTTATACTATATGTTATACTATAATTACACACTATTAATTAACATGCAAAATAATTAATACATTAATTAAATTGCATTTGAAATTTCTACAAATAAGCATATAAATGTTTAGTTTGCTGTGTTATTTCATTAAATGAAATTATATAATAGATAAGTATATTATCATTATTAATGGTTGATTTAATATTATTAAATTTTAGATTTGTTAAAAAAATTATAAGACACAATAGCTCCGTAAATTTTACCAAAATGTATTTAAATTCATTTATTTATGCAGTTTTTAATAAAAGATTATTGATGGACAATAAATAATAATTTTACATATAAATAAGATAGTTATTTTCTTTAATTTTATGTTTACAGAATTTATAATTTTTTTTTAAAATTTGAACTTTATTGTGAATCAAAAAGCAAAAGTTATGCTTTGGTACTAATAATACAATTATACAAAGGACATCTAAATAAATTGACTATTTCATAAAGTTATTTTTATTTTTAATTTTTTGTGTCAAAATGCAATAAAATAATTACATAAAACAACGAAATTCTCATTTCATAATATTTCATTTGGCTATTATAAATTTATATATTAGCAATTATGTTTTATGACGTAAGATTTTTTGTATATTATAATGTCTATGTTTGCATAAATAATTGTATTTGTTACTTAGATGGTGCAGTTGAAGGTAAGTCAATTGTAGATCTATAATGAGTTTGAAAAAATCTCTTTCTGAATTAAAACAAGCTAATTTTCTCCAATATTAAATTATTTCTCGTAATAAATATTAAAACAAGTAAGATAAAAAAATCTTTTTAAAATCAATTCCTACTTTTTTTCACTATATTCTAGAAAGTCCTTTATAAATATAGTTAAAATTTTCTTCTTACATCTGGAGTCATCTATTGGTAGATACATGGAACTTAAATATAAAAAAAAAACTAAAATTAATTAATTAAATTTAATTAATGAATTAATATTTGAAAAAATTGTATTAACATCAAGTATCATCCATTACAAGTTCAAAAAAATGTATTTGAACTTGAGTGGAGGAATAAAAAGTATTTTATGAATGATTGAAAATTTCAATTAGATATATATAGGGAGAGCGTGAACTAATAGTAGGAATTGAAAAAAACACAAACCACATACCTTTATTATTTAAATATTTAAATATATGTTAAAACTAAATTATCCACATGTAATAATTTTTTCAATTACATAAAAAAAAATTTAAATATTAAATCAGACTACAAAAACGAATCCCAATGAAAATCTTTTTCTGAGTTAAAACTAGCTAATTTTCTCCACTATTAAATGATTTTTCGTAATAAATATTAAAAAAAAAAAGAAAAAACACAAACCACGTACCTTTGTTGTTTAATTATTTAAAGAAATATTAAAACTAAATTATCCACATGTAATAAATTTTTTAATTAAATAAAAAAATTCAATATTAAATAAGACTAAACAAAAACGAAACCCAAAGAAAATCTCTTTCTGAGTTAAAACCAGCTAATTTTCTTCAATATTAAACTATTTTTCGTAATAAATATTATAAAAAAAACACAAACCATATACCTTTATTGTTTAAGTATTTAAAGATATGTTAAAACTAAATTATCCATATGTAATACATTTTTAAATTGAGTAAAAAAATTTAAACATTAAATAAGACTAAACAAAAACCTTTAAAAGAGCCGTTTATTTTTATTAAATATTCCCATACAAAAGGCAACTGAGAAGACTGAAGACAGTACAATAATATATTTTTTTAGTGAAATAGTTAATGTAATGTAAACAATACATAAATTTTAATGTAAGATAGTATATTTTTTTCTAAATAATAAAGTATTAAAGTTTCATATTACATAATATCCAATTGGCATATATTTTAAAAATTCAAACTGTTTCTAATATCAGACAAGTATTCAACAATTTTTATAGAATTAATTACAGAAATTTTCAATAATATTTTACATACAGCTTTCTAAAAATTTTAAAAATAATATACTTTTACTTGTTGTTGTTTACTTTCAGAATTGAAGAAATTAAATATATTGTTCCTAATTTGCTTTACTAAAGCAATAAAACGAAAAAGGAACAATTTTTTGTAGTGTTTTATTCTGTAAGAACTCCTGCCTTATTTTATTTAACCTATTTTAAATTACTTTTCGAAAGATAAATAATTTAAAATAGGAATTAGTTATAGAATAAGATTAAGTAATTTTAAATGACACTTAATATTTATTAACTGTATGTTTCATTATTATCACTTTTTAGCTTTACAAATAGATATAGACTTTACACAATATATGAATTAATAAATAAATACTTTTTTCTTCGAAAAGATCATCTTATAAATATTTTTGATTGACTTCCCCTCAAATATTACTTAGTTAAAAATACCATATTAATTGCAAGATGTAATATGAAATTTATGGGATGATTTCATATTTAATTATTAACCTATTTTTTAATTATTACTTATTTTTATTTTATTTATTTATTTATTTTTTTTTTTTTGTAGTTGAAAATCTTGTAGACCGTAAGTATTTTTTGTTATATTATCCTAATTTCTGCCAAAAATTATTTAAATGCAAATTACTGAATTCTATGTAATTGATTTAAAACATATATAAATTAATCTTAGCTGAGTCAGTTTGAAAACTACGTCAAAAGCTTTTTAAAATTAAATATTACTTATTTATCTCTTTCCGCTTAACACAGATATGCTTCAATTTTATTTGATATGAACGTCTTCAGAATATTTTGGCTATATTGTAAAATTTAAATGTCAATTTATTTGGTTTTAGAATATCTACAGGAATATCTTTTTATTTTACTTTTTTTCTCTTGAGGATGTAATATAGAAGACACTTGATTCAATTTGAGTCTATTATAAATTGGTGTTACCTAATGGATAAATAGCTTCATGTGCATAATATGTAAAAAAAAGAAAAAGAAAAATCGAAGTGGAAGCCAGCGCCCTATATTGTGAACATCCTGTCTGCTTGGGCATGAGCTGACTAGAGGGAGAAAGAAATATAACACCAGTAGCGTGCGTTTGGTTTTCGAATAAAAGAGCAGTGCTTTTACAGTCCACTAGTGCTATGTATTTTTTCTTAGGCCATAACAATTGGCTTTTTCGTTGAGAAAGGGGGAATAAAATAGCTTTCAATTAAAAAAAAAATACTACAAAAGCAATTATCCAAAGGAATTTTAAGCGGGTGATAGATGTATTAAATTAACAGTATTTTAACTTTAAAATATAAGATAATGCTAAAAAACATAAAAATATAACGTTAAAGAAAGGCAACACCTCATTAGAAAATTTTAGAATACATATAAAAAAGACTATATTGAAAATTATATAAATATATCATCAAATATATAGAAATACTATCATCAAATATATAGAAATATTATCATCAAATATATAGAAATATATAGATTTCATATTGACTAATATGGATTAAAAGCGTGTAAAACTAAGTTCATAAATAAAAATTTAAGTTGAAATATCATAAGAAAATCTATCATAAAAATTGTAAAAAAATTTAACTCATAATATATAGTTTTCAGTTTTCATGACCCTTTATATTATTATAAATATATAAATAATAAACTATCAAAGTTTATTTAAAAATTGGTAAAATAATTTACAAAATGAATTCAAATAAAAATTGTGAAAATTTTGTTTGAATGAAAAGAATAGTAAAATAATTAATAATTATAAAAATATTGACAGAAATTATATAAATATGTTGGTCAGTCATATTTTACTAAAAGAATAAATAAAAAATTGATGGTATCGAATATTTTAATTTAGTTTCTCACTGTTAGTGTTTACAGCAAAATTGTTCTTAATTTACAATTATGTTTTCTATTTCAGTTGGAAATTGTACTGCGGGAAGTAAGTATTTCGGTAAAATTTTGAAACAATTATTTGTAAATTTGTTATACAGTAAAAATTAACAGTTATTCCATGATAATTATCAAGTTTATCAAGTATATCAAGAATTTATATAGTTTAGTATATCAAGTTTTTAAATCTTACTTTGATATTTGTAATTTTATTTTATTGAAAATACATAAATTATTTTTGTAACTATGGTTATGAATCATAATTATGTTTTTAAATAAATAAATTTTTCAATGTGAAAGAAACTAGGAAATATATTTAATTGATTCTTTAAACAAATATACATTTAACGTATTATAACACTTATGAACTAATAATTACTAATTACTATGTTTTATATAAAACATGTAAATAACATAAATAATAAATGCTGTATTAAAATTCTAAATGTATTCTGTTAAAAGTGTTTTAAATGACGAAATGAAAAAGGAATAGTAATATGAAATATATTTTGCAAGATTGCGAAATACATTTTCTTATAAATAACAAAAATCATTATTAATTTTTTCTCCTATTTAACGTTTATTAAATTTGTTTTACAATTTTTTATTAGTAGAAGAATAGCTATATCCTAAACATAATTATGGTCAA
The DNA here is from genome assembly GCA_021605075.1 of Caerostris darwini. Lineage (NCBI taxonomy): Eukaryota > Metazoa > Arthropoda > Arachnida > Araneae > Araneidae > Caerostris > Caerostris darwini. Next base: position 442,104 of record BPLQ01001616.1, read on the forward strand.
TAATTTATAAATCAGTTTAATGATTATTTTTGTCATTAAAATTTAATGATTAAAAATCATAAACATGTTAAATATTTATTAAAGAGTTAACATAGATATATTACATATTAAATATTATTATGATATTTAATAAATATTTAATTTATTATGATATTTAATTTGATTATTTATATAATTGTCTCACATAGATATTGAAAGAGCAGGTAAGCATTTTTTCTTAAAATATTAGTGCATTTAATTGTATTTTGTATTATTAAAATTTTTGAAATTATTAAAAATTTATTATTTTTATTATTAAAAATTTAATTTTAATTTAATTGAATTTTTATTTTTACTAAAATTTATTATTATTAAAAATTTTGTAGACTTTTAATAGCCTTTACAATTACAATATTTTCACAAGACTTCAAATATATGGAATTAAGTGCAAAATGTTAAATTTTATTAATATCAGGATAATATTTTATTTAGTGGAAAAATTTTACTATTTTAGATTTCTTAAAGAATTCAGATACGTAAATAATACATCACATTAGTAAAAAATTAAACAAATAAGTATTTAAAAAATTAAAAATTTTAAAAATTTGTGAATGCCAATTTAAATTTCAAATATATATATTATTCTTGTTTTATTATATATGTGTGGAAAAATGAAATTATAAACATACTCAAATTAAACGAAATAAAAAAATATGTATAACAAGATAAGCAATAGAATTCATATGTATGAGAAATATCTGTCTTGGTTAGGGACTGCAATACCGGTATACCGGGATACCGAATACCGGGATACCGAATACCGGGATACCGGTATTTTGAGCCATTTGTATAATTTTGTAATACCGGTATTCACAAGTTTAAATACCGTTTTTTCGGTATTTACTAGAAATTTAGAATTCTTATCTGTGAATTCTTATTCAGAACCTATCCACATTCAGAAGAATTCGGTACAGTTATCGAAGATTATAATGACACTAATGTCGATAGTGAAAAGGAATTGTCTCTTGAACAAAAATTAGAATTGGTGATAACTAAACAAATTTCAACAAACCAAAATACAATACAGAAATCAGTTATATCCGAAACAATCCGGCGAGAAATAAATATATTTAATGATGAGGTATTTAGAGGTAAATATTTGGAAAAAGTATATCGCGCATTGCTAACCAACTAGCGTAGATGCTGAAAGAGCGTTTTCGACAGCTGGTAATTTTTGCACAAAATTATGTTCCAGGCTTAATGATAGTACAATTGATGCATTATGTTTTTTAAGATCACATTTCAAAAATTTGTAATAGTACCACAGACTGAATAGTGATATTTACACTTTTTTGCGATTTAAATAAATAAGATGTTCCTTTATTTTTTTGTGATTCTTTATATACTGTTATAATTTATAAGTAACATTTTTTTTATGATATTTACATTCTTTAATAAAACTGGCAAATAAAACAAAAACACTTGTGTTTTCTTTCTTTTTTTTAAATTTCTACTACCGGTATTAAAACCGGTATCCTGGTATTAAGATCTAAAAAATGTCGAATACCGGTATTGAACTTTTGGTCCGGTATTGCTATCCCTAGTCTTGGTGTTTTGTTTTACATGACAAACAATATATTTTTAAAAAAATGAAAATCAACTCTTTGCCTCATAAAATTTATTTTTTAAATTACGATTTCTTAATTAGTTTACCTGCACTCAATAATAATTGGGTAATATCGTTCTGATCCATGCTTTCCATTTTGTATCTTTTTTTTCCGTGCCTTAACCTGGAATAGTATTATTTTCCATGACAAAAAAAAATCAATGCATCTTTAAAATATTTTTAGAGGGTTTGATAAACAGTGCACACGCATATATTTTTAGATCAGCTTATTTTAAAAATGACATTTTGAGTTACTCGCCTTTTATTTTCAAAATAATGAAGCAGAAAATTTAAAAAAAAAAAATATTCTATTCAATTCTATTATATTATTATATATTTTTTATTTAAAATATTTATTAGACGAAGAATAAAAATAGAAATTAAAATACTAAACGTGAAATACAATATGGAAATGAGAAATACATATATTTCAAAATATGTACATAAATTTTTTTTTTTATGCGTTATTATAATATGATATTTTTTTACATTATATTCTTATTTAATTTTACCTATTAAATTATTGTTTTATTTTCAGTCAGAGATATTGTTGAATGTAAGCAAATGGGCATTTTTTCTTGTTAAATTAATCATATTTATAATACATTTCAGTATTGTAATTAAATGTAAAAATTCATTTTTATTTTATTCCTCTTATCATTATTATTATGAAAATAAAAAAAATTATTTACTAAATAGAAGAAAAAAAATGCGCATCTAAATATAATTTTTTTACTTACAATTCAGGTTGCTCTTTTAAATTTTTGATATATACATATTACATTTATATGCATTTGGAATAAACTTTTTAATTATATTTTATTGTAATTCTAGAGATTTTATGATAACAAAATATTATTCTACTTTAAAAAAGATTGTAATCTACATAATGTTAATCTACATATTGTTTTATAGATGCTGTGAATGGAAGTAAGTGTTAAAATAAATTTTTCGAATGTGTTTTATTGTTTCTACTTAATCGTTTATTACTTTTTTTTTAATCACGTACTTTTCCGAACACTGTTTTTTTTAGTTATTCATTTATGAAAATCATTTTATTAAATGTGATATTATTCACTGCTTCGTTTTTTATACATATGTTACATAATGCGGTAATTTTAAGAAAGTAATTAAGTAAATACAACAATTTATTTTTTTTACTATTTAGAAATTATTAATTGCTTTTTGTTAAATGATAAACAGATAAAGTATTAAAATTTTTCTTATTTTATTTTCAGGTACAGTATAATAAATGAAATTTATGTTCATATAAATTTTGGTTTAATTAATTACTTTTGCTAAATAATTTGAATTTAATTAAAAAAACTACATTAATACTTTGAAATAGATTAAATTCACTAAGAGAGAATTAAAATGTACAGAATAGTCATTTTAATAAGAGGAGCTTCAAGTGTAAGCGAGAACATTACGAAAAAAAAAAAAAAAAAAAAAAAAAAAAATCTACGGTGATTGCTACGTTGATTGAAACTACGCTGTCGATTTTTATTACCGACACAGTATGTTAATATAGTAAGATATATCTAATTTACATTAATGTAAAAAGATATGCAATTACAGATATGCAAAACAGCATTCACTTTCACTTAGATAAAGCAAAAATAATATAGTTTTCTAATATTTAACAGTTATTTATTATAACAAAATATTTTTATAATATATCTATTATTATGAAAAATATTTCGAATCTTATAAATTGAACTTGAACACAGATTGATTCCCGTTTTGATTTATTTAATTAACAGATTGATGAACATAAATTGATTCGTAAAACGCTAAACTCTTTTCATGATATTTGTAAGTGCTGCCATCTGTTGTACAAATGTGATAGTTTTTAATTGCCAGGTGTATCTGAGCTGGGTTTTAAAATAGTTAAATTACTTTGATAAAAATAACTAATACTGCCGTTAGAGAACCAATAATTCCCTAAAATTAATTGATTTTTAGAGTTTCTATTTTTTCATAACTGCAAATTAACATTTTTTTTTTCTTTTTTAGCCAAGAATACATTAGTGGGTAAGTAGATATGAAATATATTTGGTGCTGAATTAATGGAAAAAAAATAATTGATCAAAATTCAAAGATAGTGTTCAAACAGCATACTAACTAATTCTTTAAATCATTACTAACAATTTTATACTTGAAAGGGTTTCAAAGTCATGCATGTGCCATGTAAATAAAATTATCCTATTAGAAAAGCAAACTATTTATAACCAAATCATGAAATATTTGATAAATTAACTCAATCAATTATTTAGATTAATTTAATTTTGCACTAATAAGAAAAATATTTTTCGCTTTAGGAGCTGCAAAAGAAGGTAAGTACAAAATATTTATTAAACTAATATATTAGAAATATTGTTTAACTATTATAAAACTTAATGCATCTTATTTAAAGGACAATTTATGACTAAAAATATTATTTTATGCAAATATAAAGTGTAATAATAATATTAAAATTATATAAATTTATGTAAATCAATTTTAACACAAAGACGGTGTGCATGTAGCCCGAATTCCCACATATATTTTTGTAAATAAGAATAAATTGTAATTATTTTTCTACATTGTTATAATTCTGTAATATTTTGAGTGGTTAATATTACGAACGACGTACTGGTAGCCATCTCTGCAAATGAAGTAAATTTGTTTCATCGACACCAACAGTTGAAAAATAAAAAAACTGGAATTCACATCTACAGTCCTCAAAGTGTTAAGAAATAAATTTCATTTCATAAATGCATTTTTATATACAATTAAATTTTTAAATATTCAATATACATAAAAAATGTTTTTATAGAATTTGTCACAAAGTAAAGCAAACAACTAATAAACAAACATATTTTAAAATTAGTTATTTACATGATAAAGACAGATATGATTGTGGCCACTTTAATATTTATTTATGAATTCCAACATCTAAAATATTTTTCCATGTACATGAATTTAAGTTATTTTAAATTTTGTGCGATGGCGGGCTTCGTGTCCCACATATGCATACAAATGTGATAATTGGATTATATCATACGTGAAGAAAGATTGTACATTGAAAAACAAAGTTTAACACATTTAATTTAGATACATTTAACTAATCCCAATTTTTAATTAAAAACTTATGTATTTTTAACAAACTAAATGATTAAAGAATAGTGGCTAAAATCAGACCTTTCGAATTTCCCTACTCAATCCGACCTTTTCGAATATTCTCTGATAGCGCCATCTATTAATAACTTTTACAAATATTCGAAACGAACACTCCTTGAATAAATCTAATTATTATATACCCCTTTTTAATTTAAGTGAAGTGGTTTTAAAATAAAACAGCTATGCTTTTAAAATAATAAAAAACTAGGCTTTTAAAATAATAAAAAGTTTTATTGTTTTAAGGTTTTACAAAAATTGCATATGCATATTTTGATGAAATATTAAATAAAATAAGGTACGATGCTAAAATAATTATTTTGCGAATCTGTGAGTGAAATGTTGTGTAGTGGATAGGTGTATTGCGCTTTCTCCGTAATAACACAGGTTTCAATATTTTAACCTTTTAAGTAAAGTGGATAAGAAAGATTCTAATTACATAAATAGCACTTAACTGTATAAAAATAATAATAATTATGTTTTGAGAATGCCAAAAAAAAGATGTCGATGTTGGATGTTGATATAGACATCCAAAAATTTAAAATACTTAAATCCTAGTCTCATATTTGATAGAAAATTTCGAACCTTGATTTCTTTTTTTTAAAAAAAAAAAAAAAAAAAAAAAAAAAAAAGATATGAGGAAAAAAAAAAAAAAAAAAAGATGTTGAACAAATGCATTGTTTCATACATACTTAAAATGTACTCATTTACTTAAAATTACTTGTTACAATAAAAAATGTCTACAAAGATCTAAACCCTTAATTAAACAAAATATATAAATTAGTATATATATTTTACATTTATATTTTTTCTATATATATTTGCACCACTTACATATTTCTTATATAATTTATTTATGAAACAAAAATTTAAATAAAACCATTTTCTTTCATTTAGTAAATAAAGCTATTAGTGGTAAGTGACAGATATTTTTTAGAATTAATAAAATATTGTTACTATATCGAAGTTTAAAAAATTATGTTAATCATTAACATTTCAAGTATTAAATTAAAGTACTTTTTTTCGTACTCCAAACTAACAAAAGAAAAGGATATATATATATATATATATATATATATATATAAAGAGAGAGCGACAGAGGAACTTGTTATATGCAAATGTTGTTTATTGTTATATGTAGCCTTAAATACATAAATTTATATTTCTGCTGACTTACTTTTTTAAGACAAATAGGATTTCACGTGTTTTAGTAATTTTATTAAATGTATCTCGTTTTAAGGTTTTTTTTATCTTTATTGTTATTAGAATTATTTAGTTTTTTTTCATTATTATAATTGTTTTTGATTATGTTTTTAAGTAAAATTTGTTTTATAACTGTGTGAACATAATTGTAAACATCATACTATACTAATATTTTGGTACCCGAACAGTTAGAATTACTTGAATAAAATTTATAGAAAGTCATTACTTTCAATAAATAATTTTCCATTAATTTTGAATTGGATTAGTTTGATATTTTCATATGCATAAAATATTGATTTTTGAGGTTTTTTTTATGTATACATTTAACAAATTTTTTTAAAATTGTTCCATTCAGACAGAACTGGAAGTTTAATGCTTATTAAAATATAAATTGATTTATTGCTATTTAGGTTCTACTAAATATGCTAAGTATGTGGTATTGACTTTTATTCATAATTTATTGAAATAAGTAATGATAATAACTTGAGAAGACATTCTTTATTTATGGACATAAAAAATATTCTCATTAAAACTAAATTTTTTATTTTTAAGACACTATTAACTGAAAAAATACTATATTTTCTATATATTGCCACATTGTAATGTAATATTTAAGATCTTTGGGAACAAAAAAATAAACAACATATAATACTGATATATTTTAATAACTGATTAATTAAATAACATATCATATATATTTTAATGGTTTTAAAGTGAAAGTTTAAAATAATATGTACAATTTTATGTTAAATGTACAATAATAAAATTAATATAGCAAGAGAAGCAACTAGTGATAAAATATGTTTTAAGTTGTATTTGAAACCTTGATTTAAAGCTCATAAAAATATTAAAACTTGAAAAATTAACACAATCATTATTTTTTTAAACATTTATGTGTTTTTATTTAATTTCTAAAAGTGTTACAATTTTGTGTTCTTCATCAAATTTCGCATAAAACAATGGAATATATAATTCACAAAATTTAAAACAAAAATTATGATCTCAGAATACGAGAGCAATTATTTAAATATAATTGAAAGAAAATGAGATTAGTGAATTTCATTTTAACTATTTTAAAGCATTGTTATTAAAGGTATACATTATGAAGAATATTTATCATCAAATTAACGTAAATAAAATGAATATTTTATGTTAAAAATTATAATAATATTTTTCTTTTAGTTGACAAAGTTATCAAAGGTATGTTGTTTATTAAGATACACATTTACAATGTTATTTATTTGACTGTTTATTTGATATAAACACATATTTCTATGATTTTACAGAACAACAGACACTTATTCTAATCAATTATAATTATTAGTGTGCATAATAACTAACATCAAAAATTAATTATTTTTGTTTTAATATACTTGTCTTATTTCAACAAAAATCTATATATAATAATATATATAATTATTGTATATATGCAATATTTAATAACTAAAATTTAACTACAAACTTTCTATTTTTACATTTTTTGTTTAATTCATGTTTTTTATTATAAAAATATAAAAAAATAATTTCTTTAATTCGAAATGTTTAAAATTAATTCTTTATTATTTGCAAAATAATATAACAAATATGCAAAATTATGGATTTTTTCTAATATATTTTATTTTTGAAACAATTTAAATATTGTAAGAAAAAAAAATTCTCTTAATTTATGAAACACGATTTTCATTCTAATATATTTTACTTATGTTACTTTAGGAAATGGTGAGTTACCAAATTTGAAAATCTTTACTATATATTAAAATATAATTAGTATTACTTTATGTTTTGATGATTGAAATCAAGGACTTATATAATTGTAAATCTTATATTTAATTAATCTAATTTAGCTAAATCTTTATTTAAGGAAAATGTAACATCTTTAAAAACTTTTGCAAATTAATTAGATTTAAGAAATAGTGAAATAAATTTATTGCCATAAAAGTTTTATAACTCAGGACTTTTTTTTAAATTTAATTTCTGTGCTTAATTAATGGAAAATTTAAAGTTTTTAAAAACATGCAAACGATAATTTTTATATTAACATTCCTGAAGATTTTAATTAAGGATTCAATCATTAGGTATAATTTAAAATCATTTCAATCCTTTTTTTATTATTTATGCTCATTTCTCAATGTATTATTTATACTCATTTTTCAATACATCATTTATACTCATTTTTTAATCATTAGTATTTCAAGATTTATTTGTTTCTTTATGCCTGATTAAAAATAGCACATTAACATAGCAACATAATTATTAAGACACTATTTAACATAACTATTACTAACATATTATTATTATTTTGAAATGACATAAATTAAAACATATAGTTGCAAATATGTTATTTGAATATGTAAAACTTTTTTTAATATTTTTCTTCTTAATTTTTATTGTTTATTGTTGAAAATATTTTATTAATTTAAAAATATTTTGTTATTTAAAAATTTGCTATGTGCTTGTTATCAAAATTAAAAGTTAATGCTACTTGTCGATTTTTGTAACGCGTATAGCAACAGCGATTTTAAATATAGTTTTGTTTAGATATTTAATAATGTTTGCTATCGACAAGACAAAGTGTTTTAAAAAAAAGCTCAGAATGTAACAGTTATTATGAAATAAGGAAAAAACTAGAATCGATGTGAATACTTTCGAATAGCTACATAACGACTTCAACAATTACAGTATAAAGGTGTTGTGTTTGGACTAGGAAGTGTATTAGTGTTTTTTTTTAAATCTCTATTCGACATTTTGCCGTGTTAAATTGACTGACTTGATCGATTTTGAATTTGGGATACCTTAACTCATAGATATTATAAACGTTATTATTTTCCGATTTCGGAAATTGTAATAAATTCTTTCATTCTGCATTTTGCAGATCATCAATCAATTTGTTCGAATTCTTCATAGTACTGAAAGAAATTGGAAGAATTATTCTTGTTATTATGATCAACAACTCTAATAGAAACGTTTGTAGTACTGGACAGAAATTGGGATACTGATCACGTATAGGTATTCACAGTATTTGTTAATACTTAAAACGTTGATTTTAGTTCGGCAAATGTTACTTAGTTTACACAAACCTTTTTTTGGCGATATTTTTGCTGGTCAGTTATGCTTCGCGCTCTATCCATAATTTTATCTATGTTTATTTGCAATGCCCTAAATGTATCTCCCATTAAAGTACGCTCTGCTTTCTTAGATTACTAACTATAAATGGAGGAATAATTTACACATTCAGTAATTTAGTGTAGGATATATTAGTTAAGAACCAACCTTGTTATTTATTCCTCTAACAGGCTAGTTTAATTTTTAAATGACTAACCTAAAGTTAAAATTCTTGTAGGGAATCATCAATATCAACACGGCGCTTCTAAAACTACTGTGTCCAAAAAGTAAGACCAATCTTCAATTTAAATTTCCCGGGCATATGGTATTTCTTTTTTTTTTTCTTTTTCTTTTGTGAGATGCTAAAACTTATTCCGGCGATTTTTGAAATGTCTGAATTAATTGAACAAGAACTTGCGTTAAATTTTGCTTGTAAAAACGTATAGAATGTTGCAGAAAGCATTTGGTGAGAATTCCTATGTTGGAAATAAATGTTTCGAAGTGGTAAAAATAGTTCAAAGAAGACAGAGAACGCGTTGAAGACGGAAGAGCCCTCTGATCAACCAGCGAAGTTCACGTCCAAAAAATTAAAGATTCGGTGCTTGCAAACTGTCGATTTACAATTAGAGACCTTACTGATGATGGTAGAATTTCAAAATTCCATTTTAAAATATGTTTTGGGCCTCAAAAGCCTCAAATCTGGATCAGTACCGAAAACACTTGCGCCAGCTCACACTACATTGATTCTTCGTGACTTTTTCGCCAAAAGGGAAACCCATATCGGTCCACAACACCATATTCACCTGATTTAGCATCGTGCTACTTCTGGCTATTCGCTAAACTCAAAAGATCACTCCGAGGACACCCATTGAAGAGGCATTTGAAAAGTCGCCGCAATCTGTTTTAGCATCTCACAAAACCAAGCATAAATCAAACACTAATGAATATTTTAAAGTCAAATTTAACACAGATGTCAAGGACAGTGCCAACAACCTAAAAATGAAATACCATATGTCTGGGAAATTTAAATTGAAAATTGGTTTTACTTTTTGGTCACAGAAGTAGGCGTGTAAAAAATACGCACTAATAATTGCAGAACAAATTGAAAAAGCAAAAATAGTGAAATTAAAATAAATAGCAAAAGTACAAATAGGGATTAAAATCCCTGTGACACATTTTCAAGATTTAAAATTTCTAATGTCAATGAATGCTACTGTTAATTTTTATAAAAAATATCGGATGATATTTTTCATTAAAATATTTATTTAATTTTTTTTTCCTAAAATTCATAAAAAAATATTCACCATTCAAAATATGTTACATCATACAAATCTAATTTTTCATTGTAATTGTAATTTTTCAATTTTTCATTAACATTTTTATTTAATTTATGTACATTATTACATCATACAAATGTAATTTTTCATTGTAATTGTAATTTTTCAATTTTTTATTTAATTTTTTTTTACTAAAATACATAAAAAAATATTCACCATTCAAAATATGTTACTTTAACATTTAAAACATCTTTAAATGTAAAGTAAGTTATTTGTTTTTTTATAAAAATCTTGTTTTATTATTTAATTGTTCGGGGAGAATCAACAGAAAATAATTTTTCAATAGCACCAAATTATTGATTTTTAAAATTATAATTTAAGTTTCGTAGTATCAATTATTAAAATAAAAAGTAAAGTTACCGTAAATACTTTGGTTGTATATTTTCAATATTTTTCGTTAATGAAAATGAAAGTTGTACACATACTATAAAGTATTAAATGTTATATATCATTTTTACAGATCATCCCATTAGTGGTAAGTAGTTAACTTTTTCCTGGTAAATAACGCTTAATTTTAATAATATAATAATTTAGTATTGATTTTTCCATCATAGATTCCTCTATTTATATTTTACTTATTCATGCATTTATCGTGTAATTTACAATAATTGTTATAATTGCAGCTATTGAAAATGGACGTGAGTATCATTATTTAAACTTTTTAGTAATCTAGAAATATGATTCAACAAATTATTCAAATGCAGATTTAAATCAAAGATATAAATCTGCATTTGAATATTGAAATTTAATTATTGCAAATGAAGGTTTTTTTTAATTCATATGGCATTGAAACAGATAATGTTAATATAAAAAATACCAGTTTACCCAGAGTTGCTCGGTTAATTATTTTTCAATTCCTACTATAAGTTCACACTCTCCCTATATATATCTTGTTCAAATTTTCAATCGTTAATAAAATATTTTTTATTCATCCACTCAAGTTCAAATCCTTTTTTTAACTTTGTAGTGGATGACACTTGTGTTAATACAGTTGTTTCAAATGTTAATTCATTAATTAAATTTTTTTGTTGACCTAAGTAGGAATTGACTTAATTTTTTTTTTATATTACTACATAATTTATTACTATTTCCTACATTTTGTCAGACAGGAGAATGAATAACAGAAGAATGAAAGTGTAAAATTGAGCTTAATACTTATGTAATGTACTGCTTTGAATCAAATAAAATGATAGACATTAATTTTCAGAATGGATATATATAAATATCAGCTTTTGAAGAATCTATTTCTAATCAATTAAACGCCTATTATCATAATGAATGACATGAACTATTTCTTTTTGATATCCCATCTGTAAACCTTAAGATTGAAAAGCAAGAAACGTTTATGAAAGCAATTTAAATTTTAAGTTGTGATATTCATAGATCTATTTATTTCTATATAAATCTCCAATTCTTTAAAAAAAATCAGTGGTGGGTGTCATTTTGAAATACATTATTATAATTTATAATTTTTTTATTGATTAATTAATAAATGTAAGTTATTGCATATATAAATGTATTTATTTTAATCGAAATAATCAATTTATATTTTTAATAATGTCATATCATTATCTATTATTTTTAGTGGCTGAAATCCTCAGTGGTATGTATGAAATTATTTCTTAACTTTTCTAAAATCACAAAACTAATGCTTACTACTGTGTCCAAAAAGTAAGACCAATTTTCAATTTAAAATTCCCGGGAATTATGGAATTTGAATTTTTTTCTTTCTTAGGTTGCTGGCACTATCCTTGATATCAGTGTGACATTTGACATCAAAATATTCATTAGTGCTTGAGTTACACCTGGTTTTGTGAGACGCTAAAATTGATTGCGTTTATTTTTGAAATGTCTGAATTAATTTAGCAAAGAACTTGCATTCAATTTGGTTTGCGGAAACGTATAGAATGTTGCAGAAAGCATTCGGTGAGCATTCCTATATCGGAAAGAATTGTTTACAAGTGGTATAAACAGTTCAAAGAAGGCAGATAACACGTTGAAGACGAAGAGCGCTCTGTCAACCATCAATCTCAACCGACGAAGCTCACGTCCAAAAAATTATATATTTGGTGCTTGCAAACCGTCGATTTACAATTAGAGACCTTGCTGATGATGTTGAAATTTCAAAAGGATAGGTCAATTAAATTTTGGGCCTCAAACTCGTCAAATCTCGATTGGTACCGAAAATACTGAATGCGACAGCTCAAACTGCATTGATTCTTCGCGACTTTTTCGCCAAAAAGGAAACTCATATCATTCCACAACCACCGTATTCCCACCTTGTGACTTCTGGCTATTCCCGAAACTCAAAAGACCACTCCGGGGACAATTGAAGAAATTCAACTTGAATTGTCGAGCGCTTTGAAGGTCATCTTTACCGATGATTTTTTAGCATGCATTGAGGATTGTAAAAATAAGTTGGCATAATCGCATTGTGCCCGGAGGGGATTACTTTGAAGGCGTTGAAATAAATTTGAAAGAATAAATAAAGAGTTTTTGAAAAAAAAAATAATTGGTCTTGCTTTTTGGGCACAGTAGTATTACACTCCACCAAATATTCCTGATGACCCCTGTGGGAGATAGTATAACCCACTTTGGGAGCAAGTGCTTTAGTGTTTGTTGAATAGCTTATCTGTGATAAACTGAATTAAAATATGCGAACCAAATTATATTTTTTTTACAATAATTTTTATCTAGCTTTACTGTTCTTAATGTATCTCTCTTCTTATTATAGAAGCTGCTAATGGAGGTATAAAATGAAAATTGTTTTGCATTTTTTATTTAATTTAATGTGAAATTCTTTTATAGTAATCCATATTTATAGAATATGTTATTAATTCTTTATTTATTCAGCCATAGCTGGAGGCCTAGTAGATGGTGAGAGTTTGTTTGACAGTTTTGTTTAAAACGCTAGAAATTGTATTCATTTTTAATTACCTAAAGATTCAAAAGTTACGCAATACTCCCATTAAGGAAACTAAATTTAATTTGATCTATTTTTTTTTTGTAATGCAGCTGACAAACACTTAGACAGTTGTCTTTGAAGCCTTAAGGCAAGCGCTGCACAGACGTTACTCACTTAGCCATTACCCAGGAGGTGCGTGTAGCTTGAAGCTACGGACGCGGAGTAACAATACACCCACAACGCTCTACGATCATGTTAGACGGTTTTAAAGTGGATTCCGACCCACTACAAACCTCCATGGCACCACCGGGACTCGAACCCATGGTACCGAGCGCCACAGCGCTAGCCACTCGACCATCAAGCTTGATTGATAATAATATTGATAGGTAGATAATTTTCGATGAAAAGTCTCGATCTTAGCCTATTAATGAAATTCCTTTTCAAAGAAAGTAAATTTATGTTATAAATTATGGAAGATAATAACACACTGTAATCTAAAAACGGAATATTAAATATTCCATTTTAATGAATTATACACATTTTTATTGTACAAACTTTGAATTTACTGTATAGTAAGATCGAAGAAACTGCTGTTATAAAACGTTCAGTTTAGTTGGATGAAACATACTCTCAAAAATTTTTAATTGTTTTCTTGATACTAGGAAGGAAATCGTGTTCTATGTGATTTCATAAATATGAAGAATTTTTTGAAAAGAATGATTCATGTAAAACAAGAAATAATTAAAGAAGATCCATTAATATTCCCTTACGAGTATTGGAAAACCATAAAAAGGAAAAAAAAAAAAGCACTTGAAATATATTTTAAACTAATAACATTTATTATTGTAATAATTAACGTACTGTCGTAAAATTGCTGAACCAATCCGAAATAGTAAGAAATATCAATTAAAAAAATTGACTTAGAAATTAAGCTGATTAATTAAATCTAACATAAATTGATCCATTATTAGTAAAAATTAGAATAAAAATCTATGAAAAAAAATCGACATTCAACCACTAAAAATATTGGAAGGAAATTAAAATAATAAAATTAATTAGGATTTTCAATAAAATGTTTTTTAATATAATTATTAATTAGTCATTATTAATATTCTTTTTTTACCATATTTTATGTGTTGCTATTCATTACAATTTATGATTTAGATATTGCTAATGGAGGTAAGTTTTGTTTATATACATTTTTTATCATTGAAAATTTAGTATTATGTCTTTTTTAATAAAATTTGATAATTATATATTAATTTCATACAATTTCTGTAGTATGGTAGTAAAATTGTAAGCATATGATATATCTTTATTTTTCAACTAGCTTGTAAACCCAACATATTATAAATTTTATTACATTTATATTCTGATGTTCAAAACAGAATTTTCACTTTTGTTCGAATATCCACAGAACTATTCAAAAGATTTTAATAAAATCAGTTATGTACATAAGATGTAATAAAAAAGGCAGGCAGCAGCATAGTATATGATGGTACGTACGAGATACGAACGATGGTACGTTAGAGCATGAATGTCTGAAAATAGCAAAAAAATAAAAAAATTGAAATTGAATCGAAAAAAATTGTCTAATAGGATATATGTTGTTGTTTCTTATCCCACTTGGCTGGCCAAGCCCACGAGCCCACACGTGCTCATGATTGAAGGGGAAGGAAGCAGCTTCTGTTGCGATGGAGCACCCCGTAGGTAGAAGCCTGACTTTTGCTCCGTGACGCTCTTACAGTCATGGGAGACCGGGACCTACGCCTTAAAGTGGATTCCGAACCACTACAAACATCCATGGCACCGCCGGGACTCGAACCCGAAACCTGTGGCACCGAGCGCCAGACACTCGGCCATTCAGGTCCCAAATTTGCCAACGGCACGCAGTGTTCCCAGGTGGTCACCCACCCAAGTACTGACCGCGCCCAATGATGCTTGACTTCGGTGATCTAACGAGAACCGGTATATTCAGCATGGTACGGCCGTTGGCAATAGGATATATAGTCCTCACATACTATTATACGGCGCTCATAACATGAATATACCGCAGAATTGAAGATTCTATTTGAAAAGTCGAAAGATAAGTGTAGTTACCCAAGTTAGAACGTTCTACACTTTATCCACAGAGTTAAATTCCAGAAATATTGTTAGCGAATCCTTACAACAAATATCCCCATTTTCTATAAATTCGTCCGTCAGATGAGACCTTCAGTAAATGAGGTATTGTCCGGTAAAATATAATTAAACCCAATTGAATTCCTGGGAAGTGAAATATTGGGTCAAAGATCTCATCCTTTTACTTCATTGCAGTTGCATGATTCCAGACAAAAACATGAAGGTTTTTTTGCTCCCATCCAACTTGATACTGTCTTAGCTATCAAACCTTCATTGATATTGTAGTCTTACTTTCGGATTGGAATGCAGGTAGTTTTCCCCTGTTTCTCTTCCCATGAATGTATGACAGGAATTAGTATTTAGGGTGAATTGGGATTCTTCAGTAAATAGAAAACATACTAGTGATATAAATATACCTTGATAATTATTAAATTTAGAGGAAGGAACAAATTAATTATACTGTTGATATTCCAAAAATCGTCTCATTTTTGAAACTGATAGTTAATATTTAAATAAATGCTAATATAATATTTAACACTAAAACTATCAATATTGGATACATTAAATCTATTTAAAAGAATTGTCTTGATTTTAACATTGTGTATTCTACAATATATTAAATCAATATAGATTAGATTTTGATTTTATTCATTTTTAAACTTACAATGAAGTGAATAACTTAGGTCACAATTTTATTAATTAACTTGAAGAGTATTTGTAGTTGTGATATTTTTTCTGATTAAAATGTAACTGAATAAAAAGTATTCATTTGTAATTTTTTTATGAAATATAACTTTAAATTAGTTTTCTATGAAATGCTTTAGTTTTATTGGCATTAAAAAATAAACTTTATAAACCGTTAACACAAAATGAGTTTTTTCAAAAAAATGAATAAATCGCAATATGTCAAATATAGTATGTAATTTAAAATTTTTATAATGAAACAAATGTAATTTTCATGCATACTATTAATGAAACATTAACTCAGATCTTTTTTCATTTTTGAATTATTAGTAATCATAATAATTACTTACATAAATCTGAAACAATATTGATGATTTTTATTTTTTATAATTTTCTTAGTTTCTGGTATTGCAAATGGTAAGCAGACTTTTTTCACAAATTTTATTAAAAAATTACAAAACTTATGAAAACATTTTTATTATTAAATATTATTTTGTGAAATACTTATAAAAATCAGCGCATACAAAAATAATTTTCCTTTCTAGACAAATAAAATTATCGAATGTTAGGATGAGGCGGTTATGTTCTTGGAAAGAAATGAGAAAACTCATTATTCTTCACATATTTTGAAAAAAAAAATTATGAATTGTTATAATCCTTGCATTTTTCTCATAACTTCTCAATAATTGTGGTCATAAGTCTTATATATATATATACATATATATATATATATATATATATATATATATAATATTAATGCATTATGTACAGTGGTTTCAATCTACTTTTTGTTATAAAGAAGAAAAAACTGTTTTTTTATCTTAAAATAAAATCATTCAATACTTAGGGAAAAAAGTGACGTAATTAAATTAATATAAATGGAAGAATTTTTTTATTAATGTTGTTTTCATTTCAGAATATCCTTATACTCATAAATTTGTTCTAACAGAGGAATAAGTTAAGGAAAGTAAGAACGAATTTTAGCCCAATAAAGTGATCTGATTATAAAATATGCCTTGATAGAGGGGGGAAAATATAAAATTTTTAATGTGTATATAGCTTAAACAAAGAATGAGTTAACTATTTTTCTCTTTGTTTTTCTAAATATTTATATATATATATATATATATCTTTTTAGCTATCGCAGGCATTGGTAAATATTATAGCTTTCAATTAACATAATGTTCCATGTCTAATTATTTTAAGACAACTTTTTCATAACTATACTTTTTGAATTTCATTTATACTTCTTAGTATTTAATTGAACACGATTATTTAAGCATATCAAAAATTGAAAACTTTATAACAAAGAAATAAAAATGTAGTCTTCAAAAGCATGTTATAAAAATAAGAATTTTTCCATTAGAAACATTTGTATTAAAAACGATCCTTTAAAATTAGTATTCTTGATTATACAAAAAAGAACCAGTCAAATAAAAAATTATGGTAAAACAAACATTAATACATAAAATAAAGAAGATCACATGCAATTGTTTTAAATTTAATGAGTTTAACATAAACTAATATGCATCATTTTTGTCTCACTTATAAATACTTAATGGTCGGTGCAGTTAGACAACATAGAATGATTTAAATGTTTTTCTCATCTATGAGTATAACGACCAAATTACGTTCAATATATTTTCCTTTGCTCTAATTCAAGCTTTATATGAACTTTTTTAGAAACTGACTAAACATTCAATTAAGTAAACATTTTAAAAGGAACACATAAATATATATTTTAATAAATTTTGGATACATATTTTGCTGATTGTTAAATATTTGTTTGCTCTCAAATGTAGCAAGTATTTTGATAAAATTTTATTTAAGATAGTTTTTCATATTCAGGGATTAAAATTGGATGTACTTTTGCAAAATTTAAATTGTCAAGTCGTGTGCATAATTGAAAGAAAAAAATAATGTAACCTTCTTTAATAGTTTTTAATCAAATCATAAGGATGAATACAATAGTAATTTAAGCTGTCTTTTTTATTTCTTGATGCAAAAAAATATTTGATAATGTAACATTTCTTTGAAATATTTAATTTTTTAATTTATTAATTAATTATCTGAGTTCTGTTTTGAAAATAACATTTTTTTGTCAATTTTTTGAAATATAGTTTGATGAATTTGCATGGATTATACTTTGAAAGTAAGTTGCTTTTTTAAAGAAAAAATTAATTTGCTAATTTAATGAATGTTTTTAGAATCCTGAGCACTTTGACATGAAGCATTTACCACCAAAAAATCAAACGGTATTTAATAAAAAAAATGTTCTGCTGCATAAATACTTCAATTTGAAGTTTAATATCTGAATGACATTTAGCACTTTAATAATTTTAAAAATCAAGATACTGACTTTTTTTGATAATCAAGATAACTCGTTATGAAAATGACTGTGAAAGTTTTACGCTCAAACTCTTTGAAATAACTTAATTAAAAAAACTTAAATCTACTAAAAAATAACTTACGTTTACGTATTAAATAACTCATAAAATAACTCATGTAAAAAAACTGATTTGTAAAAAATTTAAAATAACTCATGTCTACGTACAATTGCCTGGTGGGTACAGTACAATAATTAAATAATTACAATAAAAACTAAAAATAAATTTAACTAAAGTTAAATTGAGTTTAAGATAACGTAAAGAAAAGAAGAAAAATAAGCTTAAAAGTAAAAAGTAAGCTAAGTAAAGTAACATCATGTGTTGCTTCGAAACCCAGGTCCCCGTGCATAGGGGAAGTAAACGCCCTATGTCCAGTAAATATTCTGTCTGTGGGGGCACAGACAGGATATTTACTGGACATAGATGACGAGAGAGAAAGGAATGTAGGAAAGGGGAGTTGAACAACTGTGACCAAAGAGAAAGGTCGTGTGGCTAGTCCATCCTCGAGTGTGATGGCTGCCTAAATAAATGAGTTCAATAACTCTAACCAACGAGAAAGGTTGTGTGGCCTCAAGTGTGATGGCTGCCTAAATAAAAGAGTTCAATAAGTGTAACCCCAGAGAGAGGTTGTGTGGTCAGTTCATCCTCGAGTGTGATGGCAACCTAAATAAAGGAGATTAATTAATACAGTCCACTTCGCGTTATTCGTGTGTGTCGATTATTATTTGAGTTTATTTGTGTGTGTGAACTGTCGAACACCATGCAATATAAAATTTCTATTAAATATTTCGCATTCCCATACCAAAATAATTTTAGATTTGGTGTTTGTTACTAACTATACCAAATCTAGCAATTTTCATTATTATTATTATTAACATTATTATTATTTGTTTGCTTCTGGATATCAAAATAAAAAAAAAACACACCAATGGAATTAGATCTTCGTGTCTTGAACTTCTATGAAATATAATAAAATCTTTTGCCTGGTATATATATTATTATTATTTATGATATTTTGAGCATTTTATGGTTTGTATTTATATACTATTTTTTTTTTATGTTATACCTTTTAAAAATTATTTTCTTCAATGCTTGGTAAAAGATGTATTGAATTTTTATCAAAAAAAAAATTTTATGGTGTCAAAAATATTCTTCAAAACATAAAAAGTTATCATAATTTTCAAGCTCTAGGTAGATAAATCATAGCTAAGAAAACATTCATAAAATTAAATCTCAAATATTTTATTTTTTACTATAGATATTTGAATCATTCATTTTTATTTCTATATAAAAATATATCACTCTTTTTTAGTTATTATATTTGTACATATGTCTTTATTTGAAAATCAATCACCTCCAAAGTATATTCTCATATTAATAATGTGTTTTATTGATAATTTACTACTTTTTAGGTGAACAGTGCAAGAAATTGGTTACTTTGAAATCAATTGAAGAAACAGAACGCAATTGTGACTAAGTTTTAAATAAATTCTTTATAAAAATAAATTGTTTTCATTTTTATTACTCAGAATTATAAATATTCACCAATGATAGAAATTATATTTAGAATAATAACAAATTAAAAAAAAATTAAGTTAATTATTTACATATGTTAATATGTCAAATTTTTTTCTATGCTGTTGTGATTTCCATCTTATTCAATTTTATACAACTATGAACTATTTAAATTTTTATATATCTTAATTAAGGTTTTCTCAAACATTTAATTAAGTAATTGAAATTAGAACTCGTATTAATGCACTTGTTTTAATTTAGCACAAAATATATCTTTCATAAAATATATCTTCTGTTAAAATAAAACATGGGCTAAATAATCACTTGAAAGAACAATATAAATTGGCATAATTATAAAAACAAAAGGAATTACCCTTTTTGATGAAGAGCATTAATTTGCATAAATAAAAGATGCAATTTAATTTTTATTTAATTTTAAAAGTTGTAATAATTTTTTTATAAAGTTGTAATTTAATTTTAATTAAATGCTATTTTTCATTAAATTTCTTTCACTTGCTTTTTCATAAAATCATCAGGAATTTTATAGATTTTTATTTTATTTTTTAATTTTTTTTTCTTCAATTCTGAAAACGATGATACTACTGATACTTTTTGTTTGTTTAAAATTGCTCCTTATATTTAATTCTAAATTTTATATGTAACCCGTTTATCGGCCAAACCGATTAAATTTGATCTTTCTTCTATTATTTTCATCTGAAGAAATATATTTGTTTATATTATACTATGTGAATACCAAAAGACTATTTTAAAATGTTCTACTTCTTAATAAGCAGAAATAAATTATTTCACTTGTTTCTGAGGAATTTGTTGTTTAATTTTTGTTATTATAATTAACATGAAAAGCATATTGATTAATTTTCTAGAAAAAAAATATTTTATCAAATTTAATACTATAAACTTTTCTTTCATAAATTTTATTTGTTGAACTATTATTTTCAGAAAAAGAAAAAAAAGTTGTATAATGTTGTGTATTTAAACAATGACGATTTAAGAAATTTCAATCAAAAAAGCGTGTTAAAAATTTAATTAAAGTCAAGCAATGTAATTTAAACTAAAACTAAAAACACAATTTTAAAAATAATATAGATTAAATAAAAAAAATGTGAGGAATTTTTTAATTTTTGTTATAAAATAATACAAACAAACGCCTGTATTGATGCCCAGATTCTTACAACTTATATATTTTATTCCTTGATAAATTTGTCTCATAAAAGTATCAGAGAAAAATACAAAGAAATTCAGAAAAAAATGTCATTGATATTTGCTTCAATAATAATATTACACTTAAATAATTCAAAATTCGAGACGAAAAAAACTTTAATGTAATTATTTATTTACAAAATGATTTTTTGGATTATTGACTTTATGCTTTAATCAATTAACGTACATTTAAATTAAAATGAAAATTTATTAAAAAGCCTAAAATTAAAAAGGAAAAAGTCCCAAATAAAAACATTTTTGCACTGCGCTTTTATGCATTTATTAGTACCACAAAAATAAATTTATAGAACCAATTAAGTCTGCCAAATGAACCAATACATTTTATCAATCAAAAAAGTAAATAAACTTAATTAAATTTCCTTTTCCTATATGTACTTTTTATAAAAAGATAAAATCCTGAAACATTTACCAATTTAAAAAAAAACAATTCTAACAACAAACTAAAACAAAATACATTCACTCTTATATTTACATATTATTTAATAATAGAAATAACTGAAAGCAATAAAATGAACTAAAAATGTTAAGATTATTCTCATTGCTAACTTACTATTGGAATTTAAAGTTCCAGTTCAACAAAATAATTATAATTTTTTTAGATTACATATCAAAAACATGTCTGATACATACGAGATAAAATTATTATGAAATCTGATAAAAATGATCGTAACTTTTTAAGTTACCTTAATATCAATTTTTTTATTTCTAATGATTTTATTCATTTTTTGTGAGCATTAAGAACAAGTTGAGATAAAAAAGTATTATTAAATTTAAAAATTCAAAAGTGAAATTTATTATAAAATATACTGCTTTCTTAATTAAAATATAACTAGAGTAATATTTTCTGAAAAAAAGTTTTCTCTTCATTTTTCACATTCTCTGCCTCTTTAAATTGTAATTATTAGAACATTTTGTCTATTCTTGAGGCTGCTATCTATAGCATTTTAATTTTTTTAGTTCTCTTTTAGTATTTGAAAACATGAATAAAAAAAGTTGATTATAATATAAAGTAGTTTTGAGAGTTCATACTAAAATTCCTAAAAGAAATTTTAAAAATTATTAATTTCGTTCACTCAAATATTTGCAACTTATTACAATTCTAATGATTATAATCTTTTGAATAATTAAAATTATTTTATAATAATTTGGGGTGTATCTGATAAAAAAAGTGGTGAATTCAATAAAAAAAAAATCAAATACGTATCTTAGTCTTTTCATTTTAAAATTATAAAAAATATGCACAGATACAAGCACACACATATATATATATACAAATCTCTTAGAGAGATTCACATTTTTTTACTTTGACATACAAGAATAAAATAAATATTCATGCATTGTTCCTGTTGCCAATTTTTGATGCGATTGATCAGACAAAAATAAATAAATACGACGTTATAATTTTTTTAATTATAAGCATTTTGAGTTACATTTGTAATGAAGTTTTACATGGCTATTAAATTTTTATTAAATTACCTTTAGTGTATTTAATCTTTTAAAATAATATGAGTTTTTTGTGTTACTAATTAATGTATAAGAAATAAGATGGAACAGTAAATGATTTGATTAATAATTTCGTGTTTTAAAGAAGTATTATTCATATTTGTATCCCTATTTGCGTTTTCTTTCTATCTTATAATTTTATTTATTTAAATACTTTATAAGGTATATTATATTTTAATTTTGATTTTGATTTTAATTCATTTTGATTTTTAAAAATTTTGATTTTAATATTATTATATTTCTCCGAATTAATTTATTATTCCTTATTGGTATTTAAATTTTCCAAAGTATAAGTACATAAATTTACTGAATTGGTTATCATCATGTCGTACTAGCTAGTGTATATATATGTGCATATGTGTTTCAAGATAAATTATATGTAATACTTGAAATAGGCCTACATTTTTCAATTATTGCTGTTTATTATCATAATTAGTATATATTGTATTCTAAGCAAACACATTCTTCTGATCTATTTTAATTAAGTTCAATGCTTTCAACAAGGACTCGACGATTGTTCAAATGTATCTTTTAAACTTCCATAGAATACGATTGTTACATAATCGTAGCTTAAACACGTAGTAAAAAATAACACTTGACTTAAATGATGTAATAAAAGATTAATAGAGTTTATAATTCTTAATACCTAAGAAAACAGCTTCCAGTAAATAGCATTTAATCTACAAATAGGAACTTCCAAATATTACCAAACGAATTTTCAGCTGCAGCTATGTTTTATGAGTGTTGATCAAATTGGATTTAGGTTCTAATTTTTCAGAGTCTTTCTTGCTTCTGAGTAAAATGGCACTCAAATTCGTTTTATCAATCGTAGTAGTAATTGCCTTATTTACGGGAAAAGGTAAGTTAATTAGTTTATTTTGTCATATTTACATAACAAAAAGATTTCTGGAAGTTTTAGTTTTATATTATAGGCCTAAAAAAGCTGAAACTTAATCATGTTATAATGTGAAATGCCTGGGAGAATGAAACAGCTTCTGTTAATTTATGTTATATTATTAGTTATAAAAAATATAAAGTTACATCCTAAATTAATTGTAAAGTTTTTTCTTTTTATGTTGTTTTAAAAAAATGAAGATTTTTTAAAGTAATAATATAAAAATATATTTATGCTCTCGAAAAAATTTCATAAACCAGCGATTATTTTAAAAAAAAATATATGTTATTATTTTATCTGGTGCATTGCAAAAATTCCCGAAAGAGTTATTATTTAAAACAAAATCTATCATGGTTTAAACGATTCATGATAGCTATCATCAGTATCTTGTACTACAGTAATAAAAAAATAAGAAAATATATTTTATAGCTAATAGTTTTTTTCTAATTAATGAATTAATGAATGAAAAAAATTATTATCTCATGTGATTAAAAGTAATGAGAGTCATTTCACAATATTATGAACCTAATATATTAAAGAAAAAATTAAACTGCAACCCAACATATTTTGCATCAACCTAAATCTAACTTAATATTGCATACAAATTTTGAAATAGTTTTATAAATGTAATTTGCAAAATACTTCAAATGGAGAATTCTCAAACCAAAGCAAGATAAAAGTTCAAATTTATATTTCTAGTTTCTTTCTCCTATAGAAAAGTTAATCTTAATAATATAAAATATTTAAAAACGTCAGGAAAATAATATAGAATATTTTGTAGATTCCAGTACAGGAGTTTTAAGTTAAATCTTCAACAAAGTAATGTAGAACTTTTAATAAAAAAAGCTGTTAATATTTCTACAACAATAAAATTCACTTTTCCTCTGGTGGCTTACAATTCTGACGAATGTCTATTTAATGTCTCATTTTGTTTTTAAACTGAATGTTCGTAACATTACAAATATGAATAATTCATTTTTTAAAAGAAAGCTTTTTACTTATAACCTTATTATACCAATACTTGTAATAAACAAGGTTGTGTTTTAACACAAAACTATTTACTTTGATAAAATGCATCAAATTTAATGATTTTCAAAATTTATATAAAGAATTATGAGAAATAATATTATAAAAATATTTAAGATCATACATCCGTATCTAGGGCCTGAATGGCCGAGTGGCTAGCGTTCTGGCGCGCGGTACCACAGGTTTCGGGTTCGAGTCCCGGCGGTGCAATGGATGTTTGTAGTGGTTCGGAATCCACTTTAAACTGTAGGTCCCGGTCGAATAGGATCGTAGAGCGTTGCGGGGGCTTTGTTACTCAGCGTCCGTGGCTTATCTTCGAGTTACACGCGCTCCCTGGGTAATGCAAAGTGAGTAACGTTTGTGCAGATCTTGCCTTAAGGCATCCAAGACCAATCTGTTTAATAGTGTTTGCCAGCTGCATTGGAAAAAAAAAACCCCATCAATATCTAAATTATTACTGAAATTTTTAAAAAATACGAGGGAAATATTAATGGGGAATATTTATTAAAATATTTATATTTATACAAGGGAAAGAAGTTGAGAACATTTGTTTTTAAAATATTGATATGCTAAAATTATTAAAAAAAAAATTCTTACAGCTGAATGCGGTTTGTTTGGTAAGTAAAAATTTTTTTATTTTAAATTTTAAATATTTTGGTTTTATTAAAGTTTTGCATAAATCTATTGTTTTTAATTTAATTTTTAAATAAGTAATTGTGAATGCTACTCATGTGTTGATTGAATTGGCATTGCATTTAGTAGCAATATGAAATTCAGACTTTATTTATAAAACTATTTATATTGAGGGAAATAGTATCTGTTTATAAATTTTAAGAAATGTTTTATACAATTGGGAAAATATTTGCATTTTAAGGTTACTAAATCGAAAAAAAACCATTAATCCATTTATTTTAATTGTCATTAAAATAAACAAAAAATTTTAAACATATATATATATATATATAAATTGTTATTTAGAAGTTTTTGCAAATTTAAAATACTATATGATTTAATTGTTTAAATCTTAGGCTATATTTAATACTCTTTTCTTTAAATCTTTATCTTTGTCACAATTTTTTGAATGTCTGTAAGTAAGGAATTTAATTAAATTGCTACTGTGAAAGCAGAAGTAGTGATTTTTTTTTGTATATTTAAGAATTTGATTATATCGTATCAAATAGACAAAACATTAAAGAAAATCTTTTTAATATTTTAATTATAGCCAATTTAGAAAGGAATACTGTTTGATTTGTTATTAAAAACGAAAGCCACAAATAACATGAACTGTTTGATAGCAATGGCAGTTTTAAAAGAGTATCAAATATCTCCATCAAAAAATATTTATTTCAAAATCAAATTCAAAAGAAGAAATTTCTCATAATAAGCAAAAAACTTTAATTGCGTTCGTAACAATATATAGAGTGATTATAATGGAAGTGCTACTTTCAGAATGCTGTAATAAAAGAACCAATCGTTAGAATGAGTTCAAATTTGAACTGAAGATACTTGAAGAAGAGGGAAATGGTATGATTGAAAAGTGAAAAAGATTCAAAAGTGTATCAATAGGTGGCGCTATAAATAGCATAATATGCAAATTAAAAAACACACATGCTCACGTCACATTGCATTTGGTATAAAAAGAGTGCATTTGGTATACTTGGGGTTTTCCTCAAATTGCATCTGAGCAACTTGTCGTGAGTCTCTCAGTAAATAATCGTGCTTTGCTTGTGAAGCTCTTTTACAAGAACAACGATTGTGCCCTAGCAGCTTTAAAGAAATTCCAATTACTAAAGGGTATGAAAGAAAGCCGTGGTCCGATGTCTGCCAGGGCTCTGCAGAAAATAATTAAGAAATTCGAAGAGACAGTTTCTTTTGCAGTGAAGAGGGAGGAAATCAATTGCTTCGACGGCACTAGAAGACCACAGAGTTACAGGAAGGGCGGAAAGCAGTGGTGTGAAAATGTGTAGTTCACGGCCTTTGCCCGTTCTTTAGACATGCCTGCGAGCATAAAACATACAATTTTACAGAATAACTTATATTGCCGTGTATGCAAAATAATCCATGTTCGGGAGTTGCTCTCTACCAGTAAGACACACGTTTGCTGTCGAATTTCTTGTTCGCATGGAAGTGGGCAGTGATTGGCGATGAACCATTTTGTGGACAAACGAGGCCCATTTTTTTCTCCAAGTCTTTGTCAACACACAAAATGGCGGGATATGGGCAAAGGAAAATCCATTCGCAATGCATGCTCTTCAATCTTCAAAGGTAACTGTGTGGTGCTACTTGAATAGAGTCTTTTATTGTAGGTCCATTGTTTTTCCAGGAGGTTGGTCCTGTGTGTCCCGTTACCTGCACTGTCAGTTGTAAGAGTTATGAGAGTCTTTTGCACAACCTGGTCATTCCAAAACTTATACAGCGTGCATGTCTGGAAAGAACCTTTTTCATGAAAGACGACGCTCCTCTGTACATTGCAAAGCCAGCAATGCAACTGCTCAAGAGACATTTCGGAAATTATCAGTCGTCATTTTCCCAATTTTTTGTCCTGCAAGATCATTGGACCTCAATTCTTGTGACTTCTAGCTGTGGGACTTATCTAAAAAATGTTGTATTCAATTGCCATATTGCAAATTTAGCTGAATTTAAGACACGAACTACGCAACTCATTAATAAAGTGACTCCTGAGACGCTTGTCTGTTATGGAACATGGTGGTGGATGGGCTTTCCACTAACAGTGTCACAGCAGTTGATTGATTTGCCTTTGATTGCCGTTGCCGTTGATTGACAGCCTTTTTTTTCCGTTATAAAACTAATACAATCAAGATCATTGAATAGGAGGTTTAATGTGCAACTCAAGGCAAAAGAATTGTAATTTCTATTCAAAATGTCACTGGTATCGAATCCACTTTTGTTACGCCGCTTATATAACTTTCTATTGACCCACTTTAGAACTTTTTCCTGATTCTATACTATTTCCACATTCTTCAAGTATCTTCAGTTTAAATTTGAACTCATTTTGACAAGGGGCTCGTTTTATAGCATTTTGAAAGTGAAACTTTAATTATTATCCTGTACTTTAATAAACACGTGTTTTGCTGTTGTATTTAAGATGCAAAAATAAAATGCAAGTTATTTATAAATAATAGAATTTTGAGTGCATTAATTTAATATTTGTTTGTTGATTATCGTTTTATTTCAATATATGTGTTGATTAGATGAAGCCACAAAAATATTTCCGTGATGTCTCAGATAATGTGCTTTAGTTTTAAGAAAAATATTTAAATATTTGTTAATTGAATGGGCTTTTGACAATGAAAGATACTACCGAATAAGAGGTCAAAGATTTTCCGCATGTAGTTTAACAAAAAAGAGTTAAGAAGATGTTGAAGCAACTTTTTTTCAAACAATAAGGAAAAGGATCAGGAGTTCTGGTTAAACTTTGAGATTTGTTGATTTGAGTTACTAATTGCAGAAACACTAACAGAATACATTTTCTAGAGTCAGCAGTTAGAATAAAATATATTAATTCATTTGTTCAGTGATTGCGAGTGATTGAAAAAGTATATTGTTTTTCTCAAAATAAAAAATTGAAGGCTTATGACCAAGAAAGATTTATTACGGATAAGTCTTTTTGAAAATGTGAGAGCCATCTTTAGGTTCTGAATCCCCAGACGAAAGAAGGAGGAAATGTTACAATTTTCTTCCCAGCTTACAAACAATTAACCTATGTATTTTCAACAGCCTAATGAATGCAAAAGCATGAAATAGTGAGAGAAATGTTTGTACTTCGATTGTAGACTGTAGATTTAAATTCTGTAGTAAATTTGTAGATTCCTTGAAGGAAACATTGAGAAGGTCTGGTGATAAATATAGAATTCTATTAATAATTATTGTGCAATAACTACTTCATTCCTAGTAACCTTGATAAATATTTCTTTGATTTTCTAGCCGTACATTTATAATCGTTCAAATATATAAAATTTTAAAAGCGTTTACAAATCTGGAAAAAAAATAATAACAATAATAATAATAATAAAAATATCTGAAAAAAAAATAGTTTTCAATCGTAACATGAGTAATAAAAAAATTAATTTTCAAAGTTGGTAAATATATGTTACAAAAACAAATATTAGGGTAACTGAACTGTTTTCATTTTTGCTGACTAAGTACTAATAAAGTAAGGATCACTATACTATAAAAAAATACTGTAGTTTCTTATTTAATTTTAGTGTTCAATTTACGAGCGACAATGCAATACTGTGCTATGAAACAAATCGAATTGTATTTTTCTATTAAAATGTTAAAAGCTAAAAAAATCTCTTTATTGAGAGAAAAAAATTGTATTCGGATGGGACAATATACAGGTTACCCATAAAATTTGGAATTTAATGTAAAAAGAAAACAAATAACAGCAATCTTAAATAAACAAAGAAAAAAAAAGTATCATTAAATCATATTCAGACAACAAATTATGTTCATCCGTTTTGTTGACTATAGTTCAATAGTTAAAAAAAGAGAACATTAAATAAAAAATAAAAAAGCCCATAAAATTCTAAACGATTTTTAAAAAAAACACATGAAAAAAATTTAATAAAATACACATGAGATAAATATAAATAAACCTATACGAATAGCCCTAGAAAGTAATTTAAAAAAATAAAACTAATAGGAAATGTTGAAAGTCATCTAGGACATTGTTGACTCAATCTCTCCAATATAGTTCCCATATATTTTATGGGTAATAAAATCAATCGCATATTTATATTCTAGTTGTTAAATAAAATAAGAAATTTATCTAAAAGAATAATACAGAAAGGGGCAAAATTATCAATAAAACAATTAAAAAATGGTTCATTATAAAATATTTTTAACTACTTTGAAGGGGATTTATAAATGATTATTTTGATTGAAGAATTTATTTCGTTATCATGATTCAAATTTTATGAATCTATATTTTATGAACTTTTATAAATTTTAATATTCCTTATACGTTTTAAGCGGAAATAATTTTATTACTTAATATTCACATACTACAATTTTGAAGAAAATATCCTTAATTTAAAAACAAAAATCGTAGTTTCAGAGGGAAAAAGAGGGCTAGTTAAAATTCAAATGTGAAAAAAAGTCCCCTAAAATAAATAATTACAAAAAATTAAAGAAATTTTAAATGTTATTGAAAAAATCTTTTAAATGTAATAATTACGATTTATAACAAAATAAACTGAACACCTTTTAATTTATATCAAGTCGGTAGAATTAATAATAAAAATAACAATTTCAGTCAAAATAAATACTTGGGAATCACTTTTTTTAAATATATATCTGAAATGTTTATAAGGCTGCAATTATTGCAACGTATAAACATGACAAGTAATGTTTACATAATATTTGGCATTAATCTTGTTCCCGAGGATGTTAATATTGTTGAATAATTAGAGGAAATTATGCAAAATGCTCATGCTTTCGCTAATGAACATTTTGAGATTTCTTTTTTAGTGGAATTTATGGTTTTCTAATGGAAAAGATGCAATAATAGCCATGTTAATTATTCTATTACCTGTAAAAAATATATTCTGTGAAAATTAATGTTTACATTTTCTCATATTAAATAATTTTTTTACACCTTTTAATAATTCAAATAATTTTAAAAAATGAAGCAATGACATTTCATTTGTCTTTACAATGAATTCTATATTTGATTATATTTTTTGGTTATTTTAGGTGCTTTAAATGGTAAGTATTATAAGTATTATAAGTGTTCTTTTGTGTGCGTGTTTGTGACACTAAATTGAGTTTCTCTAAAGTAACAAGAATAAATATATATCGCTGTATATATTTGTAATAATTTATGATTTAATAAATAATTTAAATATTTAATAATAATAATTATTATTAATTAATATTTGATAATATTTTTATTAAATTTCTTAATTTTTCCAACATTTATTTTAAAATTCTATTTTAGGTTTTGTATATATTTTGGGGCGAAATTTAGCCCTTATTTATTTTTTCTTATAGAACAGGATAAAATTTATTAAAATGTAAAGTTAATTAAAGAATTTTTTTTTATTACACTTTGCTGCACTTAGAGGCTTGCTACACAAACACATTCACGCATACATACGCACACAAACATGTGCACATACAGGCACATACATATACATAATTTTAATTTTTTAATTCTATTTCATAAATATGTAGGAAAATATATCTACCATTTATATATATTGTACGTTTGATTAGTTCAATTTTGACAGAAAGTTGCGAATTAAAGATTATCTAAAACATACAACATTTTTATGTAAAAACCACTATTTCTTTATAGATTTTGGAGCAGAAAGTAAGGAGATTTTTTTTTTTAAATTTGAGTAAAATTTTTGATTTGACTTCAGTGTTATTTTGAAAAGGTTTATTGACATGTATTAGTTTTTAGTTCATTTTTATGGTTAGAAATGAAAATGAAAACCTCTGAAATCAAGTTCTGCTATCGCATCTGTTCTGCTTCTGCTTCTTATAATCGCATAATTGTTTGATGAAAGTTTATGTATATGTTATATGCATATATCTAGCAATTTTTATATACATATTTAGCAATTTTTCTCAGACATAGAGATCCTTCAATGCATTTCTTGCAATATACCTTTAACATAACAGATGACAATTAAAAATATATATGAACTTTAGGAGATTTACAAAATTACCTTAAAAGTATAGTATAGTATATTCGCATTTAAAAAAGAGTTATTTCTAAAATAAGAATGAAGTGAATTGAAATCAATTATTTAGAAACCCAACGATAGCATATCAGAAATTTTAACTTTGTATCGTATGTATCACTACCGGTAAGTTAGGATGTCCCATAAAATTGGGCAATTTGCAAATTCAAGTAAAATTAACAGATTGGCTTTCAATATTTGTTATGCATCAATATATCTTTAGAAGAGGTGGATATTTTTACATAGAAATACATTTTAGAGCAAATTTTTACTGTGCTGTTAACTTCATGGCAAAAAATAATATTTAAATTATGCATTTATTACTGCTGATTAAGCATGGAAATAAATATAATTATGTAGTCGACGGAAATAAATTCAAAATTAATAACATCTTTAGAATAAGATGAAAAAAGATTCACTATCTCTGCTCACTCTGGTATTTAAGATAATCCAGATTCAAAGCCCGGAATAAGGTACAATGCATTTTTGCCCAATTGTCTCCATAAAAATGCAGAATGTGAGTTACATGTTTCATCTAAAACATTTATTACTATTCTAATGTAATATGGAATCTTTGAAGTATCTAATTCAAAAAATTAATTTTTACTAAAATAAAATGCGGTTATGTCGTTTGAAGTATTATTGGTATTTTCAAATTCATACAAAATAAAACATCCTACATATGATTAAAAAATTTTGAATTAAAAAAAAGTTTTAAATTTTTATAAATAATGCTAACTATTTGAATTATTTTTCATGCAGTTATGTTTATGTTTTCTTTCAAATAAATATCAAAACCGAAATTAGAATGTATTTTAGTTAAATTTTAATGTTATTTCAACTATTTATCAAATAAAAGGCGGCAGAAATAATTATTTCTTTTTATGTTTTATATTAAGTTCAAGGAGCATTTGATAGTAAGTAAATTTTACTGTTTTATATCCAAGTAATTTTTTTAATTAAAACATATATTTCTAAAATTTATATAGAATTAGTTTCTCTATAACATAAAGAAAAGGGCATGCAGTATTTTCTAAAAATAAATTTTTTATTAATTCCCTTTTTCCTCATTTTAATTTTATTATTGACAATTTTCTATAATTAAATTTTAGAAACAAACAAATTACTACGACATCAAAATTTGTAGAATTCATATGTTCTATAAAAATTGAACAGAAAAATGCTTAATAAATTAACTAAACAAAATTAGACAGAAATATGTTTGTTCAGATTTCTTAAAGTATATTAGTTAGCTAATGATTATTAGTATGAGTATATCAGTATATTAGTATGAGCTATGAGTATATTAGTATGAGCTATTTCATGGTAATGAATACAGATAAAATCACAAAAAAGCAACTCGAAACTTTCCATTTCCTTCATAATAATATAAATTAAATTTCTAATATATTCTTGTCAGGAAGAAATTATTATTTAATCCTGGCCAATATTAAGAAGTCTTATATAACCAATGAGTTTATTACAAACATTTTTCTAATTTTTCTTTGTATAATTTTGTTTGCAATTTAAATTTTAATTATATAATGTCTCACATTTTCTTGAAATGATTCGTTGTAACTTATTATGCATATTTTTACTCGTATACTTAATACATATATTGATGTTTGCTACTTGTTTGTACAATGGTAAGTTAAAAATTCTAAGAACAATCCAAGTAATTGTTTTATAAAAAATAAAAGTTCTTATTACGTGGAACCAAATTATATTCCTGTTTAATTTTGTAATGTAAAGCCTTTACTAGCCTTTTCTAGCATTAATATTATTATTATTATTATTTTGCTAAACTAAATAATCATGTAAAAAAACTACCAGACATGTTGTTCTCATAAAAAGTTGAGCGATTACAATAATATATTCAAGGGATATGTATTTTAAAATTAATTAAATAAAAATATACCTCACTACAAAATATATTTTTAGATTTCGTTCGAGGACGTAAGTACAACTAATTATCACATATTTTTGAATTATTTTATTACTGTAACATTGCATTAAGCTACTTGAATTATTATAAAAGTAGCTTGATAAATGAAAGTATGGAATTACTAAGAATTTATTTATTTATTCTTTATTACTAACTAACTATTTTTTATTACTACTAAATAAATAGGATGAATGGAAATTATAAAATTATTTTATTTTTAAATACTATTAATTTAAATTATTACTTATAAAACTATTACTACTACTACTATTTTTTTAATTTCACTTTATATAATTTTTAATAATTAATTTATCAGTTTTTTAGTATTTCACTTTTAACTACTATAACTTCAGTGCTAATGGTTATCTTAATGTAAATATACATTTATCCATAATAATATAATTATATTTTAAATCATTTGTGAAAAAAATTACTATACTTAATAAATTTTGCTGACATGACAATTCAAATAAAAATTATTTGCCATTGATGATAAATTTTATGAAATAAAATATAGTAATACACTCTTACAGTATTTTTTTTTATTTCACAATAAATATTTCCTTCTTAAAATCATACTGCGCACTTAATGAATTGAAACATTTAGTTTCATGCTTTAAAATGTTACCATCCAGGAAAAAGTATTAATAAATAGGAATTTGAGAAAATAAATTCACCTATTAACATTTACTTCATTCGATATTTCTTTGAAATGTGGATTAATGGTTTTGGGTTTTTAATTTCTAGTACACAAGATTTTTTTTGTAACATAGTTATATATTTTATTGCTTCCTTAGTGGAAAAAAATTAATTATTTTTCAAATTTTACAGTGGGTAGCAAAATCGATTGTGAGTTACATTATTTCTTACTTATTATTAAATAACTATACTGAATTTGAATGAATTATAGTATTAAAATAAAATAAAAAAACTGTTATTTTTAAAATTGAAACCTACTTGAGCATTTAATATTATTCTAGAAACAGTTAAGTTTTATGAAATTTATAAAAATCTGAGAATGAATTTTTCTCATACGTTTTATATGTTTATTAGAGTTTTAGTTATTTTTCATTATAATAATAGTACTTTTGATATAAACGTACACGTTATATAATTCTAAACTTAATTTTCTCTTTTATTTATAAAAGTATTTTGCTTTTTGCTTTCAAAACAAGCCAAATTTATAACTTTTATTATTAATACATTATAGAAATAATAAATTTTTGTGAAAAACTCAAAATTAAATAGGACTGAAAATAAAATATCATCATCGTTATAAATCTAAAATTGAATGCATATTAGATAAATGATAAATTTGTTTATTAAATATGAAAAACATTTTATGTATTTTATTTTTATATATCTTTTGAAACTAATTAATATTATACTATTTAATATATATGTTTTATATATTTATTTTTTCTATTTCTGCCAGTGAATATAGAGGATCCAAATGGTAATGAACTTTTATTATTTGTTTAGAAAATTTTATTTTGATTCTTTTCCTTCATTTAAGTTTATGGTTTAGGTAAAAATAGTTACCAGTATAATGTAATAGTTTTAAATTTTGTGTTTTAAAAATTTTGACTGCTGCCATATCTAGAACATTCAACAGTGTATAAGACAAAATTTCTCATCAGCACTATATGTTTATTGTTCTTCTCATTTTCTAATTTGGCTGTTTAAGACGCATATCAGATTAAAGATATTCTTAATTGCGTTAATATCGTTGAAAAAATGTTATTCATTCGGGAATGCACTTAAAAGAAATCAGTGTTTTGCTCTATAATTTATTAGAATTGTTCCATTCGTCCAGGAAAGGCACATTTTAAATCGCGCGAAAACATCATAAGCATTGGATGGGTCGATATAATTCTATTAGAGTGATGATGAAACTATTCCATCCTTCGATTCATACTTTTGGATTAATTGGAAATTGACATTATAACAATTTATCAACTGGATTCTATATTCTTTAAATCTGAATGAATAAAAGAAAGCAGTCTGAATCAAGCAGTCATTGAATGATTTGTCATTAGTTAAATTTAGTAGAAAAAAATTATCTTATGTTTGCCCTTTTCAAAGCTTTTACAATTTAAAGCAGTGAATCATATTGCTGTAGTTCTATTTTTCTTAAAATAGAAATTTCTTTTAAAACAAATATTAGATGAAGAGTACAGAATTGTTCTTCCACGACTCATCCTTTTTCTTCTTCATTGGTGCAACAGCCCCATGGTGGTCCAAGCGGCTGCTAGCCCACTGGCCTACTTTCAGATTTCGAGACAGGAGACGTTTCGACTCATTCTACATCATAGTATTCTTATATACATAACCATCATAATATTCGTAATACAAAAAGTGTTTGAAGTACTTTACATTCAATGGTGTAATGAAACAAAAAGAATGAAAGAAAAATATGTCTTTCTATGGTGTAATATTTAACGTGTTAAAATTTTTAAAAACTGTTTTTAATTTTCTCTCTGCATACTAAAAATATCAAAATCTAATGAGAATTCTTTGATTTAAAGAAGCTGTTAGTTTGATTATTCTACTAGCGATACTAACTCCGTTATCTGTTAGAAAAGCTTGAGTTAAACATCATTACAAAGAAACATATAAGAAAGAACATATAAGAAATTTAAGATTCGTAAAGTAAATATAGCATTTAATAAATAAGTTACAAATATTTCTATGTTTAAATAATTCACCTTTCTTTATATTCTCTAAATCAAATGACAAAAAATTTTATTAGACAAACAATTAAGCATAATGCCTACATATGACCTTGAACATGTTTGCTGAAAGTTTGCATGTAATTTTAAAGAAACTTTTTTGGGGGAGAAAATAATGTTTATAATCAAATGAGCACAAATATTTCACAAAGCAATTTAATTATATGATATTAAAATATATACTATTAAAAATTACATTTAATACAAAAAAAATCCTCGCAATGAAATATAAAAGCCTTCCAATTTGAGAAAAATGCAAATATAAAAGATAAATTTGTGAAATAGATTATTGATTTCTTCTGCTGTATATTTTATAATTTGTTTTCTTTTCTTTTCAGTTAAAAACGCTATTAACTGTAAGTATAGTTGTTTATTGGGAATATCTTTAAATGTCGTATTTGCGTAAACAAAGAGCGTTAAACTATAACGATTACTTAGAGATGAATGTTTTTAAAATAAACTACTGAAAAATCTTTTTGAAATTTTTTTCATAGAAATAAAGGACCAATACATGCTCAGTTTCTAAGAAATATTTTTTTCAAGAATTAAGCATGAATTAGCAATAATGTACTACTACAAATTTATATTAACTAAAAATACTAGGTGAAGAGTATGTATTTAATTAAATAAGTTGTAACTTCTTTTAAAAATTAAAATTTAATGCCCATTTAAATCTAAATATATGATAATATTTTTAAATAAACTAAATGCATCTCAAAAATATAAAAAAATATTTAAAAAAATTTACCAGAAAATTTTCTAAAAATTATTTAGAAAATCAATTGTATACATATTTATATATTGTATAAATTTATTATTATATATGTATACATTGTATAAATTTTAACTAAGTTTATAAGACTAAAACTTTCAAAAAGGAAAGAGTTTTGTGAAAAAATCTCTTAATCTAAGAAATTAACAAATTATGGAATGCAAATGTTGTTGGTTATCCAATTAGTTCTGAATTACATCATATTTTACGCATAAAATTTATATTTTTGTTTCTCATTTGATTGAATATTTAATTATTATATGTGATAAATAATTTTATTTTATTTTTAGATGCTATAAATGCAGGTAAGTTAATATTCATTACATGATGATATTAAAATAATTTCAAAATAGGAAGATATTAAATTAAATTAAATTGAATAAATTGCATGGAATGCCTGAAATTTGAACATTTATTCATTATAATAAAATAAATTTTTACTATAAATTTTTTTTTTTAAAAAAATTAAACACAAATACATATCTTCGAAAAAATATTTTATTATTGCTTCCTAAATGACTCACAAGTTTATTGGCATAAATATTGAGAAAATTTTTGAATCGACTTTTTTTATAACTCAAATATAAAATAAAGTTAAAATGTAAAATAAAAGTCTATAAGTAATGTTTATGTTTCAAACAAATTTTTAATCTAGTACATGTTGTTTAAATGAATAACATTGTTTGTTTTTGAATCCAGATGTTTATATTAATTTTATTTATGATACCCATGCATTTTTAGTTTGTTATTGAAATTCAGATACTTTATAACTATCTTCATAAAATTGCAAATTTTACTTTAAAAAAAATGCGTTATGAAAAATATTGATTGTCATGGATTTACTTTTACTTGTATGAATTTAAAATTATTATTTAATTTTATTTAGATTATTTGTCATTTACAGTGAAACTAGAAATATAATCATTTTTAAATATATATATTTTGATTTAAAAATTATGTTATATGCATCTTTTTTTTTTTTACATGCCAATATTAATTTCATTTTTCTTTAGCGCAGGGTATAATTAAACGTAAGAAACTCTTTTCATATTATTAAATTCATTGTGGATATTTAAAATTTTTTAATTTTTTAAAATGTATTCAAATCAATACGTATATTTTTTTAGTACACAATATAAAATGTTTAGATATTTAATGTTTTTGTTCCCTCAAGAGTAAAAGGATTCATAATAAATATAATAATGCCCATTAGATTTTGCCATAGCTCTAGCGTTGAGATTAACAGGAAGTTCAGTTGTCCCTATTTACCTTAGGGCGTATAAGATATATTTTAATATATTAAATTCCCTTTAAGATCTAGTATTGTAAAAAACACTATGTAATATTTTATTAAAAGTTAAAAATTACAAAATTACCTTTATATATATATATATATATAAAATTACTTTTATATAAATATCAAGCTAAACTGAGGAGGGAAATAAATTAATTAAACAATTGGACATAAACATAATAAATCAATTTATAAGAAATAGGACAAATTTTATTGCAGTGAATATGTAATATACTACAGGATCCAATATGCTTATGCATTTAATGAACTTTATTTAAAAATGAATGAACATATTTACACTCAAGAGCCAAAACATTATGACCACCTGTTAATAACGAGTTGGACCACCTTTGGCGGGCAACACAGCTTCAACCCGCCTTGGCATGGATTAATACCACCACTTAATACCAGTTAAATACCACTTTCACCTGATCACGTGCCTTCCGCGTCATCCAGGCGAGTTCATTGCAAAATGTAGGGGTGGTCATAATGTTTTGGCTCTTGAGTGTATATTTACATAATGAACATGATAGAACTCATGTTTAACAATGTCACAGTGATTAGCAAATGTTCAAAGTATAAGTCATTTTTGCATAAATTTACTTGTAGCACCATGTCTTGTAATATAGCATTAACTTCGAATTGAAGATTATCCTGAAGTTCACAATATTGTGAGAAGCCTTTACACATACATGTCGTTTTAAATAACCCGAGCAAGAAAAAAATTAGATAATTTTAGATATGGTTCATTAGAACTTTCTGCAATCCCTTCCATTTTAGGTTTACCACTTCAATGCCTGTTTTTTAGAGTTCCAGTTTGTCTAAATTTTGTATCATCATCGTAATTGACTTTTTTTGTTGCTCCATCATATTGAAATAATGTTGTACAGTTAAAATCCTTTCCTGTACAGATAGACAAGACAGGAAAATGGCGATTATTTTATGCATACTTTAGAAAAATTAAAATTAAGGTTGTGATTCCAACATTAAATTTGCTAACAGCTGCTATACCTTATTCACACATTATAAATATAAATGCAATACAACATAAATTTTTGCTTAACACGAGAGGAGTTTTAATTTATTTAAAAAAAAATATACAAATAACCTGCATATACTTTAAATTACGCAGGAAATGTCTAGAAATAAAAAAAATGCCTTTTTTTTATCCAAGCAGCGGCTTCAACAAGACGAAGATGATCACACTGCCCTGGGCTAAAAATCACCCACTAAGATTACCCTAGTGATGCTAGAAAAAATCATTCAACAGCAAAAATAATGGCTACTCACAAACCGAAAATAGTTTGACAGTCAATGAATCAAAATAATGCTTAGTGTGATATACTGAGAAAAGATCAATATAGCTTAGTGTTTATTCATGTTTTGATTTCTGTTCGTGAAGTCTTTTCGTAGTTACTTCATTTTTGTATTTCAGAGCAATGCAATATATATATATATATATATATATATATATTATATATATATATATATATATAATATATATATATATATATATATATATATACAGATGTAGATGTGTATAATCTATTTAACTAAATAATACATCAATAATTTTTGAATTTGGTTTGCAAAAATTTTAATATAGTCCATTTTTATTAACATTTTAGAGGCTACAGACAGCAGTAAGTAAACTTTTCATTACTATAATAAATTAACTATGAACTTAGAAATTAAAATTAATTAAATTAATTTTAAGTATTTAAATTTAAGTTTTTAAACTTATATTTTTTTCTTATTTTGAATTCATTTTAAAAGTACCTTAAAAAATGATCAACTTGACAAACAAATCATTTGAAAAATAATGCATCTTCTCTTAAATATAATCAAAATGTAATCTGAAATTACTTCTCTTTCATAAATTTTATGTAAAAATATCTGGAATTTAAAATTTAAAACCACTCTCGTAGAAAATATCTCTACAATTCTTATTGTAAGTTGGTATCACTGTACTGAGTTATCACACGATATTTAAGGGCGATCTCTCAC
Source organism: Caerostris darwini (assembly GCA_021605075.1). NCBI lineage: Eukaryota > Metazoa > Arthropoda > Arachnida > Araneae > Araneidae > Caerostris > Caerostris darwini. Next base: position 482,291 of record BPLQ01001616.1, read on the forward strand.
TTAATTTGTTGATGGCATTTATTTTTTAAAATTGTTACACTAATTATACATTGGACAAATTATTCGAACAAAGAAAAATAATAAAATATTTTAAATTTTGTGTTTCAAAAAAAATTTCGTATGCCGAATATTGTAAAAGACGGCGAATTGTGCATGTCAAAAATACAAGCATATGAACATAAAATTTAAAAGTGGTAGAGTAATGATAGTTGATTTCCCTCTTTCTGGACGATATTCAACTAATATAAGCAAAGAAAGCATCGAAAAAATTTATTAAATTAGTTCTTTTGAAAATTAATACCTTAAAATGCCTTTTAATTTTATAAAATTAAAAGGCAATTTTTAAGATATTAATTTTCAAAAGAATTAATAATGAGGCAAATGAAATAAACTTAAAAATAGATTCTTGACGCCATTACGCTGGGAATATGTATGTTAGTCATAGGGCGTGCTACTTATGTTAGATTACATTACTATTTCTACCAATACAAGTTAAATTGCATGAATGTCAACATTTTGCCTTGAAAATTTTACCATAACTCTGTGTCAATATCATCTTATATAAAAAGGCTGTTGAGGGAGATAATGCTCTTTAAAAGGTTATAATTTCATAAATTTTTTTATCACACAAGAAATAACTAAAAAAAGTTTCAACAAGCAATTTCTCTCATGGCGATACACTCTGTTATAAGCTTATAAGTCTATTAAGACCTTTGCTATTAGCGAAATTATAACAGAAGTCGAGTAGCATATTAGACAAGTACTGCAAATTGTTGTTCTTAACATGTTTATAAAATAAAGGAACGATCACTGATGTCTTGCTATTCTTTGTTTTTTCTACTCATGACAACAAACGGGTACCCATAAATTATGTTTCAGAGGCAAATTGCAATTATTTTATAAAATATGTGCTTCATTATTAGTAAAAGACGCTCCTTTTAAAATGCATTTCGAAATTTTATTCATAAATTATGCAAAAACGTGATTTTTAAAGTTTCTGTTAGCAATAATTAATAAGGATTGATAGGAGAATACTTGAAAATATTCATACATTTAAAAATATAGAGAATGTCTAGCAAGATGAATTCTTTAAAGAGATGGATTCATGTATTAAATATTGGATGGACAGTTAATTTTCATAAGGAACAGCTACAAAATGTTTGATATTTAGAAAATAATAATAAATTTTTCTTTTTTTTTAAACCAATTTTCAAATATATATGAGTTCATTATATGAAACCTCAACTTATTTCGATATTTGAATCAACGAATGAGGCAGGTAAATTTTTTCAAATCTACTCATTTTCATTATATTTGTATATGAAGAAAAATAATATATTTTTTTCCTATTTATATTCCATATTTTATGTACTCTGAAGGAACATGTCTATAGAAATTATATATAAATCTGGGGTAATAATCATATAACCAGTGAGATCAAAATTAATTATGTGAAAATATTAATCTATATAATCAATTTTATAGAATATAAATAATATAATCCATAAAAATATTTTCAATTGTAAGGTGTTTCTCATGCAAAAATTACAATACATATACTTTTTATGCAATGGTAAATGATCAGAATTTAAAATTTTTTATGGATAAATTTAATTTCTTTTGGATTCAGAGGATTCAAAACTTATTTTTAAGTTAGATCATAATATTTTTAAAAATAAATCTGAGAAATTAATATTTTATTAATTTTTTGCAGTTTCATATCTTTTCAGCAGTAAGTATTAACTATTTTAATATGAAAAATATACTACTTAAATAAATTAAAATATTTATTTTTAAAGAGGACAAAGAAAAGATAATTTTGTAAATAATACAGTACAGAATTCTATTAAAATTTTGCATATAGATCCTTAATTAAGTAAATTAATATTATGTCTAAATTACATAGAATATAATACCTCTATGGAACACTTTGCTTATAAATTAACTATGTTAATGATAATAATTCATTGTGATTTATTATATAGGATAACCATTCAACAAAAATTAATAGGAATGGCCCATAAAGACAGAATGTTGATGCAATGCTCATATTCAATTCACAATTACCTGAAATAATAATAATAATAATAATAATAAATAAATCAATTTAAAATGAATAAAACGCTCTCTCTCTTCTTGTTTTAAGACCATTGGCTACTACAAGATGCACGGTGAAAATATTAATAAATGATTCACTTTAAATCCAAAATATCACTCAGAGAGCCAATTCAGTGCGAAGAATATTAACATCATACAAGGAGCAAGAGAAAGACTACGACAGTGTCTCTCAAATCATTTAGGACTTCTTGCATATAAGTCTCTCTAAAATTCTTTTGATGATTAAACATGTAGATAAAATTAAAATTAAACATATAGACTCTTGTAAATCGCCATATTAGTCACTGTATGTAACCAAAAACAAGTTAAAAATAATTTTAAAGTCTTAATTTTTGAAGAATATACAAATCAATGCAAGAAAAAACAGGAAAAAAAAATACTACCTTAAATATGTTTACTAATAGGTGTAAAAATAAGATAAAATAATTGATTTTATGTAAAAAAATATTTAAGAAATATCTATATAATCTCTAAATCTCTAATCTCTCCTATAGCTAAAACGGATGAATGAATAGTAACCACATTTGGTAAATAGACTATATACGAAATGCAATGAAGTTCGAAAAAATAATTAAAAAATGTCCACTATATGGAGATTTTCTTGGAAAAACATTTAATTTAACAAAATAAACACAGAATACAGAATGTAAAACCGAGAAAAGTCATCTGTTCTAGGAAAATAAATCTCGTGATGTGCATGCGTGCAAAGAAGAGGAAGGGTTATGCAATACAGGCTTGAGTATGAAACATTTGCAGAAATTGCCATGTTTAATTTCGATGTTTCCGGCTGTCGTGATGATTGTATCTTATTCTTGATAAGACACGAAAACAGGGAGATCACGTCTACTGCAGCTCTTGAATTTCCTCGTTTAAAGAAACCACAGCTCGGATCCATGTCTACTGAATTTATCCGGCTTATGTTTGGGAGATTTGAAGAGATCGGAAAATTACGTGTTCATTCGGAAGCAGTCGTAAAGCTGTCACACCAGTAGTTGTTCAAAATAGTAAGTGCCAAATAGTCTGAGACCTATGACTTTTGAGGCAATAGTGCAATATCTCGAAAGATATGATTTCCTTATATAGTTCTCCAAAATAATGCATTTGTTTCGTTTATGATCCACTACCCAGAATAAATGCTTCATACGAGTAGGCTAAAACAGCTCACATTAGCACTTGATTATCAATCGCAATATTTCTACCGAATGGCTGATGATCTGTCATGGTCGTGGAATATTTTGTGGAACGACGAGGCTAAATTTCTACCTGAATGGGACAGTAAACACATAATCACATTTAGGCTAAAAGAGATTGGCGGATGCGCAATTAAATTCCCCTACATTCTCTAAAGTTGTCTGTCTGGTGTAGATTCAAGGCCACATCAATCCTTGGGCAATTTTCCTTTGAGGAAATAATTGCACATGGTATTCTCACATATTCTGTTACTGGCCCTTGGTACAATGACATTCTACTGACATTTGTTTCAATGTTCAAGTTATTTATGTATTCCATGTTGGTCGTTTATTTTATTAAATTTAATAAATATAAACTTTTTTCGAAATTACTTGAGGAACTATAGTATATAGTTTATAGACCAAATGTGGTTACACTAGGTTCATCTGTTTAAACTGCAGGATGTTGTTTAAAGAGCATGCTTCATTATAACCACCCTGTACAAAGGGAATACTGAACACATCAAATTTCGTATTTTTCTTCTAAAAGTACTTAAAAAATATATATTTTTTACTTCAAATTACATATTATTTTAAAACAATTTTCAGATGCTGGGAAAATAGGTAGGCTGTTTTATTTTATATAAATAATAAATAGATTACATATTATTGGAATATATATTTTTTTAACCAGTGTATATGTGAGACCTTTCTACAGTCGTCTAAAAACAGTTAATTCACCCTTGGTAACTTTCGTAATAATTATTAAACCCTGACGTAAATGGTTTAGTTGTAAATGGGTCAAAAGATTATAACTTAAAGCGTAATGTAGTTTATTTCCAAAATTAATTAGTATTGTTAAATTACTGACAACTCGAAATTTTTCAAACCAAAATATTTAAATCAAATGATTTCGCATATAAAATAATAATAAAAAGTTATAGAATATATTTAAATATAAAATGAGTATAAAAAATAATAATAATAAGTTATAGAATATATTTAAATATAAAATGAATATAGAATATATTTTTGTAGAAATTTAGTGAATAGTTCACAATAGCAATAATGTTAAATTAAACTTGTTCATAGTGAATATCTCGTGTTTCAATTATCATATTTTAAAAAATTGCAAACACGTGCAGCATTTACTAGACGCGTGTCAAAACAAATTACAGCAAATTTCAACAATTTCAAAAATTGTCAATTAAAGCAAATTTAGTACATTTTTTCAACAAATTATTAGGAAAATTAGAAAAAGAATACGTGATGGTAAAGGTTCCAAAACTGAATCAGGTCTGAAAATGTTTTGTAATGTTTCACGAAGTAAATAATAATGATCATAATAATTATTTCAACATTTCTTTGAAAAATAATAAATAACAAAAACTATAAAGTAAAACTTATGATAAGAGAAATATAAATAAATAATAATGTAGTAAGTAATAACAATATTATGAAATTTAATTATTTAAGGAATACAAATAAAATTGATAATAATAAGGATTTTCTTAAAAAAAAGAATTTTATATATTTTTATTATACTAAAACTTTAAATAAGTAAGAAAAAAATGTTTTAAAAAAAAAAAAATATTTTGATGTATCTTTCATTTTATTTATTGAATTATTAACCTTAGTTTACTAAATAAGTTTTTATCGACAGCTCAAAAGGCTCTACAAGGTATGTAAATAAATTTGAAAATCATAATCGGCCTTTCAAATATTAGTTAATAAAGACGAAAGAAATTAAAATACAGACTTTGAGTTACATAGTGTCCCACTTAAAAATATGTTTTAAAGAAAGTCCACAAAAATTCATAATTAACACTGTTAATATTTCACTCGCGTAAAACGGACACCTAAAAAGTAAGATCCTGTACATTTGGGCAAAAGAACATCAAAGTTTACGCAAAAGTAATACATGTCTTCTCTTTAAGAACAATCTCATGCCGTTTTTTCGTGTGTTAAATACAAGTCACTGATTTTAAACAATGAAAGTTCCTACAAGAGTTTCGAAACGATGCACTTTGGAGGAAATGTTACATGCATAAGGTGATAAATTTTTGGCAACAGGAAGAAGTGTACTGAAGTGGTCCAACAGTGCTCATAAAAGCTTTTCAAAGGAACAAGTAGGATAAAGTACGCGTTGCATTCAACAGCATACATATGAAATGGATTAAGCGGTCATCCCTGAAATGTGACCTCCAAAATCGAAATTTCATCGGGTTATGCACAGGTAGTATCGTTTTTATGTTTATAAAATATAATTTGTCCAATAGGTTAGAACAGGGGTCTCCAAACTAAGGTCCGCTGGCCAAATCCGGCCCGCCAGTGTCATCAATCCGGCCCGCGACAGCGAATAGCTTACATGTTGCTGTGAAAAGTTGCTGTAATAAGTTGGATGAAAAAAAACACAGAATGATAATAACTCAGTTTTATTTACTTTCTAGGTAAAGCTTAATGACAAGCATAATACGCAGAAAATTTAACTTAAACATAACAACTAACAAATAATTGAAATGAATCCCCTTAACATTATAAATTAGTGAACATCCCGCGATTACCCTCGGTAGTTATGTTGGGGTAAAGAGTATCTCATATGTATGTATATCGATGTTTGGAATGTATATATCCTGAATCAAACATATGATTTTTATCTTGAAAATCCCTCAGGAACGGAAAAGCTAAATTAACGCGAAAGAAACCTCGGGGTATCCACTTGTAAAAAAATACTAATGAGATTTATGTAATTATATAGATAATGGCAGAAAAATTAAAACGGTTTTGGCCCTTGGTACTTACTGGAGTAAACAGTATGGCCCTAAGGCTGGGAAGTTTGGAGACCTCTGGGTTAGAAGCAAATGATAATCAGCAAAAGGTTGAAATTTACTAGAAGTAGGTAGCAGTGGTTAGAGGATGTTTTTACAATTTTATATAGCATTTGCTTTAATAAGAAGCAACATTTCATATTACCGGAAATGTCAATTGCCACAATGGGGGAAATTGGGAATGGATAGTGTAAAATTCTCATAATATCATGGCATCCCAGAAGTAAATATTTAATGCTGCATGCTTAAAGATGAGCTTATCAGTCCTTACTGTTTTGAGAAAAAGTTATCTCGATATGATAAAATTATATCCCTTTCATTCTCACTTCAAATTTCCAACTCATTCAAACGCATCTTCTATAATTTTTCAATAGGATGATATTTCCCTTTAGTGAAGTTCACACTTCAGGAAACACCTAGTGTAATAGTCTATGATAGGTAGATTGGACTTAAGAGTCTAATAATATCACCATACAAGACTATTTTATGAAATTTGTGTAAAATATCTGTATGTTACTTAAGTCAATTCTAATGAAGATTTAAAAATGTGAAATATTGCTGCACTTTTCGAATACCCCTTGTGATTCAACAGATTTCTACTTTTGAACCTGATTTTCGGCTGGAAAAGCTACATGCTAAAGAATATCGCATTAACTGATGTATTGATTTTTCTGTATAATATGTGAATTATTGCTTTCTCCTTACATATCTTTTCTCGTTGAAATTTACAATATTAACTGTATTTGTTAAAAGTATCTTAAAAACCATGATCTTAAAATTTCTGAATAACCAATAAATGACATGAGCAAAATAAGAACCATCATCAGTCGAAAAGAGAAATCATTAATCCGTAGGTTTGCATGGAAGATTTTAAAAGAGTATTTGAGAAAGTACGTATGGTAATATTTCTAAGGCACAGGTTTTGTGGCTGAAAGAAATGAAATCATAAAAATTAATTGTGAATTTTGAAGAAATTTTGATCAATTTAAATACCTGCAACGTAAAATATTCAAATATTATTCTAAAACGAAAATAAAGAAAGTGAAAAAATATGGTTCGAAACTACAATAGATGTTTTAGAAAGAGTTTCATGGAAAATAACTCATCATACTACAGAAGGACAATTTCATTATTCCGTTAATATTAAAAACAAAGATGACACTTTGAAACTTACCTAACTTACATTTCCAGATACATGAATTCAAATATTATCACAGCTGTACAATGTGTCTGTAAAATAACTCCTAAAAATATGAAGGTTGATAGCATCAAAATAAGCAGATTTTGTATTGGTATGTGACAACAAAAACAGTGTATTTAGCAAGATATGAACAACAGGTAGGTGAGAATAACAGCAAAGTAAAAAAAAACTGACATTTCAATGATTAAGCAATTATTAACAGGTACTTCAAAGGGAAACCAAAACAGCATTTTTATAAGAACACACCTTGAGGACACCCTGTATATTCATAATATGAATTCACAGTCATAAAAAAACAGTAATTTTCTCTCTTTTAAAAATCTTATGTTTTTAAAATTATAATAAGATACATGATATTTTTATTAGGTATAAAGTTTTACAGTTCCTAAATGAAAATAAATACATATTAATAAAAATATTCTAGAAATCCATTATATATAATAGAAAATAGTATGTAAACATGAATTTATTTCAGAATATAATATATTTGTCATGAAAATTGACTGGATCTTGATAAAAGGGTGATATTTCATAAACTCTATATAAAAATGCGTTTCTTAAAAAACATCCTATTCAATAATTTAATAGTTTACTGAAATAATCACTAATTAGTTGAAGCATTATAATTATTACGATTTAAAATAACATTTTATATTCTATTTTTAATATTTTTTTTGTTTCTTTCTTTAATATAGCAGACAATAAATCACAATGTAAGTTTTTTAAATTTCGTTTTGAATAAAATAATTCATATTCAATTTCTTTATATATTATCGTTTAGTCAATGAGTAATAAGAAATGACAGTTTAAGTTACGTGGATAACAATGAAAGAAAAGTATTTTTATTATTTGGAAATTCTATTATTAGATTTTAAATTAAAATCATGCTTCATTCATGGCCTAGTGGTAATCCGTGGAGCTAGAGTACAGGAGAATTCAGGCTCTAATTTGCTTGTCGTTACGGTCACTAATTTCAAAAACCGTAAAACTCTATAGCGAATGTAGCAATGTGGGCAAAATGTCTCGTACCGATATTCAGAGTGCTTGTTGTGGAGTTTTTCAGGTTTTCCTCCTATATAACACGTAATTTCAGGACACTTACCCATAAAAAACGCTTTCTGGAAGGCAAATTCCTCTCTTTATCACTCGTCAGTGGGAAGTTTGTGGCCCGCATATGTGGAGCTGGAAGCCCGCCAATGTTTCAACTAATATGAAAAATCTATAGAAGTCTACGAAAAGTCTATTAAATTCTAATTGAAAATAAAAAAAAGAATATAGTATATATTCGATATTTGAGAATATCTAAATTTTGAATTTTCTAATGTTATATATATAATTAACAAATTCGAAATATTCCTAAACTTTGTTGATTTAGAGATTACAGCCACTCTCTTTAAATAGATGAATCGTAGCCACAACTTTATAAGTATGGCATGTGAAGTAAAGAACACGTGGAAGTAAAAGAAAGATAGATAAAAAGATATTCTCTTCGACAAAAAATAGAAAAGAAAAAGAAAAAGAAAAAAAAAATAGAAAAAAATGCAGAGAAATAATAGTTGTCATAACTATCACAAATAACTTTCTACAACTGAAAATTTTTATTAATAGAAAAGGGTGTTTTCATGTCTTTTCCTTATCTAAATAAAAAGATAACTTGTTAGAATTTTAAATAAGTTAAAAAAATTCTCTAGATAATATTAAAAGCAGGATTTTGTTAATTTATTTAAATGATGAAAAAAATTTATAACCAATTTTTTTAGTTATCAACGAGACTGGTGAGTTGCTTTTATTTCATTTGAATAATACTAAAATTTTAAGCAATTAGTCGACACCAAAACCGTATATAGAACTGTATAAACCACCCAAACCATATTAAAACCGCTCATTTCTGGAGTAGAAACTGAAACTTTATGTCAGATTTTATTCACAGGGTTTCAATACCCCTTTCTCAGTTTCGAAACTCAACGTCCAACCTGCCAGCTATTTTAACCCTGTCTTTCTGTTATAAGCAAGTATTTATCAAGCCTTAGTTGTGACAATAATTTACCATGACTTGCTCTTTACTGCATAAAATGATGATCTATTGTTTAGCAGTCGAATAGCATCCAAATACATATATTATACGAATAGAGCAATCACTGTAGTGCTTATTCCAATCTGGCATTGGTATGGAGATATCCTGCCATTGATGAGAATCCGAATTTCTTTTGAAATTTCAGTTTGAATTCTTATATACGGAATCGAACGCACTCCGCAGTCTCTACCAGATAGAGTTAAGTAAATTTAATACTATTTTTTACAGAATCAGCAGAATATTTTTGATTAAATTCATTGAAAAATAAATAGTGTTTAATTATTTTTCAATACTTTAAAAACTTTAAAATATTCCTTCTAAAAATAAAAATAAAATATTTTACTCGCTTTTACAGAGATTTTATTTTGAATTTTAAAACTTATCAATGTAAAAAAAAAAAAATTAAAATCTAAGGAATTAAGAATCAATATTTAATAGCGAATACCTATATGAAAGTAAAAAAAAAAAAAAAAAAATGAAAAACTGAACTACCATTTGAGCCTGTTTTGTTATGCATACCAAGAGGAAAGCTACAACTGAAGCAGAAATTACGTTTACCGAGATGTTCTTTATATTTCGGACGCAAATTTTTGTGAATTGTTGAAATCCTTATTTAAACAGTAAGTACAATTTGCTCGATAATTGGGCACTATTGTA